>MU224637.1:288015-301571 GCA_018584345.1 Thuja plicata | reverse complement strand
TCTTCTCTCTCTTTCTTTTGTCTCTCTTACATCTTTAGGGTTAGGGTTTTGAGACCATCCGAAGCTTGTTGCATCCTTAGGGATTCCAAGGTGGTCTCAAACCTATATATATCATAAGACTTGTAATTGTTAGAGGTCTTTGATCTTTTGGAACATTTTTGTGAAGAAGAGGTAATATATAACAGAACTCAAATATTCTGGTTCATGTTTATCTTTCTAAAGCTGTGTAATTTCTCATGTATGGACAAGCTGGATTATATAAATGATATATGGTACAATTTTACTCTCTTCTACTGTTGTCTCTTTACTTTGTGTGTATGCTTTTCTGTGTTAAATTTTATAAGGTATTTAGTAACACTCTGGTTATAAGGTAACCATTTAATTATTTACAAGTTTCTCTCAAGGAGAGAATTAAATGTTGTGAATGATTTCAAGTAGCATACTACTTTGTTAAGGATTTGATACAGTAGTCTTGAGGTGACAAGATAGTTTGTAAGGCAATCTATCCTAATTGTTTGACCTGTAAGGAAGTTCAGTGTATGTTGTTTTTGTGGTTTCTATGCTTATTATTTTCTCTGTAGCCCTAAGGATAGGCACTGGTTCAGGAAGTTATCTGATTATCTATCTGTGTCTCAGATATTTCAAGTTATCAAAACCAAATCAATTTAAAACTCAGTTACTAATAACATATAAGCTAAACTTGTTTAAGCTCCTCTGTCAGCAGGACACTGTCCATGTTATTGATTCCTTGAAGAGAGAATCAACTAGGTTATCCCTCCTATAAAGAAAAGGAAGAAGGATGAGAATCCTTGTATCACTGGTTGTTGTTATGTTAATAACTATGGTTTGTATGGTAATATCTTGTTTATGGTTATGCTTGGTCATCAGCAAGATACTTCATAAGTTGCTTCAATAAAGATACATAGCAAATCAGTGTCCACATCAACAAATACTATGTTAACAGCCATCTTAAAAGGTAAAACCTGCCTGAGTATTTGTGGAGCTCAAAAATGAAGAAGGACCTTATCCAGTCCTTAGCAATTAGGCTTTTCTTGTCTCTAAATCAGAATTAGAAGGTACATTGTTCAAATAGACAATTCAAGCATTGTGGTTCATACAAGAAAAATCCCTAACATGGTGGACATCCCAGAGACTTATGGGATGTTATTAAGTCAGAATTGGTCTAATTCTTTGAATGGATACTTTTTGACAAATTTCACCCATTTATGGCTTCCATGGGAGGGGGAATCAAATAAGATCCAGGTCGAAAGTGAACCCTGGATGAAAGAGGCCCTTATCGAGGTTAGGAGGGTCAATGAGGTCTTCTTCTTTGAGACTTCCTTGGGGGTGTACCGACCCTTTGAAATCTTAACATTTGATTTCATCCCTGGAGAGGATCCCATGGTGCTGTAGAGAGCCCAAGAACTAGAAGAAAAGATGAGAGTTGAGATTGACTCTCTAGGTGCCACAGCAACCCTTGCCACACTCCTATCTGGCACTTGGTGTTGGGTACACTATGAAAAACATTCAGAGCTTGAGTGTGGGCCCTGTCTTTTGGTCGCTAACTGGCACCTTGATGCCTTCCAGAATAAAAGACATATAGCTGATTCCTTGGGGCCTAGTACTTCTGTGGGACACACTCCTCTAGTGCCATCTCCCCGAGAATCCCAAATCCAAACACCTCCGGAGGTAAACTCTACCTCCATGCCATTAGTTCGAGAGGGAACCCCTAAGTCTCCCAATGGCAATCCAAAAGCTAATCCCACTCCCCAGCCCCAAATTATGAACAATGACTTATGGACCCTCAAGTTTGATGGGTCTCGATCTAAACAAGGCTGCAGGGTTGGGGTAGAACTAATCAAACCGCGAGGGAAATCCTCCCTTCCATCCTATAGGCTACAATTCAACTATACAAACAATGTCACAGAGTACAAGGCTTTGGTCCTTGGACTCTTATTTGCATTAAGGAAAGGTGTCACCTGCCTCCAGGCTCTAGTGATTCAGAGTTGGTTGTTAAACAAGTCTGGAGTCAATACACATGCCACGACAAAAGGCTGGCCGCATACCGCAACCGGGCATGGAGCCTTGTTGAGGATTTTGATGCCTTCGGCATTGACCTCATTCCCTGGTGATGGAACTATGTCCTAGATGCCCTCGCCATTTCTGCCAGCACACTTGAGCCAATGGTTGGCTTGCGACTCCAGAGATTTTTAGTTGAGATGGTCCCTACCCCGTCCATTCCAGATAATGTCACCCACTTTCAGGTTTTTGAGGATGATCAACATATCCTGACCTTCATGGTGAATGTTGGCATCTTGAAAACTAGATAGTGGAAGAACAAGACCATGACGATACTGGCCAGGGTGATGAAGACGATGGGATCATGGACCTACCTACTAACACCATCCCGAAGGGGATGGTTATGCTAGAACAAATCTTTGAATTGGACCCTTGGGCCCGGGAGAAGGTGTCATCTTCCTCCGAGGGAGGAAAGTCTGAAAGGGTAAATGTCAGCCAACCCGATGAGGAAAAGATGATCCACATCGGTACCTCCTTTTCCCCTGAGGAAAATGAGAAGATTCTTGCGGTTCTCTGAGAATACATCGACATAATTGCCTGGGGTTATAAATAATTGAAAACATATGACACATCCATCATGACCAATTCTATGCCCCTAAAACCTGATGCTAAGCCCTTTCAACAAAAGAAAAGACTGGTCAACCCCCTAATCAATCCCCTGATTTGTTAGGAGGTATAAAAACTACTGTCAGCTCGAATAATATTCCCAATCTGGCACACTATATGGGTTGCCAATCTTGTCCCTGTGAGAAAGAAGAACAGTGAGATCTTCCTTTGCGAGGATTTTCAAAACTTGAACAAGGCCTCCAAGAAAGATAATCATCCTCTCCCTTCATTGGATGAGGTGTTACAGATAGTGAATGGATCCCAGATGATGTCCTTCTTGGATGGGTACTCTGGATATAACTAGGTCATGGTTAAGTATGAAGATAGAGAGAAAACGACGTTTACCACCAAGTGAAGAACGTTTGCATACAGGAGAATTCCCTTTGGTCTGATTAATGCAGGGGATACATTTCAAAAGGCCATGGACATTGCATTTGAGGGCCTTGTGAATTGGTGCATAATCATCTACATGAATGATTTGACCATCTTTTCCCTGGATAGGTGTGACCATTCCGCCCATCTCGCTCAGATCTGTGAGAGATGTCGTCGGTATGGAATATCCCTCAACCCCAAGAAGTGCATATTCAGGGTCACCAAGGGGAAGTTGCTTGGGCATATCATCTTTGCGAAGGGCATATCCATAGACCCTGAGAGAGTCGAAGCATTGCTAAACTTACAAATGCCTGGCAGAAAGAAAGAGATGCGATCCTTCTTCGGAAAGATCAACTTCATACGGCGGTTCATCACGAGATTCGTAGAAATAGTCAAACCACTCAATGAGATGATGAAGAAGGATACCAAGATTGAGTGGAGACCTGAAGCAAAGAAGGCATTCACCCAGATTAAACAAACAATAATAGAAGCACCTATCCTGGCTAGTCTGGACTATTCCCTTCCATTTTACATTTACTCCTTTGCTTTGCCGCATTCTACTGCGGCAGTGTTGACTCAAAAGGTCAAAGGGGAAGAATGACCAATAGCTTTCATGAGCTCCCCCTTCAAGAACACCGATGTCTGATATTCATCACTAGAAAAATAGGCCTTTTCTTTAGTTCACGTCGTGAAGAAATTTTGGCATTATATTCTTTGGAGTAAGGTACATGCTATCATTCCAGACCAGGCCGTCAAATATCTACTGATGCAGAGTGAATTGGGAAAAATATGGGGGAAATAGATGGCCATCCTCCAGGAATATGACTTAGAAATGCAGCCCATGAAGATAGTCTGGGGCCAGGGATTAATTCAAGCAATGGCAGAAGAGACTCCTCGCATAGAATATCAAGTTTACACGGTGGAGTCCATTACCCAAGACTCGTGGTATACCAATTTGGTATATTTGCTACTAAATAATAAATGCCTAGAGGGATTACCTCCCCATAAATGTCGCGCCTTGCAGATGAGAAGCACCCACTTCATGATCAAAAACTCCACACTCTACCATAAAAACTACGAGGGAGTGTACCTTTGGTGCATCGACAAAGACCAAGCTGTAAAGGTGATTAATAAACTCCATGGGTAGTTTGGAACTGGGCATGTCTCAGCCAATGCTACCACCCATTAGATCCTTCGGGCTGGATACTATTGGCCCTGCATATTCAAAGATGTTTACACTCATGTTAGGAAACGCCATACTTGCCAAACCGCAGTGCATTGTGAGCATAACCTGGCTATGCCTTTACAACCAGTCTTCAAGGCTAGGCCCTTCACCCAGTGGGCATTTGACTAAATCAAGGAAATCAACCCCAACTTGTCTTTCAATCACTGATACATTCTCATCGCTACTGATTACTGCACTCGGTGGTTTGAGGCTATACCATGCAAAAATAACACGGTAGACATAGTTATCAAATTCTTGGAGGAAAACATCCTCACAAGGTTTGGAATGCCCTTTGCTTTGGTGTGTGACAATGGTCCAACATTTTTTTTGGCACAGTTACTTGAATGGACCTACAATCGGAGGATCACTTTGAAGTTTTCCAACAACTACTATCCCTAGTGGAACTGTGTTGCTGAATCAATGAATAAAAATCTACTTGAAGTGATCAAACACCTACTAGAATAGAATCCCCATGATTGGCATCAAAAGTTGAAATTCACCCTCTGGGTAGATCACATTCATGTCAAGGCCTCCCTAGGAACATCCCCGTTCCATCTGGTTTATGGTCAGAGCTCTGTATTCACAGTTAACTTACAGATCCCAATTTTATAGTTTATGCAAGAATTCAGCAACAGGGACTACATCATGGAGGTTCGGCTCTTAAATCTGGTGTGAATGGAAGAATAGCGAGAAGTAGCCCTTGAACATTTCATGCGTCATCAAGCAGTGGTAAAATGATGGTTTGACAGAAGAGCCCAATACAAGGCTTTTTAGATTTTAGATCTGGTCCTGTTGTGGGACAAGGCCTGAGAAAAGAAAGGAAAGCATACCAATTTCCAACGGCTCTGGCTCAGACCATACCTAATCTCAGAAATCTATGGGGAAAATACTTACCACCTTAACACCCTAACTGGTGAACCTGTCTCATTGCCCATTAATAGACAGTTTCTCAAACACTACTTTAAATAGGGTAAGTTTGTCCAAAGTGTATTATATGTAAAGCTCCCCCCGCTTGTAAATATTTCTTCTGGGTGCCTCGTTGTGAGGTACCCTATCTTGTAAATAGCCTTGTCGGCTATCCTCCAGGGTAGTCCTCTTTTGTTATTTTTGTTTTCATTTTTGGTTTTCTTTCGTGGTCCCGGTGTTTTGTTCTGTCTTGTAGGAATTGGAATGCTTCACATAAACTCTAGTTTCCAGTACGATGTCTGCGGCATGGTGAACTTTAGAATCTATCTTTAGCATAGTGGAGCTGGCCTGGTCTCTGGGGTTGTTTCACAGGTTATGGCACATTTTGGGCAATCTCCATCAGATGTTGTCTCTGGGAGTCTGGCAATCAATGAACATAAGTAATGTAAGGAACAAGTAATCAGACACACCGAGGGTAGATCGATTGTACTAGTTTGTTGACCCAGGTCTGAAACTTTAAGAAATTCTTTCTAGGTCTAGAGTTTTATCCCCTTTTCGAACAATCTAAGTATAGGTGGACAGGTGAAAGAAGTACCACCATTAAAATTAGCTAAGCTTAAGCTTAATGGTAAAAGAAGTACCACCTTCCCACCTAGAAACAAATAAAATAATAAGAAAGAGGAAAGTGGGACGTAACTCTGGTTTCCAGGGGAAATGAATAAATTGATGACTGGTTTGATATAATTAGTGCCTCTTCTCTACTCCTCCTAGAGGTCATCGGCTTGATTTCCTTCCAAAGCACACATGACACCATTGATAAAAGACTATAGACTAGAGCCTGTGTGGTTGGATTCTCTCAGCTATGTTTCCCTCTGCCTGTCAGGTACCTTTGGGAAGCGGCTTGTTCCAATTTTGGTAACCAGAGATTTTGTAGTTCTTAAATGTGCTAAGACATTTGTCCTCGATAGTCACCATTTGTTATGCCCTGCATCCCCATCCCTACATTTTGTGTGCAAAATGTTGGGTCCCCCCTCTTTTTTTTCTCTTCTTTTATTTGTTTTTGCTTGCGGCTCTTGCCTTGTCTTTCTCTCTTTGTTTTCTTTCCCCGAGGTTTTCTTCTCCATTTTTGTGTTTTGTTTGTTTGGTTTTCCATCTCCAGGACTCTAGTCCCAAAGGTTGTTCTCTGTCAGGAACCAGATTCTAGACTCTAGGATTCTTCACCATGATGTTCTTAAGGTTATCGTTGAGGAGAATCCCCAGGCCTGGGGTCCAAAGGTTTGCTTGTCTGGAGATTTTTGGAAGGAGGTGGGTTGCCCTTTTTACCACAGGTATAAATTAAAGTTATCTATCACTTTCACATTTACCATGATTAAAACACTCAAGCACTCAGAGTGATTTTAGAGCAATTACAGAGTGATTTGCAGAGAGTTAGCGATAATTAGTGCTTAACATTTCCATCCTTTTCAGGCAATTGTGAGTGCTTCATGGTGGTGGGCTATGATCATTTGATAGCTGTAGCTATTACAGAGCTCCCATAGTAACTTCCTCCTTTCCTCCACCTTTTGGTATTCTCAGGTTGGTGTCTCTATTCCTGCCTCTTTTCTCTTCATTTGCCTGTGTTTCTTCTTTGTCATTCGTTTGTTTGTTGACTTTCTATTTCGTTTGTTTCCTATTTTCTAGTTTTGCCACCCGTTGGTGGGTTGGCTCTACAAGAGGGTTGTCTGCCCTCTGTGTAGAAGTGGTTGGTTTGTAAATTATGTAGATAGCTATATATACTTTGCCTTGCCTGGTTTTCTACAGACATCATTTTGTGGTGTATATTTGTGTACATTTGTGTATATTTGGTGTATATCCCCCCGTTCCCATGTATATATCCCTTGGCTTTCATGTATATCCTTCTAGGTGGCTTGGCAAGGTAGTCGAGTCACCTGTGTTGCTAGTTTTTTGCCCATGAGTTCATTTCAGGGTAGAAAACCACCTGTTTGAAACTCGGCTCTCAGCCAGTTTCAAATAGGCAGTTTTCTCTCTCTTCCATAAAACCAGTCAAACCCTCATTTATGTCCCATGAACATAATCAATTCTAGCCAAGTGGTCATCAATTTTTGCGTGTTTGGGTAGTTGGCTCCACCGTCATCGCCATAACTTTCATTTAATACCTATGCACATGGTGCCCATGTGGGCTTGATGACTTACCATTTTACATGTCCTCACCAATGGTTACTTCTCCAGGCTTCGGGTCTCCTACCATCATCCATCCCATGTCTTTACCAAGTGTGATAAAATCCAAAGACCTGGATGTTTAGTAAAACTTTAAGTTCATGTAATGCATGTGCTTTTTGGTTATTTTTGAATGAAACTAACTTTTCAAGAAAAGAAGACATCACGGTGGTAAGATCTTCAGACCCAAGAATATTTATTTGTTAATACGGTATGACAGTCACTTTGCCTTGTAGGTTTCCAGAGTTCACTTCCCAAGCATGTCTGAAGCATCTACATCCTCTCTAGCCAAAAGTCCAGAGCTACCTTCTGCGGTGGCCACCAGGGTGGTAGTAAAATCCAAAATGGAGAAGGACCTGGAGAAGTTGCCCCTGACCATGAAGTTCTTGCAAGATAATATCATTATGGGATCAAAGATTGAGTCCAAAGTCAAACTTATTACCGACACCAGCGTTGGGACATGGCCAGAAATGTAGGCCTTAGTGAAAATAATGTACATCTAGTGACAGGATAGAGATCAGCTAGCAATAAATGTCGAGGACTCCGAAATCCTCAAGGTGGCTTGTTTCTCGTGCTCTATGCAATCCCTAGACATTATCTTGACACTGGCCACCAATTACAACTCTTCTATTTGAGCTGTTATGCTCGCAGCCATAGAACCAATAGTATACCCTACTCCTCTGGTATCCCTTAACCCAGACACATTCTAGGTGGGTCTGGGAATCCCACAATTTGCCAAGGCCTTAGTGGTTACAAGGATGGATGCCTTGGCCCAATTCACATAGCTGGAGGATGCCGCCCGGGTATACATGAATACCTATTGGCTCAAGGTTCCAAAGAGTGACCCTAAAATGATGACGATATAAATTCCCCGCTTTGAGTTCAAAGAGAGCATTCAGATGGGAATGATAGCATTGGCCCAGGTCTTTGGGCAGCCCTCTGCCTAAGAGTTTTCTAAATGGATGTATTACTTTCTCCTCGGCATCTCCACCAAAGGAGGATACTTCGACTGGGCGGCCATAATTTCCAACCATGTCAACTCCCAGTTCCTTCAACTGGCTAGGAAGAATAAATTTTACATGTCTTCCTATGTTTTCTGGGCCCTGGCACAGCAGAGGCCCCACACCCATGCCCTACTTATAGACGGCATGCTTAGGATTGGCCTAGGACAAAAGGCACCGTGGGAATATTTCTCACAAGTTCAATGGGAGGCCAGCTTCCCCATTTTTTTTTAGGTAAATGATGCGTTCATTTACTATCACCTGCTAAAACCCACCCAGGATGCAGGATACCACCTATCCTCAGAGGCGATGAATTTGGTCCAAAATTATAGACATTACTACATCCAATTCTAACAGCACACCTATATTAGGTTTTTCGGCTTCTCTGTGAAACCCAATTTGTTTCCCAAGCACTATGGGGACAAGATCGTGCTCTTAGAATACTGCCCGCAGATGATGGAGGTGCATGCCCTCTTTTCCTTGAAGAAGATACCTAATATTCCATTCCCAATCATTTGTGGGAACTACTCATGTAGCCTAGCCATCGCAAACGAGGTGGATAATGAATTAAAAAGCTACGACTTGGAGGAATTTTACTTGGCACAGAAAATTTTTGATCCACATGGAAAGATTGAAATGGCACTACCCCAGGCTTTAGAGCCCCATCGTGACCATATAGAGGATTTCTGGGCAGATTGCCAGGACGACATGGAGGTGTAGAGCTGGCACTACATTAGGATGATGGCAGGCATGATGCACAAGTTGAAGCTCTAGAGGTTTCCTGAGGACTTCTCAGATGCTGCCCCCACTATCAATCCCTAGTACAAGGCAAAGGGGATCGATAGAATGACCCTCCCACCTATAAATTGGGATGCCCAGGAAGGGCCTATAATTGAGGACTTCACTCGAGAGGTGGTCGATCAAAGTCATGCCTACTTCAAGAGGGTGTGCCTCAGAAGTACCCGCCGAGCAACCCAGCCGACACCAAGATTAACTCTGGGGGCTGGGACTTCTTCATAGGGAGTGGATAAAGGAAAAATAATAGACACGACCCCTCCTACACAAGAAGTCCCCATAAAAGAATAAATAAAGAAATCAGTGGTAGCCTCCCAACAAATGAGGTAGCAATTAATCACACGGCTGGCCAGCCCAACACTAATGGTCGGGCCAATTCGTCCCTCTTCCTCCCCGTTGCTGGCAGCCTTAATGGTGAAGGCAATAGGGGTGGATCCAATAGAAGCAGCAATAATAAGGGATGCGGGGCCACCTTCGGTTACTCAAAGAAAGAAAAAGATTAACAAAAAGCCTAAGGCAGAGCTGGGGTTTGGAGCATCCCAGGCCCAACAAGTAGAAATCCTCTCTTCCAGTTCCCCGAAGCCAGAGAAGGAAACAGAGTCTGCCAAAGTCCCGGCCAGTCCCCCTCTACAAGAGGAATTTGATGATGTTTTTGCAACCAATGAGTTCAAAAATTTGTAGGGGGACACCAGACAAGTAGGGAAAGAAGTCCCAAGGGTAGAACAAGAAGTTGCAGGGCAAGAAGCTCCTAAACAAGAGCCTACACAGGAGCAAGAAAACTAGGAAGAAGAAAGAGAGCCAAAGCTGGAGATTGCCTTTGAAACTTTAGAAATGCAGGGTCCGAGGGTGGACCAACAAAGGCAGGGTGAACAAATGGCATCTGCTAGGGGAAATGGACCTTCAGGAAGAACTGTAACCCAATCCACCATGTTCCAAATGCCACTCCTGGGAGCAACCTTTGGGTAGGTGATTACCACGGCCCAAATTTTAAATCTCAGCCCAACGCCTCCCCTACTACCAAAAGATGTACCAACAGAAGAAGAAGCCCCGATGGTAGAGGAAGAGAAACAAGAAGAGAAGTATAAAGAAGAAATCCCCGAGGAAGCCTACCAAAGTCTAGACCGAGCAATCGACACAGAGGACAAGGCTGAGGAGATGGAGGTCGCTGAGGAAAACATTTCTACAGAAGAAGAAGACGTAGGGAAAGGGATGAAGGAGGTCCATTCCACTAAGGAGCAACAACTATAGAACATCAGGGAAGAATCAAGGGAATAGATTCTGGCAGAAAATCCACCCCTGCCACCTCAGTGGTTAATAGAGAGTGGAAAAAGAAGAGCTCTGTCCACTCCTAGAACTCCTCTCTCCCTAGCCAAAATGATGTCTCAGGTCCAGGCCCCATCGAAGGCCAAGAAAGCCCAGACAATTCATACTCTTCAAACTGGGCTGGGCGGAGAAACAATTTCCATTTTGGTGACACCTCCCCCAGGTGCTGATGAAGCAACCATAGAGCCTGGAGATTATAATGTTGCAGAGGTATCGCTGGGTAAAAGGGGAAAACAGGGCGAGGTGGACTTGCTAAAGGAGGTAGCCAGAGTAGTAGAGGCCCATTATGAGAAGGAAGCCCAAAGGCTCAAAGTAGAGAAGGCTAAAAATCCAAACCTTATGGGGTTGCTCATTGATCTGGCTTGACCTATCAATGCTGCTCCTCTGGAGGCTTCCACCTCTGAAGATTTGTCACAAAGCAACAGAGACTCCCCATGAATTATGAAGAAGAAGGCCCAAGAAGTTGATGAGTGGGTCACCCTACAAATAGGAAACACCCAACATTTCCTGGTATCCACCCTCCCAGATTTATATATGGCCTGACATGTTATACACCAGGCAGAGACTCTCATTGACTTGTAGGAGGGTGATATTGAGAATTATCAAGCATGGAAGGTGGAGCTTGAAGAACTCCTTAGCCTAGGAGAAGAAATAATTTCTAAGTCCAGAATTCTAGGGGACAAGTCATTTGATTTTGTGAGGACCTGGCACTCCAAACTTGACCTCACATTGGAGGTAACCAAGAAACTGGTAGGGACTCTGCAAGATAAAATCAATGCGGTAAAATATTCTTTTAATTTAT
Source organism: Thuja plicata (assembly GCA_018584345.1). Classification (NCBI taxonomy): domain Eukaryota; kingdom Viridiplantae; phylum Streptophyta; class Pinopsida; order Cupressales; family Cupressaceae; genus Thuja; species Thuja plicata. The sequence goes on along the minus strand of MU224637.1, from coordinate 290,245 downwards.
ATAAGTCTTTTGTAATAAAGAATTTTGGGGCTGACCCCCTCAGCACAGATATATGTACACCAGAGGATTCAGTTTTGGGGATTTTTGATGAAATAATGAAGTCCTGGTATCAATCCTTGGAGGGGATTGATGGTGCCCAAATGAAAAAATTAACTCGCATGGTGCTTAGTGGTCACGACGTGGCAAAAATGGCTGATGAGTTTAAGGAGAATGTTCCAGACCTGGGGGAACAAATTGAAGTGGCTAAGTATCGAAGGGCTAGCCTAAGAGATGTCAACGAAGATGGCATCTCCCACCTCCTCTAAGCTTTCAATGATAATGAAGAACCTTGAGCTTTCTCTGGTGGCCGGAGAAAACTTAAACATTGGGTATTCTTTATTCTTTTGGGGATGTAAGTTCCTGAATCCTGGAGTCTCGGATCTAAAATTTTGTATTCTTTCAAGTGATCTGTGTCCCAGTCCCCGAGGCTGACCAGTCACTTTTAGAAGTGGTTAATAAAGGCTATCAGAAGGTGGTTGGTTATATCAAGGGGACGTCAACTCAATAGTTAGTTTTCTGACAGGATGGTCTTCTCGAGGCACTGCTCAGAGGTACACCTAGCGCATTGGAGATAGGGCACCGCATTTACCATTTATGAGGCATGTAGCCTCAATCCCTGGGGGACCTACTTTCTTCCTTCTCCTTCCTGGCTCTCTTCTTGAGGCTGATTCTTCCTCTGTATATTCTTGTCTCATTCTTCTGACATGTCAGACCTATTCCATCTCAAGGTTTTTTTTACGGTGGTGCAGGTAGTACCGGCCCCCAGATATTGTATTTTATTGAAATATGATGTAAAATAGGGTTAGGGTTAGAAGAGAATTGTATAAATAGCCAGACTTGCCCATTTCCAAGGGTCAGCAAAATTGATGATTTTGTTGTCCACAGTAATAGAAAGGCGATTTCTCATTTTTAGTTACAGAGCTCAATGCTCCATTGTTCTATTTTCAATAGTTAGATGCTCCCCTAGAGCCACCACTGTATCATGCACCAGTGCTTGCTGGAAGAGACATTATTGAAGAAGGAAGAATTATTTGCAATGATGTTGTTGGCATTCCTACTTCTGAGTTAATGGTATTTCATGTTTTATGTTCTTTATGTCTTCTACTCTGATATGTTAAAATAGATCAATGACCTTTTTACCCTTGCTACTGATAAAATGCTAGCTGATGGTTATGTATTTCTTTGGTATTTAGTGTAGTATGTCAGAGTATTATTGATGTTCTAGACATTTAAACATGACTATAGTTAGATGAAGTGTTTCTAACCTTGCGAGATCTTTTTTTTCATTTTATTTGCTAAGTGTAGAATGCTAGGGGAAACCTTATCTTATTGAATCTCCGGAGAGAATGAGTTGAAGAAACCAGCTATCCCCCTCGAAAATAGTCACTTCTCCCAACTGAGCCTTGCACCATCATGACTCGACACCTAGGTGCTTGAAGGCCTAGGGAATCTAATTTCTTTGGACAACCTTTGCAGGTAGAGTTGGCCGGTACCTCCGGTACCCGGTGACAACTTATGACTGTTGGAGGACCCGGTCAGCAAAACCCCGTCAACAACAAGCAGAGGAGAACAGAAAGATAAAGGAAAAGATGGAAAAGATGAGAAGAGAGATGATGAATAAGAAGAAAGGAGAAGAATACCATGAAGAAGAGGTTAAGAAGAAGAAGAAGAAGAAGAAGAAGAAGAAGAAGAAGAGAGATGACCAAGGGAAGAGCTTGATCCTGAGGATGCAAGGATGGTGAAATTTGCTAAAGCCATTAAAGGTAATGACTACAAGGGTAATTCTGACATTCCTATGTATGATGGTAAAATGAATGATGAAGAGTTAATTGATTGGTTCAATGTCGTGGAGAATTTTTTTGATTGTGAAGATGTTGAGGATGGACAAAAGGTGAGGATTGCAAAGTCAAAATTGAAGGGGCATGCTTTACTTTGGTGGGATTGCTTACAAGAAGAAAGATGGAAGAAGAACTTGCCTAAGATGACATCATGGCAGAGGATGATGGACAAGATGAGGGAGAAATTCCTTCCAAGAGACTACAAGGTGCAGTTGTACAAGAAGACGCAAAGTTTGAGACAAAAGGACATGGATGTCCAAAGGTATACTAAAGAATTCCACAAATTAGATATCAGAGTTTCTCATGATGAAGAAGAGGAAGAGAAAGTAGCAAGGTACATGGGTGGACTGAGA
>MU224637.1:225122-255655 GCA_018584345.1 Thuja plicata | reverse complement strand
AATTACTAAATCATACCTTCAAATAAACAATGACTTGCATCAATAATCAAAGTTGAGCATACCAAGAAGACAAGTACTAGCTACAAGATCCACAAATCCAACAAACTAAGAGATCACATAATACATCAACACAAGGGACTGACTCGGGAACTCCCCACATAAGGATAGAAGGGTCAGAGGCGGAGTTTCTTCCTATGGAACCTGGTGATATCTCCATAATAACAACATCGATCAAGGATTTTGAGGGATCGCTTAGACCTGTGAAGCTAGGTGGAGATGATACCCGACACCTACAATCCTGCATCACCAAGAAGAGATACATATATATACATATGGATATTCATACAAATCAGATATATGCAAATAGATGACCAGGATCGATACATCATGTGGACCTCAACTAAGTGAGTAACTATGACTTTGTCCTAAGCCATGAAAACACATCAGACACATATCCATGAAACATAAAACATCATGATAATGGTTAGATTCAAATCCTTTGGTTAGATCCATAAAACATATAAAAATAGATGGTCTTCTAATCTCATAAACATATAAATGATAACCATAAATGAGCATATCAATCATATCATCATCCACAAAATATAAATGTAAATGTATAGTTCCAACCATCATAATAATATGTCCAAGTCAAAAGTCCAAGTATCACCATAGGAGAGGGTATTACATGAATCCTCAGAGGATTTTCCAGGACTGGCCTAATCCTATTCAGTTTTGGATTAGGATATGGAATTATACATCCAACGACTATGATTTTTGTGGATTCGAGAATTGGATTGTATATCCATTAATGCAGAGCATGGGTATTAGCAAAATCGGACTCCCAGTAAAGGTGCTGCATTTGTGGAGACTTTGTGAGTATGTGGACAAATGGGAGGGTGACCACAACTGGGGAGACTTATTTTTAGAAGAAAATTTTACCATGATTAGGGTATATGGATGCACACATCCACCTCATGTCCTACCCTATCATGTGTCATCTAGAGTTGTAGCTATGGAGTTTATCTGGCAGCTGTTGTTAACAGACAATGAACATTTTGCACCACATACGAAGGGGACATTCATCCCTAGGCAATTTAAAATCTTTCAGTTTACTATTAGCAAGGGTGCCATTGATTTAGTGAGCACTTGGTTAGAAATTTGCAAGATGGGAGCAACATTATACAGATATATTGACCTAGAAGGATTCATTGCAGGAGCTAGGAAGTTCCTGACTCCTATAATACCAAATACAAATGTTCATGGTTTTTGTGTGGAGGAGGATGCCACAAGGAATATCCTTGATGAGGATGAGGTGAGGACAAGAAGAGAAAGAATTTAGGAATTACTAAATCTAGAGAAGAAAATAAGGAGAAATGGATTGTCATTTGGAGGTTTTTACCCTAACCTACCATATTTTGACAAAATCAAATCTATGATTGATAATTTTTATACACTCTATGAGAAGTTGGACAAATTTTTAGATACAAAGAAAGAATGAAAAGAGTTTGAGCATTCAGAGTCTGAATATGAAAGTGATAGTGATGGAGAATATGCCCATCCACCTCAATTTGACCAGCCTTAATAGAATGTTGTAGAGGCAGCATAGGTATAGGGAGAACAAGGGCATATCATTGAACTGACTGAGGTTTCCCAGCTAGATGATGTAGAGGAGCCTACTACAAAAGTAAAAAGGTTGACCTTGGTCAGACTTCACATATAAGAAGAGAGAAGAAAGGAGATAGAACAAGTGCTCTCATTCCTGGTAATAGGTTGTATGACCATAATTTGAGGAAAGTCATCAGACAATGAAAGAGGCAATAGCTTGATGAATAGGAGAACATAGAATTGCTTCTTAAGGCATGTATTGATGAAACGCTACTTCACCCGTAGCAATTTTTGAGTGATGATAGTTTTATTAAAAATGATGAATTTAAAGATTTTTTGAGATGACAGAAAAAAGAACAAATCAGGAAACAATTGAAGATAGATGGTGAAGAGACAGTCACAAATTAGGCTTTACTAGCTTTGCAAGCCTATGACCCTGATAGTGAGGATGTCCCTCTAGATGAGGCAAGAAAAATGGTTTTAAACAGTGGCATTTTGCTTGCTGAGGGCTAGGATTTAGCCTCAGCATTCATTATTGACCAAGAAAATAACCTGATCTTAAGTTGGCAAGTGAGATACAAATGGGTGATATTATTAAAGGATTTGGATATAGTCCAAAATCACAAGTCTTTGCCATGTGGAACTTGTGTCCAAGAGACCAAAATCCTCAATTGGTAAATATTCAGGAGAGCATGGTGGGGAATCAAATGGTCTGGACTGTACAAAATACTAGAGATCTTGAGATTTCTCAGATCATAACACATTGGGCACACTTGAATAAAGATAAGTCAAAATAATTGTCTGATAAGTGTGGAATTTTGATTGAGGAAGCCAGTGCCCTAGCAAAGGATAGGGAATTATGCCACATAAAGATACATCAACAGGACTTGGTCATTGCTGAGATGACAAAGCAATTGTAGGAGAAGCCTGAAGTGGTTTATGTGCCTTCAGTGCAACCTTTGATGATAGAGGAGAAAGTTGAAGGAAAGGAAGTAGTTGAGACACAGGATGTGGGCAAAAAGAATAATGAGGTAGCCCTAAAATCATTAAGATGCATTCTTTAGCATAGGATAGATATACTTAAAGACAAAACATATATCATCCTAAATGCTTACAATAAATTACCCACATTGCATACAGAAGTGATAGGGTATATTACAATTTTGAACCCTTATTTTTTTACTTGGTCTCCTCGGGTACAGTTATTTGAAAAGCTTGCCTCTTTGCAGTCACTTAGATCAGATTTACCTGAGATTGTGAGAGAGGTAGAGGATGAGATTAAAAAGGTGAATGTATCCTTATCATTCTTTAAGGTTAAGCTAAATCAGATAGAGGCTAAGATAAGCCTATTTTCAATGGAGTTTAATAGGTTTGTTCCTCCTTTGAAAGGAGAAGATGATTAGGTCAAGGCCTTGGAGGCTTGGAGGAGTGAATTTGATAGTATAATGCCAAGAAATGAGGCATTTATTTCAAGATCTAATTTAGATTTGGATGGTTTTAATAAGATTTTGGATGAGGCCTTTAAAGCAAAAACTGACATAAAAAAGTTTTTAGTGGATGTTAAAAACATCACCAATGTCAGATGGCAGAGATATAAAGGGAAACTATAGAGCACATAGAGTTTTAAATGCCATACAGAGGATGAAGTGACAGCATGGGACTTGATGACCAAGCCAATTAAAAAGAAGTTTGTTGTAATAGAGGAGGAGGTCCTGGATGAAGAATAAAGAACACTTGGCGCCTTACCATTGAGCACAGGGAGGTTAGTTATTTTCAAAGACAAGTGTATGCTGGCCTAAAATGGTGGTCACTTGGTCTCACTAAGAATATCATATTCTATCATGAACACTGTTAGACAATGGCATCAAATTCCACATGAAGACAAGGAATATCAGATTTCATCCCCTATTTTTGTGTCTCCACCGCTTCTACATTCTCATTCTTTGTCTTTTCTATACTTTTAGGGTTAGGCTCCTTAAACCATCCAAAGATTGTTGTATCCTAATGTTAAGGATTCCAAGATGGTTAAGAACCTATAAATAGATGAAAATTGTAATAGTAAAGGAGGAGATGAAATATATTGAAAACCAAAATTTCTAGATTTATGTCTGTGTCTTTAAGCTTTTTGAGCTTTTTATGTATTGAGGCAGAAATATATGAATACAATACAGTGCAAATTTACTCTATCTTATTGTTGTCTCTTTACTTGTTGTGTATGCTTTTTTATGTTTAAATCCGTAAGGCATTTTTAAGCATATTGGTTACAAGGTAACTATCTAGTTGCTTGCAAGTTTGTTTCAAGGAAAGAACTAAGTTTTGAGAGTATTTTTAGGGAGCATAACAATATTTAAGGATTTGATACAATATTGTAGAGGTGACAGGATAATTTGTAAGGCATTTTATCTGAGTTGCATGTAGGTTGTAAGGCATCTTACAGTATTCTATTTTTATATTTCTGTGGATTTTTATTTATTATTTCTATAAGCCCAAGGATAGGCATTGGTCTAGGAACTTGTTTGGTAATCTATCATCATCCAAATATTCAATACTATTCAAACCAGTTACTTTCAGAATATTTGTGTAAAATCAATTGTACTCATAGTGATTACAGTTGAAGTTTGTTTATTTATTAAAGAGTAAATCAAATAGGTTATTCCTCCTAGATTCACAAGAATTGTAAAAGGAAAGAAATATGAAATTCCCTATTATGATGTTGTCTGCTATCCTTAAGATATTGATTTGGATTGTCAAGATTTTTCTCAAAATAGTCATAGTTATCTGCATTGTTATATACATGTCCATATAAAAATAGAGCATTTAGCACATAAGTAAAATCCACTCTAAAGATATTGTCAAGTCAATAATCAGTCATAGGTAAGGCCTGCCTGAGTCAATGGATCTCAAAAAAGAAGGAGGTGATAATAGGTATCCCAAGTGTTATAAAAACACCTCATCAATTAGTGTTTTCTCTTGCTTCAGTTAGAGTATCAAAGGCATTGGGAGTCATAGAGTTATTTAAGTATTCAAGCATCTTTAGAGGCCCTACAAGAAAAAACCCTAACAAATTGGAAACTCTACTAGGGATAGAGATTATAAAGTCTTTTTAGAATATCTCTAGTCCAAGTAGTCAAAAATCTCTAGTGTTTTAAAGTTTAAGATTTTTACAAATCATACCAGTTTTAGTTGTCAAAATTATCCTTTGATAAGTATTCTTTCATTCCAAGTTATTGGGTGGTGACTCTAAAAGGAAATCTCTGAGATTAGTGCAAAGTTAGTAAATATCTCTCAGAATGAATACTAGGTCAAGGATGAGAAATGATCCTGAGAAGGTTTTATATAGTGGAATCCCATCATCCTCAAGGATGGAAATGTCTTGGAGGAAAAAGAGAGACCAAGTTAGCATGGATGAAACCCCTCCAAGAGGTAAAGAGGGTAATGTTAGGAGAGATATGAATAGCAATCAACATTCTCATTATGGAAATACTTCAGAGTATGAAGAAGCTGTAGAAAGGGTATTAGAAACACCTACATTAACTTCTACTTCAAATGAAAGAGAAGAGACAAGTACATCTAGTTTAGATTCTAGAGATGCTCCCTCTGATGTGCTAGCAAATGAGGAGAAGTTCATCATGAAATAGCTTGCCCTAGTTCAACAAATGAAAAGAGAGAGAGAAATGAGAAAGAAAAAACATGATCATAAGGATGTTTATAAGAGTAAAAGAAGATCTTCAAGACATCAAAATATGAAAGATATAGAGAGGTCTCAAAAAGACCAAGAAATATCACTCAATCATAAGGCTTCTAGTTCATAGAAGGATAAATGTAAGCAAAAGATGAGTGAATGCATAAATCAAGAACTTAAGTTTCAAAAGCCTTTAATAGAGCAGATGTCCAAGTTAGATATTGATCTAGAGAAATTGAGAATTGAAAAGTAAACCATGGAGAAAATGTTAGAAAAGGTACAAATGGAAGCTGCAATAGTTGAAATGAAGAAGAAAATAGATTTTTTGCAGTCTTCAAAATATTCTCATACTGGGCCAGAGAATATTACTGCTTCTAAAGAAAAGGCCACTACTTCTAAAGATAATGATAATTTTCAAAGGAAACCATTACATACTAAAAGGTATAAACAATTTAAATTTTTTGGTATCCCTAGATATCCTAATTCTTTCCCTAAAGATGTGGGTGATATAGGAGAAAAGCTCCCAAAGTTTGTAGGTAACAATGTTATTTCTTGTGAAACACATTTAAGAAAGTTCATTGATTTTGTTGATGATTTAAATATCACTTATGAGGATGTGTTAATGAAATTATTTGTTCAGTCTTTAGTGGAAGATGCAAGAGAATGGTTTAGGAGCCTTTCTAATGGATCTGTTGTTTCTATGGATGAGTTGATTGAATTATTTAAGGATCAGTATGGAGACAAAACAAATAAAAGATTTTTGTTGAATGAGTTCAACAATATCAAAAAGAATTACAATGAAGAGGTCACAGAGTTTAATAAAATATTTCAAAGAGCTATGCACAAGCTATTTCAGAAAATAAGGCTGGGTGAAGAGGTATGTCTAGCAACTTATTTGAATGTCTTTGATTCTAAAATGGGATATGCTCTTAGAGATAAAAACCCTAGAACTCTTACTGATGCTTATAAGATAATAGTAAATATCAAAATGAACAGAAGAGTATCTGGTAAGTTGAATAGGAGGGATGACTCAAGGTTTAGTAGGAACAATTTAAAAGAACCAGAGTATAAGGAATATAGGACTCCTCAGAACAATAGGCCTTCTTATAATACTACATACAACCCTCAAAATAGAATGCAAAACCATCCTTATGGAACTCAATTCAAGGATGGGAAACATGTTATTTTACCTAGAAAAGAGAAGACAGATAACAGAATTCCAGACCCTCTACATAAAAATGTTGTCCATTTTTGCAATGATGATCCTTGGTGTGAGGCTTGTGAAGCTCCTCATAACCCTGATTTTTTTATTGTTTCCTTAGACTTGAGAGTAGGTGAAGATAATGGAAATGATGAGGGTGAATAGTGTGATCATAATATGAAAAATACTTATTCATGCCATGATATAGATTCAGACAGTGAAAATTAAAATCATGATTCCTGTAGTTTACAAAGAAGGGTGGAAAATCATCATCAACAAATTTTGTCTGATAGTGAAACTAAGGAAACTGAAGATCATATAATATTTTATGCTCAAGACAATTAGGATATTCCACTTATTAGAAAGGCTTCAGATGAAGAGAAAGCTAGGATTACTACATATTTAGTGAACAAGGCTAGAAACAACTACCATCTGAGAAACAGAGTAGTGGGTGGTACTGGTAGTCAACCATCAGGGGTCTTTATAAAAGAATATAAGATAGACACTAAGTATGTTCAAAAAAAGGAAGGACTTGGTGAAAATATGAATAAAAATAAGGTCAAAATCATTACAAAAGCCCTAGAACCAAATATTGTACAAGAAGGAGATTTGAAAAGGCAAGAAACAAGTACTCCTGTTCAAAAAATGGAAAGCAAAAAGTTAAAAGAACCAGCTCTGAAGAAACATACTGAGGAAAGTGATATCACTATTGATAAATCAAAATATTTAGATGTGAAATATACTCCAGTAGACATGGGTCAATGTTTGTCCCAAATGACAGTTAAGGTACCATTTCTAGAAATGATGAGAATTAAAGAACACAAGGAAAGGGTAATGTCATTATTAAACAGTGTGCCCATAATAAAGGTTCAAAGTCCAGAGAATGTTGGCAAGAAACCAATTAACAAAGGGAAGGAAGTTGAGGTGTTAACATCTAAGATTCCTCAAATTTTCTTGAATACAACTTCTTCCCCAAAGATTGTTGACCCATTTTTTCTTTCATTGATAATTAATGGAAAGATGCTAAAAAATTGTATGATTGATTCAGGAGCATCTAATACTGTTATACCAGTGGAAATCATGAGGTCAATGGGATTACAAGTTGATACTCCACATGGGAGATGTTAAGCTATGGACTCTAGGGAGGTCCCTATGATTGGTACCATTGAGGCTATGCCTTACAAATTAGTAGTCTTCCCTGATGTAGTAATGACTATGAATGTTCTTTTGGTTTACATACCACCACATTATGGCATGTTGCTATCAAGAAAGTGGAGTGCTTCAATGGGAGGTAGTATAAAAAGTGATTTATCATATGTTACTTTTAACATTGTTGGAGAAAATGTTAAGGTCTTAAGGGAAAGTAGAACTCCTCACATGATAGAGAGATTTGAAGACACTAACATCAATTATTGCATTGACATGGACATGGAGAATTTTAGGATACAAAAAAATGAACTTTGTTATCAGCATGAAGAGGTTGACCTTTTGAACAGGGAGTTCATTATGCAAGGAGATGGATTTTGGAAATTGTACTTTGATGGGGCTTGCTCAAAAGAAGGATCAGGGGTAGGTGTATTATTGGTATCTCCATCAGGTACAACTTTTAAGTATTCATTTCTATTAGCCTTTGAATGTACAAATAATACTACAGAATATGAGGCTTTGTTTTTAGGACTTAAAACTGCTATCAAACATGGAATAAGATGTTTAAAGGTTTATGGTGATTCTGAGTTGGTAGTAGCTCAAGTCAGATCCAAATATGTAGTAAAGAATGATAGGTTGAAAATGTACAAGTATGCTATTTGGGATCAAATTAAAATGTTTGATGCCTTTAATATAAGTTGGTTGGAAAGGTCAAAGAATATAATGGCTGATTTTTTAGCAAATGTTGCTTTGAAAAATGATGAGTTGACCTTACATGGGGTGTCAATACTAGAAGTCAAAACAAGACCAGTTGTTCCAGACAACATATACAACTGGCATGTTTTCCTGAATGATTAAGATATTCTGAGGTTTATGCAATGTCTAGACCATTATGAGTGTTAATCTCTAAGATCTATTGATGATTAGTGACCAACACTTAGTCATTCACCTAGGCAGTTTTAGTTGGCTATCACTGTGGCCAAGCTAAAACTATGCAAGGTTGAGCAACATTGCCGAGTAGTTTTCAGTATCCGTAGTTACATTGCTGAGCTGAGTTACATTGCTGAGCCGAGAAGGATACAAGGATATTAAGTGCCGAGTGACAGACAGTCAAGTGCTGAGCAGGACAATTTTTGTATATATGTCTTGAATGATACAAACTTCAAGGATAAGTGATCTAGCTAACTTGTATAAGATTTTTGGGCCGACTAATGTGTGCATTTAATATTATTATATGGATTTAGTTATGCATTTAATTGTTTTATCCTATGCATGACTCAATGTAAGCATTAATTATTTTACCATCAAGGCATGGATATCATATCTTGATCATTGATCTAGATCTCGCTATCAGATCTGAACAAGTATATTAGATTGCTTCTGAACCCTATTTTGTAAGTGTGTGTGTGGTGTGTGGTGAATACATTTTTTGAAGTGAAATGCACAGAGGGTTATTTTGTTAAGAATTAGAGATCAAGCATAGCAAGAAAATAGTGAACAACAGAGTAAAGATATATCAAATTATGAGATCATAGAAGGTACTGGAAAGAGGAGATCTGTCATCAACATCAGAGTGCATAGTGAAGGATCAATACTTGAGACATTCTAATCATTGTATCAGGTGAAAATCTCTTAATAGAGTGGTTCTAGCAAACCTTTCTTAAATCTCCTAATAGAGTGCTTACTTCATTGTAAGTTTAAATCATTTAAAAAGGTAGATTCTAATGATCTGAAGCTCTTAATAGGGAAGACCTTTCATAGGGTAGATTACATTTTGTAATCAAACATTGTAACAATAATAGGTAGACTTTATTATTGCAGTAGTGGAGAATTTTGTGGGTGTCATCCCCACCCCAGTTTTACCTATTTGGGTTTCTGGGTTACCAAGTTATTGTGTTATGTGTTACTTATTTCATTGTGTGGATGCTATCTAAGATTACATTAGATTCAATTATGTATGAATGTGGATCAGTTTATTTTAAGTGTTTAAATTTGAAGATCTGATTCACCCCCCCTCTTAGTATCTTTCTTTCTCGTTATTGTATTTCCAACAATTGGCATCAAAGATTAGTTCTCTAAAAGGTTATAATCAGCTTGAGAATATAGATCTTGAAATTGAGATCTAAAAGATGGGTAAAGTCATTGAGAATCAAAAGATTGATATTTAGCTAGCACTACAATATCTTGAGACTACAAGATGGGAATTAAAGAAGTCCTTGGCTACAAGGAAAGATCTGGCCAAGTAGATGAATGACACTCATTATCAGGAAGAGGACACCATAAATCTATTTCAAAAAGGAGATTCTACTAAGAGCAATCCAACAATAGAAGATCTACTGGAAAAGAACAGTGCACTATGTGAAGAAGTCAAAAACTTGAAAAAGGAACAAGAAGCCCAATCAATAAGAATGTGTGAAGTTGTTGAATAGAAAAAGAAAGATAAAGATGACAAGGCTATGTAGAAGAAGATAAGAGAATGCTGACTACTAGACTTGATGAAAGAACACATGATGTACAAACAATGACAGTCAATCAAGTGGACATGGAAAATCAATTACTACTTGCAAATCAGGAGATTAGCAGGAAAGACTTGGAGATTGTTAATCTTAGATCTGAGAATAGTCAATTGAAAGATGAATTGAGATCTGAGAAAGAAATCAATAATAGAGTGAATGATCTGAGTGCAGCTATGAGCTACTTTGAACAGCTAGATGAAGTGTCAAGAAGACCTAAAGATTATTCTGGATTAGGTCACACTGGACAACATACAACCACTGAAGATGGAGAATCATCTAAGATAGGTGAAAGAAGGCATGCAAAGATTAGAAACAACAAACCTATTTGTCAGCACTATGGAAAACCATGTCATATAGCAAACATTTGCCAAAGCAAGAATGGTAAGTCCAATCCAGAAACTAACTTTAATGGTTACTGCTTTAACTATAATAAGTTTGGACATCAAGCACGTGAATGCAAGACAAAGGCAAGAAAAACACCTAGACTCAATGGAAATTTCTATAACTATCACAAATATGGTCATAGAGCACAAGATTGCAGATCTAAAGGAAAACAATAGTGGACATCAAAGGTACAAGAGAAATAACCAAGAAAAGGAAATACTCACAATTGGGATTACAATACATGGCATAGTTGTCATTACTCTGGTGAGTATGGACATGTTCTAGAAAACTGCATAAGGACACATTTTAGAGGTAAATCTAAAATTTGGATGAATGGAAGCCTAGTTTGTCACAGTTGTCTGAAAATTGGACATACAAGGAAAGATTGCAAGACTAGAGTACCTGCTCCTACTGTTGAGAAAATAAGGGAACAGATGAACAAGACATGGGTTAAGAAGTCTAAACCATGTAGCAATGAAGCTAATGAAGCTGAGGTCACCTAATCCAATGGATCAGGTGATCACATCATCTCCAACTAAGAGAAGGTATGTAAGGAACTGTATTTAAAATTCTTATCTTACATCAGTTCCTAACATAAAATCTACAAAAGTCCATATTTGCATATGTTAAGATGCACTAGGACATATTTTGAAGACAAAATGCCGAGATAAGTCAATTGCACTAATAGGTGTTGAGTACTATTCATGGACACTAAAGCCGAGTTCTTTAGTGAGTGCCAAGTTTTGTTGGCTGAGTAAATTTTGTGAAGGCCAAGTGTAGTGTGCCGAGTGGGATGCAAGTTGTGTTAAAGCTAAGGATAGATGGCTTGCACTAACTCAATAGGAAGAACATTCAATGCTCACCTACCTTGACATTTTGAAGCTTATAAAGGGTGAACATTTGACATTTCATTTTTACCTTGCAATTTTTACACTTTAATGGAGCGATTGAAGAAATTTGTAGAGTTGATCTTAACTGAGTTTAGCATCAAAGATTCCTTTAGCGTGCCATCGACAATCCTAAGGTGACAAGTAAATAGTGAATAGTCCAAAGAGCCACTTGCCGAGGTACTCTATTTTACATCCTTTGAACCCTAATTTCAAATGATGGCTGCAAGTTCTTCCACACCAGCTAAGAGTATGGAGGCAGAACCAGAACAAATTCAGTTGATACAGAGTGATGAATGTGAACCTCTCAAATTTTGAGCCATTCCTGAAAGTGTGATATAAAGTGATTTAATAGGATCCCTCTCATCCATTCCACCCAAGGTACTCATGATTCATGATGTTAGATCGTGTTATATGGTTAAGATTGGAGAAGTAGGAGATAGTGAATTAAGGAAATCCTACAGTAAATTGTGTGATAATGGATTTTTGAAGGAAGAATTAAAACATCTAGCCAAAAAAGGGTTAACTCATGCCCTAGATTTTCCCCAAGGTTTCCAAGATAAATGGATAAAAGTTATCCTTAGCCAATTTCATGACATGTGTATGTGGTTAGATAATGGAAAATCATGATTCATCAAGTGACTAGATATCCTGTAGTAAATGGAAAATGAACCATGAGAGATAACAACAAAGAAGAGATTACATTGAACACTAGAGAGGTATGGAATAACAGAGGTATGACTTCTCTACAATTACTGACCTAGAACTTGACTTTGGAGTAAGGGTTATAGCACATAATTTCTATCAGCCCAGTAGATTGGATAGTGTTCCTTATACAATAGTTGATCAGGCATGGAAAATTGTGAAGAAGAGTCACACATATGATCTTGCTGAGGTACAGTAGACTCAGTTAGCCAAGAACCTAGCATCAATCAGAAAGGATAAGAGATTGTCATGTAAGTTTGGTTCTTTACTAGTTTGTATATATTTCTACATTCAAGATACATTTCCTACACTAGGAAATATTGTTTGGAAAAAGGATAGGCCCATAACAGTTCAGATTAGTGAATGTATTGAAAATTTGGGTAGTAATTTCAATAGAATTATGGGAAGCTATTTTTTAGAATTAAAGAAGAGAATGAGATTAAGGACTAGGATTCCTAAGTGACTAGTGGAGAAGCACTATGAAGAAATTTGTTTTCTAGTTGATACAGATAATACTTATATCAAGACAGTGACTCCTAGGATAACATGCTTAGAACCTTTCCCATATGAAATCAATGTTGATGAAGCATCATCTTCCATCATTGTACTCCTAGCCAAGGCAATTGATACTATAGCAGAGAGATTTGAAAATTTTGATGAAGCTAAGGCTAAAATTTCTAGAAGTTTGAATGAAGGAACCATGGAGAGAAAGAGAAAGAAGATTGTGCAAAATCTCAAGAAAATGGTTGGCTTAGGTAAGGATGAAGAACTTGAGGATGCACCTGTAGGCCTAACCACTAGAAAAGGTGAGGATATTTCTATAGAGGAGGAAGTAAGTGCATTAGAAGAGGTTACTAAGAAAGCTAAGGGAAAGAAACCAACAATTGTCTAGTAACCAAGAAGAGCCAAGCCAAACCTAAGATAACACCTCCTGCAGCTAATCATCCAAGGACAAGAGCATCTACTGTTACTTCCCTAGTAGAAGTGCAAACAAAAGTATATGGTAAAAGGAAAGTTGGAGAAAGTAGTTCTGGAAAGGAACCAAAGGTTGCTCCTAAGGCTGAGTTGAGTAAGCCAGCAAAAATACCAAGAAGGAGATTAAATTTGGGGACAGATAGTGATGAAGAGAAGACAAAAACTGATGAACCCAGCAACATACCTAAAGCTCAATTTAAGAAACCAGAAAGTATTGATGAGGTATGTGATACTTTGAGGAATTTAGCAGGGTTAGCAACATTTAAGTTCATTAAGTATGAAAAGTTGAAAATAGCAGATAGGCACAAAGTACAGGAAGCACTATTGGACATGATGAGTACTTTCAAATTAACTCCTAGAGAGATAGGAAATAATGTGCTAGATAAAATTTATGATTTTCTATCAAGCAAATGGGAATTTTCATTTGTCACTAAAAGATAGATTAGGGAAGGAACACTAGCCCAGGTAATACCTGAGCTCACCTCAAAACAAAGAGTCAAATTTATTGAGGAATACAAGAGAAGATTTGTTCCTAAACTCAAAGGATATGCTATTCTAAAAGATGACATTGAAGGTGTAGTACAGTAGAGCATAATGATTTGGGAAGAGATCTTTGGTCTGCTCATTCCAAAAGATAAGAAATCTAGTGAGGGGACATTTGAGAAAAAGACAAAAGAAGTTGAAGTCAAGACTATCCCTAAACCATAGGTAACACAAGGTCGAATTGCCACTCAACAGGACAAGACCAAAGATGCATTAGATGCAACAAAATCTATTGATCTAACTGCAGATAGTTCTATGGATTATATAGTTGATGATCCAAGAAATTTGAATGCTGAGGAAAAAGAGATGTTGAGTGGTAAAGGCACTGATTCGCCTATTAAGGCAACTAATACTGAAGAAGAAAAATCCATAGCATCTGATGAGATACTTGAAGTTGTCATTGATCAGAAAGGTGAAGAGAAACAACAAACCAATGAACAAGAGGTAACTTCTTAGAATCCACCTATTTTAGAGGTTGTAAAGATAGTTTTAGATAGTGGAGTAGAAGTAATGGATATTATTGATAAGCCTAAATAAGTAGAGGCAGTGCAAGTGCTGGTTGATCTACCACACTCTACATCATCCACTCCTAATGGTTCTAAAACTAGGAATATGTCAAACCCCCAGACAATATTGACAGAATTGAAGGAGGCATTAGATGTTGACACTGTCAAAGGGAAAGATATTATGCTATCAAGCATAAGTTCTCCATAATTGAAGAAGAAGAAAATCTTGAAGAAGAAGTCTCTGATTTTAGATGTAACATTAGATGAAGTCATTGTCATTCCACAATGGAATCCCAATGAGTTATCTTTTGAACAAATAGGGACTCTTCAAGAATTTCTTAAGAGGAAGAAGAGACATGAAGAGTTGAAGATAGAACAAAAGCAAAAGTAGGTGTTGCATGACATCAAAGAAATATTTGCAAAGGCTTTTGACTTAGAGGATGAAACACCTCAAGTTCCAATCATTGATCAACTAGTCAACATTGTACAGAAAGTAATAGATGAGGACATATCCAACAATGAGAAGCTTCTACAATGGTCTCGGAGAAGATTTGAGAGCAAAGTTCTAGAGAAGATCTCAGAAGAGATTGCCACAAAATAGGTTGAACTTTCTATTCTTGTAGAAACTTTAGAGAAAGTTACAACCAATGTTTATTCTTTGTATAAGAAATTATGTGATGTTGAATTTTTCACAAAGGATAATCTACAACTTGTTGAGAAGCTACAGTTAGATTTGAGATCAACTAGTGCTACTTTAGGTAAAGATACTACCTCTAGTTCTTTACATTTTAATAAGTTGATAAATGCACAAAGGAGAATAGCCGAGCTTATGGCTGAAGATGGTTGAATAAGGGCCAAACTAATAACTATTTAGACAAGCCTGTTGCCTCACATGGAGGTAATACAAAAGGAACTCTTAAAAGCAAAGGAGTTATCACATAGTAGTGAAAATCTATCAATTGTAGAGAGTTTAGTAAGTCTAGCTGCCAAGCTAGAAATAAAATTGGAAGTTATGAAGATTGCAAAGGAAAGCTGGGATACCACATTTGAATCCACCCTGTAGCTTCATAAACAATTTTTGGATAAGTACAACTTAGCCCCACCAGCAATCAGTGACAAAAACAAGGGGGAAGTTAGTAAGGAAGTTGGTAGTTAGCAGGGAAGTTGGTAAGGAAGTATGAAAGAATACATTAGTAAAGCACAAGTACACTTGTATATAAATTTTGAAGGCATGTAAACCTTTTGTATGAATTATTCTGATTATATTCCTAGGGGGAGTACTTTGTACACTTAGGAAATATTTTGATGAAATGAATGGAATTAATGATAAGTGTTTTTGCCACTAATATCAAAGGGGGAGATTGTTAATCTCTAAGATCTGTTGATGATTAGTGACCAACACTTAGTCATTCACCTAGGCAGTTTTAGTTGGCTATCACTATGGCCAATCTAAAACTAAGCAAGGCTGAACAAAATTGTTGAGTAGTTTTTAGTATGCCTAGTTACATTGCCGAGCTGAGTTACATTGCTGAACCGAGAAGGATACAGGGATATTAAGTGTTGAGTGACAAATAGTCAAGTGTTGAGCATGATAGTTTTTGTATACATGTCTGGAATGATACAAACTTCAAGGATAAGTGATATGGCTGACTTATATAAGATTTTTGGGCTGACTAATGTATGCATTTAATATTATTATACAGAGTTAGTTATGCATTTAATTGTTTTATCCTATGCATGACTCATTGTAAGCATTAATAATTTTACCATCAAGGTGTGGATATCAGATCGTGATCATTGATCTAGATCTTGCTATCAGATTTGAACAAGTATATTAGATTTCTCCTGAACCCTATTTTTTAAGTGTGTGTGTGGTGTGTGGTAACTGCATTTTTAGAAGTGAAATGCACAGAGGTTTTTTTTGTTAAGAAGCATAGATCAAGCAAAGAAAGAACACAGTGAACAATAGAGTAAATATATATCAGATTATGAGATCATAGAAGCTATTGGAAAGAGGAGATCTATCATCAACATTAGAGTGCATAATGAAGGATCAATACTTGAGACATTCTAATCATTTTATCAGGTGAAAATCTCTTAACAGAGTGGTTCTACCAAACCTTTCTTAAATCTCCTAACAATGTGCTTACTTCATTGTAAGTTTAAATCCTTTAAAAAGGTAGATTTTAATGATCTGAGGCTCTTAACAAGGTAGACCTTTCACAGGGTAGATTACATTTTGTAATCAAACATTGTAACCTTAATAGGTACACTTTATTATTCCAGTAGTGGAGAATTTTTTGGGTGTCATCCCCACCCCAGTTTTACCTATTTGGGTTTCTAGGTTACCAAGTTATTATGTTATGTGTTACTTATTTCATTGTGTGGATGCTATCTGAGATGACATTAGATTCATTTGTGTATGAATGTGGATTAGTTTATTTTAAGTGTTTAAATTTGAAGATCTGATTCACCCCCCCCNGATTCCCCCCCCCCCCCCCCCTCTCAGTATCTTGCTTTCCCATTATTGTATTTCAAGCAATGAGAACCTGACCATAGATTGTAGTACTTCACTAGAAAATAGTGATGGGAAAGACTATATTTTGGGAAATGAGGTTTTCTAGTTAAGTTCTAATCAGATTCCTAGGGGTTTGGTTGAGCTTGAAGCATTGTTTAGTAGTCAACAAAATGATTCATCAAAGTTAAGCAATGTTAAGGTTGAGGATTTGGAAGAAATAAATTTAGGATTTGAAAATAGTCCTCAAATAGTTTATATTGGAAAGGGTTTAGACTCTCATATAAGAATAAATTTGATCAAATTGTTGAGAAAATATAAACATGTCTTTGCTTGGTCATATGAGGACTTGAAAGCCTATAGAGAGGACCTGTTTCAACATGAAATCCCATTAAAGTTAGATGTGAAACCATTTAGGCAAAAATAGAGGCCTATAAACCACTTGTTGGCTCCTAAGATGCAACAAGCATTGATGAAACTAAAGGATTCTGGGATAATCTAGCCAATCAGACATTCAAATTGGGTATCAAATTTAGTACTAGTCAAAAAGAAAAATGGTGACATCAGACTTTGTGTGGATTTTAGAAATCTAAATATTGCTTCATTAAAAGATAACTATTCCTTACCTAATATGGAAGCAATGTTGCACAAGGTGATTGGTTGTGAGTTGTTGTCTATGATGGATGGTTTCTCAGGTTACATCTAGGTCTTAATTAAAGAGTCAAAACAATACAAAACTATATTTACCACTCCATGGGGAACCTATGTTTATAGTAAAATGCCATTTGGACTAATAAATGCAGGAGCAACTTTTCAAAGGGCCATGGATGTTGCTTTTAAATAATTTATTGATTTATTCATGGTCATTTATCAAGATGATTTGACTCCGTATTCTAAAAAGGTTGTGGATCACTATCATCACTTGGGTAAGATTTTCAATAAGGCATTAGAATATGGTGTCTCACTGAATCCCAAGAAATGTCATTTTGCATTAGAAGAGGGAAAGTTGCTTAGACATATAGTATCTAGGAAAGGGGTAAGAATAGACCTTTAGAGAGTGGAAGAAATTCAGAGGGTGATTTCTCCAAAGAACTTAAAAGGGGTGCAATCTTTCTTGGGAAAAATTAATTTTGTCAGAAGATTCATAGAAAATTTTGCAGAGATTGTTAAACCCATTGTAAATTTGTTAAAGAAAGATGCTAAGTTTGTTTGGAATGAAGAAGCCCAACAAGCATTTGAGAAAATGAAAAAAGCAGTACAAGAAGCTCCAGTTTTGAAATCTTCCAATTATACTAAGACTTTCTCTTTATTTTCATTTGCATCATTTCATACAATTGCTATCATTTTGCTACAAAAAGATGAACACAGATTTGAACACCCAATAGATTTTTACTATAAATCCTTTCAAGCTGCAGAGCTTAATTATGAAATAATGGAAAAGAAGGCTTATGCTTTGGTAAAAGTTGTGAAATCTTTCAGGCCATATTTGGCTTGTGCTAAAATACAGGCTTATGTTCCTCATTCAGCAGTGAAAGATATCCTTACATAGTCAGAGGTAACTTGTAAGAGGTGTAAATGGATCACCAAAATTCAAGAATTTAACCTTGAGATCCATAATACAAAATTGTTAAGAGGACAAGGTTTGGCAAAGCTCATGACAGAAGAAAAATTGGATCTAATATAGATAAATCAGATAGAAATACATGATCAAAATACTACAAGCATACAAAGGGAACCATTCTATACTGATATTGTATTCTTTCTCAAAAATGCTAAATGTCCTGATCATTTTTCAGAGAATCAGAAAAGAAGTCTGAAATTACAAACTCAAAGATACACTTTGATCCAAGGTGACTTGTATTGGAAAGATAAGAATGGTGTACTGTTGTTATGCCTTGATAAACACCAAGCTGAGAGAGTTTTAAGTGAAATGCATGAAGGAGAATGTGGGGGTCATTTTTCTACTAAGACTACTGCTCACAAGATTTTAAGGACTATGTATTATTGGCCTATTTTATTCAAGGATACTTATGAACATGTCAGGAAATGTGAACCTTGTCAAAGGTTCTCCAATAAACTAAAATTTTTAGGTGCTTAGTTGCTAAACCCAGTAAGTACTGAAGCTCCTTTTACTATGTGGGGAATTGATTTTATTAGTGAATTTCAGGAGAAATCTAGTGGGGGACACAGTTGGATATTAGTTACCACAGATTATTTTGCCAAGTGGATTGAATCCATCCCTACAAATAAAGCAACAAGCAGGGTAGTTACGGAATTTCTCATGGAGAATATTATAACCATATTTGGTGTACCTGTTGAGTTAGTTATGGATAATGCTATGAGTTTTAGATCAGAAGAAATGACATATTTTAATGAGAAATATGGGATTACAATATCATATTCATCCCCATATCATCCATAGGCTAATGGAAAAGTGAAGTCTAGTAATAAGAATATATTGAAAATACTAAAAAGGACTCTGGAAGAGAATGAAAGAACATGGCATACTAAATTGAAACTAGCACTTTGGGCTGACAGAATAACAGTTAAAAAATAAACTGGTAAGTCTCCATTTGAGCTGGTGTATGGTCTACAAGCAATATTTCCTATCAACAATTTATTGCCAATATGTCAATTTATACAAGAAGAACATTTAGATGTTTCTGATAATATGCAGAATAGAATGACTCAGTTGATAGAATTGGATGAAGTAAGAAGAAGTAGCCAAAAGGAAAACATAAAGTTGCAACAGAAGATGAAATACCTTTCTGATAAAAGGGCTACTGAGAGAAAATTCCAGTGTGGTGACCTAGTTCTCCAGTGGATTGCAAGAGTAGAAGATAAAGGAAAACACAAGAATTTTGAGTCTTTGTGGCTAGGGCCATTTATTGTCTCAGAGAATTTTGGAAAAGAATCTTACTTATTGAAGAACATGGAGGGAGAATATTTTGAGTTTCCTGTGCATGGGCAATTCCTGAAACCCTTTTTCAAATGAGAGTCAAAGTTTATGCACAAGTAAGTATGTATCATAATGTGAATACTTCCCTTTGTTTATGTAAATGCTGTAAATAGTTTCCCTTTTGTTTTAGGTTAGTTGGCATCCTCTTCATTTTTTGAAAGGTCTGCAACCAGAGATTCTATGGTTCTTTGCCATAAAATTTGTTTATTCAATCCTTAGGTAGAGCCACTATTGGTTGTATTCCTAGTTTTGTTGGTTTTCCCTAAAGTTTTGTTGCCTTCATGACAAATTCTATCCCAAGTTAGAAGGTATGTCTCATTTTTCAAGTATCCCTGTGAAAATTCTAGGTTCTTAGGTCAAATTCCACATGAATAGTGAAAAAACCCAAAACCCTAAGGTGTCTTCTAAGTGAAAATGCAAAAAATCCCTAAAATGTCAATTGAATTTCTAATTTTGCATTACCTTTTTGAGAAACTTAAGTCATGTGCTTTTTTTCAATAGTCGCCTAGTCGCTTAATCCTAAAAGCATATTCCAATTTGTCATGAGACTTGGTGATTAACTATTGTTGGGATGTCTTAGAAAGAAAGAGAATATTCCTTATATGTTATGAGACTTAGTGAAACCCTTTAGTCCTGAAGTCTCCCAATGCAGAAACACGTCATCAAGCAACATCTAAGAAAGCAGTTAAGTCACGGTGTCATGCAAAGTATCCTGTAGTTAGTATTTTTTCATGAGACTTAGCGATTTCTTTAGTCATGGGATCTCCAAATCAAAACATAGTTAAGTGACATGTTAAATGCTTATGTCATGTAGTCTCCAAGTAAAAAGTTAGTTAAGTAAAATATGTTGAGACTTCGCGACAAATCGCAGGGTGATTAAAGTATATGGTGGTCGGGTAGTCACTGGTTTAAAATTCTAAGTCAGCTTTTCTTCAGCAATTTGGAGACAAATAGTTAAGATGAGACACATGTCTATAGTGGGTAGAATAAAGGCTAGTCACGTGGTCTACCAAAGGGAAAATATCATTTGGTGATTAAGAGACTAAAGGATTTAAGGCTATGTATTTTAATGTTATCGTGTAGTCTCCAAATGATTTAAGGTTTTTAAAATATACTCATCGACTTAGCGGAGCCGTCAGATGTAGAATGGGAAAAGATCAATGGTAGTCACTAAGTCTCTATCAAATTTGCATAAGAGTAAAAAATTCTTGTGACAATGAGATTGGCTTTAGTCACATAGTCTCTGAACTAAAATCAAAAGATAAAGCTATGTCACGTAGTCTCCAAAATAAATATCAAGTAGCTATTTTAATCAGAAATTAGGCGATAAAGGTTATTCACAGGGTCTTGCAAAGAGGAATAAACATTTAGAGACTTAGCGATAATAGTTAAAAGATAAAAGGTAACCTTTAGTCACGGAGTCTCCAAATAAAGTTTGAGTTAAGAATTTCATCTGGTGACTTGGATTCATTCAGTCACGTGATCACCAGAAGTTAATCGTGGTTAAGCCAAGTAAAGGAAATCATACAGTCACTAGATCTCCAGAAAAATTAAGGGTTAAGAAATTTGATCAGTGACAAAGAGATACTACATAGTCGCGTGGTCGCTGAATATGAAAAATGATAAAAGGTGACAGTTGCTGACATGACAACATAGAGATTCAGCATCCAATGAGAATCCCAAAGATTAATTACTATATGAAAAAGGTAGCTAAGATGTTTGATGAAGAACCAATCATATGAGGACATGTCATTCTATTCAAATTTTATAAGGGTTTTTCTAAAAATGCACTCATATGAATTTGATTTCCTATCACATTCATGAGCTACGGCTAGGATTTCAATTAATTCCATAGCATGTTAACTTGAAAGCCAAATTGATTGTCTCTTCAATGATGAGTTATGTACTTGGAAAAGTTATCATAAAGAGTTGATCATAGGTTCATTTTCATTTATCATACATCCAGAATTGCAAAGTGAAGAATTTCTAGGTCTTATGTGTTCAAAAGGCATAAATTGATTAATATTAGGGTAATTCTCTAATTTTCAAGCTTCTTGAATTGCTAGCAGTGCACAGAGAGGAGTAGTGAGTCCTAAGAGGAGGTTTGTCTCAATATCGGTAAAAGAAGAAGAGAAAATAGAGCAAGATGAGTAAGGCAGTCAGTGTGGCTTCTACCAATGGAAAGAGTGATGAAGTAGATGATGATGCCAAGGGAAAGAGGAATTTCTCTGATGGTTTTCTAAAGTTATTACCTAGGTCCACATAGAACAAGAGGGAAAATGTAAACTTATTAGGTGATGACTACTATGAGATCAGAGATGCCCGCACTCTAGGTTCCACAAGTTTTTCTTTATACAACTATTTTTATAATAATTCTGATAAAGCCATTCCCATATCAAACCCTTGGACTAGTGGTCTAGCAAGGTTAATTTTCCCTGATGTCTATGTAGATATAGATTTGTTTCTAGGTCTTGCCAGCCATTATGATGCTCTGTCTAGGACAATTAAGAAAAATTATGGTACTGCCCTATTGATTTTGAATAGGAATTCATTCATGCAAGCCTTTTTCTTATACAGTACCATGTCCACCAAGATAAATATTACTAAGCAAGAGGAGAGGTATAGGTTACGACCTGGTGTTGCTAGAAACCAATTGCAGAAGCATATTCTTAAGGAGGTTAGGAATCATATTTCCCCTATACCTAGAACTTCACCCTATTTTTTTAAAGATATACATTTCTATATCAATTATATTACTTATGATTTGTGTAGAGTGTTAGGGATAGATGGAGGAGCAGAGAAAATAAACTCTAGAATTTTGATGATGGTACTAGATTTGCAAGACGTGCATTCTAGCACCAGTTATGATTATATATAGTATATCATTAAAAAAATGCATGAGGGATTTGTAGCTGTGTAGAGGAAGGAGAATAATCCCAAAGAAAAGGAACCTAGGTTCTTTCATTATTCTATCTTGATGCATTTGTTATTGAATTTCAACTATCCAATCCTGAATGTGAATAACTTGAATCCTCAGAGGATTTTCAAGGACCGGCCTAATCCTATTTAGTTCTGGATTAGGATATGAAATTATACATCCAAGGAATATGATTTTTTTGGATTCAAGAATTGGATTGTATATCCATTAATGCAGAGCATGAGTATTAGCAAAACTAGACTCCCAATAAAGGTGTTGCAGTTGTTGAGACCTTGTGAGTATGCAGACAAATGGGAGGGTGATCACAACTGGGGAGACTTCTTTTTAGAAGAAAATTTTACCATGATTAGGGTATATGGATGCACACATCCACCTCATCTCCTACCCTATCATGTGCCATCTAGAGTTGTAGCTATGGAGTTTATTTGGCAGCTGTTGTTAATAGACAATGAACATTTTGCACCACATAGGAAGGGGACATTAACCCCTAGGAAATTTAAAATCTTTTAGTTTACTATTGGCAAGGGTGTCATTGATTTAGTGAGCACTTGGTCAGAAATATGCAAGATGGGAGCAGCATTATATAGATATATTTACCTAGAAGGATTCATTGGAGGAGCTAGGAAGCTCCTGACTCCTACCATACCAAATACAAATGTTCATGGTTTTTGTGTGGAGCAGGATGCCATAAGGAATATCCTTGATGAAGATGAGGTGAGGACAAGAAGAGAAAGAATTCAAGAACTACTTAATCTAGAGAAGAAGATAAGGAGAAATGGATTGTCATTTGGAGGTTTTTACCCTAACCTACCATATTTTGACAAAATCAAAGCTATGATTGATAATTTTTATACACTCCATGAGTAGTTGGACAAAGTTTTAGATACAAAGAAAGGAGGAAAAGAGTCTGAGTATTCAGAGTCTGAATATGAAAGTGATAGTGATGGAGAATATGCCCATCCACCTCAATTTGACCAACCTCAGCAGAATGTTGCAAAGGTAGAATAGTTGCAGGGAGAACAAGGGCATATCATTGACCTGACTAAGGTTCCCAAGTCAGATGATGTAGAGGAGCCTGCTACAAAAAAAGGCAAAATGTTGACCTTGGTCAGACTTCTCATATAAGAAGAGAGATGAAAGGAGATAGAACAAGTTCTCTCATTCCTGGTAATAGGTTGTATGACCATAATTTGAGGAAAGTCATCAGACAAGGAAAGAGGCAATATCTTGATGAAGAGGAGAACATAGAATTTCCTCTTAAGGTATGTATTGATGAAAGGCTACTTCACCAGCAATAATTTTTGAGTGATGATAGTTTTATTAAAACTGATGAATTTAAAGATTCTTTTAGATGGAACAAAAAAGAACAAATCAAGAAACAACTGAAGACAGATGGTGAAGAGATAGTCACAAATGAGGATTTTCTAGCTCTGTAAGCCTATAACCCTAATAGTGAGGATGTCTCTCCGAATGAGGCAAGAAAAATGGTTTTAAATAGTGGCATTTTTCTTGCTAAGGGTTGGGATTTAGCCTCAGCATTCATTATTGACCAAATTAGAAAACAACTTGATCTTAAGTTGGCAAGTGACATATAGATGGGCGATATGATTAAAGGATTGGGATATAGTCCAAAATCACAAGCCTTTGCCATGTGAAACTTGTGTCCAAGAGACCAAAATCCTCAATTGGTAAATATTTAGGAGAGCATGGTGGGGAATCAAATGATCTAGAGTGTACAAAATAGTGGAGATCTTGAGATTTCTCAGGTCATGACACAATGGGCACACTTGAATGAAGATAAGACAAAACAATTGTCTGAGAAGTGTGGAATTTTTATTAAGGAAGACAGTGCCCTAGCAAAGGATAGGGAATTATGCCACATAAAGATACATATATAGGACTTGGTCATTATTGAGATGACAAAGAAATTGTAGGAGAAGCTTGAAGTATTTTATGTGCCTTCAGTGTAGCCTTTGATGATAGAGGAGAAAGCTGAAGAAAAGGAAGTAGTTGAGACAGAGGATGTGGGCAAAAAGAATAATGAGGTAGCCCTAAATGCATTAAGATGAATTCTTTACCATAGGATAGATATACTTAAAGACAAAACATATATCATCCTAAATTCTTACAATAAATTACCCACATTGCATGCAGAAGTGACAGGGTATATTACCATTTTGAACCCTTATTTTGTTACTTGGTCTCCTAGGGTACAGTTATTTGAAAAGCTTGCCTCTTTGCAGCCACTTAGATCAGATTTACCTAAGATTGTGATAGAGGTAGAGGATGAGATTAAAAAGGTGAATGTAGCCTTATCATTCTTTAAGGGTAAGCTAAATCAGATAGAGGCTAAGATAAGCCTATCTTCACTGGAGTTTAATAGGTTTTTTTCCTCCTTTGAAAGGAGAAGATGATTAGGTTAAGGCCTTAGAGGCTTGGAGGAGTGAATTTGATAGTATAATGCCAAGAAATGAGGCATTTATTTCAGGATTTGATTTAGATTTGGATGGTTTTAATAAGATTTTGGATGAGGCCTTTAAGGCTGAAACTGACATAAACAAGTTTTTAGTTGATGTTAAAAACACCATCGATGTCAAATGGGAGAGATAGAAAGGGAAACTACAGAGCACACAGAGTTTTAAATGGCCTACAAAGGATGAAGTGATAGCATGGGACATGATGACCAAGCCAAAGAAAAAGAAGCCTATGGTAATAGAGGAGGAGGTCCTAGATGAAGAATAAATAGCAACACTTGGCGCCTGACCATTGAGCATAGGGAGGTTAGTTATTTTCAAAGACAAGTGTATGTTAGCCTAAAATGGTGGTCACTTGGTCTCAGTAAGAATATCAGATGCTATCTTGAACACTGTCAGACAAAGGTGCCAGATTCTAGATGAAGACAAAGAATATCAGATTTCATCCCTTGTTTTTGTCTCTCCACCGCTTCTACATTCTCATTCTTTGTCTTTTCTATACTTTTAGGCTTAGGTTCCTTAAACCACCCTAAGCTTGTTGCATCCTAATGTTAAGGATTACAATATGGTTAAGGACCTATAAATAGGTCAAAATTGTAATATTAAAGGAGGAGATGAAATATATTGAAAACTAGAATTTCTAGATTTTTGTCTGTGTCTTTAAGCTTTTTGAGCTTTTTATGTATTGAGGCAGAAACATATGAATAAAATATAGTGCAAATTTACTCTATCTTATTGTTGTCTCTTTACTTGTTGTGTATTCTTTTTTATGTTTAAATCTGTAAGGCATTTTTAAGAATATTGGTTACAAGGTAACTATCTAGTTGCTTGCAATTTTCTTTCAAGGAAAGAACTAAGTTTTGTGAGTAGTTTCAGGGAGCATAACAATATTTAAGGATTTGATACAATATTGTAGAGGTGAAAGGATAATTTGTAAGGCATTTTATCTAAGTTGCATGTAGGTTGTAAGGCATCTTATAGTATTCTATTTTCATATTTATGTGGATTTTCATTTATTATTTCTATAAGCCCAAGGATAGGCACTGGTCTAGGAACTTAATTGGTAATCTATCATCATCCAAATATTCAATACTATTCAAACCAATTACTTTTAGAATATTTGTGTAAAATCAATTGTACTCATAGTGATTACAGTTGAAGTTTGTTGATTTCTTAAAGAGTAAATCAAATAGGTTATTCCTCCTAGATTCACAAGAATTATAAAAGGAAAGAAAGATGAAATTCCCTAATATAATGTTGTTTGCTGTCATTAAGATATTGATTTGGATTGTCAAGATTTTTCTCACAATAGTCATAGTTATCTGCATTGTTATATACATGTCCATATAAAAATAGAGCATTCAACACATAAGTAAAATCAACTCTAAGGATATTGTCAAGTCAGTAATCAGTCATAGGTAAGACCTGCCTAAGTCAGTGGCTCTCAAAAAAGAAGGAGGTCATAATAGGTATCCCCAGTGTTATCAAAACACCTCATCAATTATTTTTTTCTCTTGCTTGAGTCAGAGTATCAAAGGCATTGGGAGTCATAGAGTTATTTAAGTATTCAAGAATCTTTAGAGGCCCTACAAGAAAAAACCCTAACATACTCTTAAAGAGATTTATCTCATTCTGACATCTTATATTATTCTTTTATATCTCTTCTCTGCATATTTGATGACACTTCTTAATACAAATTTTCATGCTATATATATAATTCCATGCCTGAATAGATGCGACTATAAAAAAGACCTTAGTCGGCCTAAGAACAACATTCACAATGCTTCCAAAAAAATTGGCATAAGCGTGTCTAAAATAATGTTTAATACATGATTACAAACTTATTACAATAGGCACTTAGCCTTTACAAAACAAAAGATTATGTGCTAATCAAAAAAGTGAAGTCGGCTTCATACTCTATTTTCTAGACTCCTAGTGTACTTGTTCTTTCTATAACTTATCTGTACTAACATTCTGTACCATGTGTGTATAGGGTAAGCATAACAAAATATCATAGAGATTATGTCTGAAGGTGCTTAGTCTGAATCAATCGTACACATGTGCGCTGGTGCTCTGTTCATCTGTATATCTTTGTGTTGTCTTGTTTTCTATACTTAGTCAATTTCCACTTCAAATTTTGCCGTCAAAACTTCATATGACTTTGTTGCCATAATGAAAACACAAAATAAGTCATATACTCCTTGGGAGTCAACTTTCCAACAATAATGTCTTTTGTAATCTTAATTGGTCCATTCTCCAGCCAAATATTCATGTCATCTACTTGGATTAGGACAATCTTAATCCATTCCATCTTAAAATCTTGCGGGAAATCTAGGGCACAAGTTAACCCTTTGTCGGCTAGATTTTTGAATTCATCTTTTAGAATTCCATTTTCACACAAATTTCTATAAGATTCCCTCAATTCATTGTCCCTGACTTCACCAATTTTAACCATATAACAAGATCTTACATCATGTATCATAAGTACCTTGGGTGGAATTGACGATAGGGCTCCAATCAAATCACCCTAGATAGCACTTTCTAGAATTACATGGAAGTTGGGAGGTGCATAGGCATCGCTCCTCACCAATTGAACTTGACTCAACTCCTTCTCCATACCCTTGACTACTATAGAATAACTTACAGCCATGATCTCAAAAATTAGGGTTTCAAAGATGATGAACAAAGTACCTCAATAAGTCACACTTTGCACTATTCACTTTAAGGTTGTTGATGACATGCTGAAAAGATCCCTGAGAAACCTTTGCAGAAATCAAGTTTGCAAATCTTCAATCACTCTCTGAAATTATAAATCACAAGGTAAGAATGAAGAATAAATGGCTTTGTCCTTTTATAGACTCCAAAGGTCAAAGTAGGTCAAAATTAAATGTTTTTCCCATTAGGTTAGTGCCAAACAACTATCCACAACCAACTAACACAACTTGCATACCACTCAGCTAACCGTACTTGGCCATCATAAAAACTTACTCGATTAGCCATATCAGCTAGGCACACACTAAAGAGCTCAGCCTTAGTGCATACCATTGATGCTTGGCACCTATAATGCAATTTAACTTTTACTCGGTACATTTCTTCGAATATGTCTTGGTGCATCTTAACATATGTAGATATGGACTTTGGCACATTTATATGTTAGGAATTGGTGTAAGATATGAAATTTAAATGTAGTTCCTTACATACTTATTTTGCTTGGTTTGAGATGGTGTGATCACCTAATCCATTGGATTGGGTGACCTCGGCTTTAGTAGTTTCACTACTACTTGGTTCTATTTTCCTTACCCATGTCTAGTTCATCTGTGCTCTAATTTCCTTAATAGTAGGAGGAGGTACTCTTGTCTTTCTCTCTCTCTTAGTATGACCAATTTTCAAACAACTAAAGTAAACTAGGCTTCCATTCATCCAACTCTTAGATCTTCCTCTGAAATGTGTCTTTATATAGTCTTCATGTGCATGTCCATACTCTTCATAGTAATGACAACTTTTCCTTGTGTTATAATGCCAATTGTAAATGTTGCCTTTCCTTGGTGCTTTTGCTTGTGTCTTTGATGTCCATTATTGTTTAGTATTAGATTTTCAATCTTGTGCCTTATGTCCAAACTTTTTACAATTGTAACAATATACATTGATTCTCGGTGTGGAAGGTTCATCATTTTCCTTAGCCCAACATTCATGTGATTTATGTCCAATCTTCTTATAGTTAAAGCAATAACCATTGAATTTAGTTTTACGATTGGACTTACCATTCTTACTTTGATAGATGTTTGTTGTGTGTCTTGATTTTCCACAGTGGTGGCATACAAGTTTTTTGTTCTTTGTCTTTGCATTCCTCTTTTCACCAATCTTAGATGATTCTCCTTTCTTAGTAGATGTCTTTTGTTCACTGTGGCCTAATCTAGAATAATCTTTTTATCTCCTTGATGCTTCCATCAAGTTCTCAAAATGAGTCAAAGCTTCATTAGGTCTGTTCAACCTTTCATCCAGTTCTTTCTCAGATCTCAATTCATCCTTCAATTGACTATTCTCAGATCTCAGATTCATTATTTCCATGTCTTTCCTAATGATCTCCTAATTTACAAGTAGCAGTTGATTCACCATGTCAACTTGATTGTTTGTTATCATTTGTACATCATGTGTCCTTTCATCAAATATGACAATCATCAATCTTTTATCTTCTTCAGCCAAAGCTTTTTCATCTTCAACTTTCTTCTTTTGTTCCACTACTTCACATAGTCTTATTGTCTGCATTTCTTGTTCTCTTTTCAAGTTTCTAACTTCTTCACACAGTGCATTGTTCCTTTTCACTAGATCTGCAATTGTTGCATTGCCCTCAGTAGAATCTCCATTATGAAATAGATTTGCAGTGTCTTCTTCCTGATAATGAGTATCATTCATTTGTTTAGCCAAATCTTTCCTATATGTCAATGACTTCCTCAATTCCTATCTAGCTTTCTCAAGCTGATGTAATTCTAGTTGAATTTTGAAGCTTCTAATTCTCAATGACTTTACCCAATTTGTAAATCTCCATCTCCAGATCTATACTCTCAGGCTAATTAAAACCTTTTATAGGAGAACTAGGATCTGATACCAATTGTTGGAAATATAATATTGGGAAAGAAAGATACTAAGAGGGGGGGGTAGGTGAATCAGATCTTAACATTTAATCACTTAAAACAAACTGATCCACATTCATACATATATGAAATTAATCTAGAAACTAGTAGCATCCACAACATGAAATAAATAGCTCATGACACAAAATTTTGGTAACCAAGAAACCCAAATAGTTAAACTTGGGGTGGGGATGACACCCACAAATTATTCACTACTATAGTAGTAAAGTGTGCCTATTAGGGCTACAAAGTTTGATCACAATATGTAATCTACCAAGTTAAAGGTCTGTCTGGTTAAGAGATTTAGATCATTACAATCTACCTTGTGAAAGGATTTAAACTTACAACAAAGTAAGCACTCAGTTAAGAGATTTAGAAGGGTCTATTAGAACCACTCTATTAAGAGATTTCACTTGATACACTTGTTAGAATGTCTCAAGATATGATCCTTCAATGTGCATTCTGATACTGATAACAGATCTCCTCTTTCCAATACCTTTTCTGATCTTATAATCTAATATGTCTTTACTCTGTTGTTCTTTTCTCTGTTACTCTACTAGATCTATGCTTCTTCCTTGAAATAACTCTTAGTGCATCTCTCTTTATGCATACACTCTATTCCCTCTTTCACTTTAGGGTTTAAGAAGTAATCTTAATATACTTTTTGAATCTGGCAATTAGATCTAGATCAACGATCAGGATCAAAAGCTTTTGCCGCTTAGGCATTTGTTGGTTAACAGATTTGTCTTCAAAGAAAATGATTACAAATTGACCCCAAAATGCCCAAATAAGAAGACACAACCAGCACCAACAGTTGGGTCACTTCGCTATTGAAGAACGTAAGTGCCCTCTGAATTAACCGG
>MU224637.1:158075-194103 GCA_018584345.1 Thuja plicata | reverse complement strand
ACAATATGCAAAGCCACATGGGCATTCCCCTTACAATATTCTGTAGGACAAAGCCTCGAATTATTACCTAGATCTACCCAGAACTGTCCCGAACTGCCTAAAACAACACTACGGGCCTTCTTTATATCGGCAATTTCCACCACTCGAGAAGGTTCCAGAAATTTAGCTCTTAGGGCCGACCAAACTTAGAATTATTTTATTTTTCAATTTAGTACATCAAAGTCAGCTCAAAATAACTTTTGAAACCTGAAAATTTTGAAGGAAAATTATTTTTTTGCTATTTCAGGTGACCCAACTTCCGGAGACCATAAGTCATCACCAGTTGACTCGATTGACTATTATAACCCCATTTCAGAAATGCCACGAAGCACTCTACAACAATTCAATTATGCAAGCATCATCGAGCCCAAGTTTCAACCTCATTCGGGGCCTCTAAAGCCTTCAAAACTGAGCTCGAAGTTTCTGTACCCTGTTTTCAATACCGAAAATTCTCAATATCTTCAAAACTAGACCTAATCTAGCCATGAAACTTTACTGGCAAGCTGATATGACTGAGATGAACCTCCACATGCAAAATCAGAACATTCCGAGATCGTATGGCCAACTTACTAAAAATAGCAAGTTTCCATAAATAGCAGCTCTGCACAAGGTAGCCCTTATTGAAAAGAAAACATAAATATTTTTGGGTGATGCGAGATTGCCCTTACACCCAGGATGCTCCTGCATCACTGATCCACATTCATACATATATGAAATTAATCTAACAACTAATAACATCCACAACATGAAATAAATAGCTCATGACACAAAATTTGGGTAACCTAAAAACCCAAATAGGTAAAACTGGGGTGGGGATGACACCCACAAATTCTTCACTACTGCAGCAATAAAGTGTGCATGTTAGGGCTACAAAGTTTGATCACAATATGTAATCTACCTGGTTAAAGGTCTACCTGGTTAAGATCTTTAGATCATTACAATCTACCTTGTGAAAGGATTTAAACTTACAACAAAGTAAGCACTCAGTTAAGAGATTTAGAAGGGTCTGCTAGAACCACTTTGTTAAGAGATCTCACCTGATACACTTGTTAGAATGTCTCAAGATATTATCCTTCGATGTGCACTTTGATGCTGATAATAAATCTCCTCTTTCCAATACCTTTTTTGATCTTATAATATGATGTCTTTACTCTTCTATTGACTACTCTGTCACTCTGCTATATCTATGCTTCTTCCTTGAAATAAATCTTAGCGCATCTCTCGGTATGCATACACTATATTCCCTCTTTCACGTTAGGGTTTAAGAAGCAAGCTTAATATACTTTTCAAATCTGGCGATTAGATCTAGATCAAGGATCAGGATAAAAATCTTATGCTGCTTAGGAATTCCAATTTTATGATTGGCTCCATGCCATGCATAGGATAAAATAATTAAATGCATAATTAACTCCATTGAAATCATTAAATGCATGAACAAGTCAGACCAAAATGGTTTACCTACAATTTTGTGTCATTCCTGACATGTATGTCAAAACTATCTTTCTCGACACTTAAGTCTTTGGTGCTTGGCATGAACATGATCAACTTTTTCTTGATTGTTGAGTCACTGGGCAACCATAAATCTAGTCAGCAATGACTATGCCAAATAGCTCAACCTATACTGGAGAGCTCGGTCACAGTAATGACTAGCTAACCTTCCTAGATAAATGACTAAGTGTGGGACACTAATGATCAACAAAACTTAGAGATCCACACACACACACACACACACACACACACACACACACACACACACACACATGTTGAATACACTTTAGATCATGACATGGGAGGGAGTGTGAATTATAATAAACCAGAAACCTTACTTAGATAATAAAATATCAATATTATCTACCTTAGAAATTTTTAAAAAGATAACTCTATCAATCTCATCAACACACTATGACAACCTTTCCTACTCTTCCATAATCACAAAATAACAGCCTTATAAACTAAACTCTACATTTTTGAAACCCTACTTATAGATCTTTACCTTATCACTCTCATCACTCTTCCATTTTTCCAAAGAACACATTGTACTTATATAAAATATAGACCATTAGAGTTAAAACAAGGTAAAAAATTCCCAAAGAATAATGCAATTGAATTACAAGTCAACCAATATAGATCGCACATAACAAGGATGGATCAAAATAAGAGAGAAACATTGAATACATATGTCACATAGCATTAACCCATAAAGATTAGTGATAAACATTAAATATAATACCCAGACCAAAAATATGAAGCATGATCCAATTTGGGAGAGAGATAGAATATGTATACATTACACATAGACTAATACCATATCTATAATAATTGGAACAACTTCCATGCTTATCTTAAACATGTAGCATCACATTGACCAAAAAACTACATAAAAATACATGGTGAGATTTAATATCCATGTTAGATTCTATATCTCTTTCCGACCTATCCACATCATAAGCCATGACAACACATTTCCAGACCAGAACACAAATTGATCATAGTATAAACACCTAGTAACATAGTTTTCTAGATCACCAAGAAAAATTATTAGATCACTACAAAACACCACAACTAAGACTAAAACTTGAATATAATACAAATAGTATCTACACATATTTAACTCTTATTTATAGAGTGTAAACCTTATGAAAAACACAACTGAACAACTATCATCGTTATATATTCATCTTTTTGAAGCAATAACTTTTTGACTAAAGATTATAATAAAAAATCTCTGACAACCATAAAACTTACAATTTGAAGAGTACATACCTATATTACACTATTATATATCATTGAATACATACTTGTATTCCACTATTATGTAGCACTTAATACATACTTTTATTCCATCATTCTGTAGCACTGACATCTCCAATAAACAACATTACTTCTACTAGTCCAACATTTAAATTTTGGACATATCAAGATAACAAGATATGCCTTAACATGTCTTCAATAAATACCATTGGACCATAATGTCTAACATCAATGACAACCAAAAAATAACAACCAAACAAATACATATTTCAATAATCTCCCCCTTTTCTTCTATATCCTTCTATTGTGCTATCTTTTTGTTGTGTTTTCCTCTTCTATCTCTTTTGGTGCAGCCTTTTGTATATCGATAGCTTCTGTGTGTTTTTTCATTCTTTTTTTCTAGGGTTTTGTGGCACAAACTTTGTTATTCTTTTAATGTTTTATCTTTGATCTCTTTGTAAAAGGTTTTTTGACCTTTCAAAACCTTCTTTAACGTAATCAAAACAATCTCCCATTTTCAATTGATGGAAAATAACCACCAAAAATGTATCATAAATATATTATACATAGTCAACTCCCCTAACTAAAATAGAATTCCAAATTTATCTAAAACACATTATCAAATAAACATTTTCCTTATTTTTCTCCCCCTTTTTCATCTAGGACAAGGACCAAAAACATACTTTCACCACTCTGATAATAGCCACTAGCATCATTGTAGAAAATGAATAACCAAGAAGCCTCTCATTGGAAAAATGTACCACTTTGATGCAGCTAGATAGAAGGAGGGGAAACAACACCAAGATTATCCAAGAGATAAAAAGGTATCTTGATCATATAGTAAAACTTTATAGTTCACATATCTTCAACGGTCTTTAGTTCTATAGTCTATTTCTTCATAAAAAGATTATTTTCAAGTGATAGATCATCTTCATCAGATGAGACATGAGAAGTAACATTCTCCTCATCATTATCAAAAAATTATACTATAGTTTCCTTTTTTTCATCAACACACTTATGTTCTTCCTCTTCACTATTACTTGAAACAATCATCTAAGAAGGGAATCTCTCTGGACACATACTTCTAATTTTTTCTTCTTTTTCAATAGAGGATGAGGCCTCTCTAAACAATTTTTTTATTATATTTCCCTTATCTATGTCTTTCCCTTCTCTCATAGGAAAAGAGAGTTGTGTCACAACTTCAATTCTTTTAGCACCAGTATCCTTTATAATTTTGGTCAATCTTTCAATAATGTTCATACATTTTTTCTTATTAGTCTATGTGATAACTCAGCTTCGTTAACATTTTATGTAGAAAATATTATTATCAACATAGAAGAAAATGTCATTCTTATACGAGTTAATGACCCTAGGAAAAAGCATGTTCCTTACAAAAAACCTATCCTTTAACTCAACAAAGAATATTATACAATGAACAAGACTATTTATTGATGAGCTGATAAATATTTGATGGAGATGATGAAGACCGAGTGATACCAAGTATCATAATTTTAGAAATGGTTAGATTAGTTGATTTTTTTTATTGATGTCAAGCAATTGATTAATTTATTTTTATCTTGTTACTATATCTTAAGAGGATAAGTTAAATGGGTGACAAATACAGATCAGACAATGATGAAGTAATGATGTTATAGTTATTTTCTAATGTATATGATGTTATAAAATCAGTACATTTGATTGATCAAGTTGGGAACTATAATTATTTAAGTTGTGAATGGAAGAGATACTTTACCAAGATAGACTAATTCAGTTGGTAGAATGTTATGTGAGTTAGTTAAAGTTATCGAGCACTGAGCATCGAGAACAAAGTTAGACACCGAGAAATGAAAAAGATAGTTACTGAGTTGCAAAGCAAGTTTTACCGAGTACAGTATACTGATATTAAATGATGTTGAAATCAAATTTAATGCAAAAAAATAATGAGATGGATGAGGAAATGAATTAAATGAAGTTTGTTACAAGATCTACGAATGGGAAAATTCAATGAGTTTAGCTAAGGCGAAGTTCAAGGGGTTAAACAAAAATATGAAAGTTCCAAGAAAAGTTACAAGTTCTAAGGTAAAAGTGTTTTGGTTTATCGAGTTGATAAATTTGAAGAGGATATTGGATGATATCAATTTTGGTTACTGATCATGCTGTTGATATTCTTGTTTTGTCACTTATGTCAACATATATTTCTATGGAGAAGACAGACTGGCTACTTAACTAGATGCAGTGTATGGACACTGTACAGATGATTCAGAACAATCAAAATTGGACTTATGAAGAAGGATGTGTTCTGACCTTATCCCTAAGGTTTCTTGAATTTATATTACCTACTATGGATGTTACAGTTGATTTAATGAAGACTGGTTTTCTGGACTGTAACTGTAATTCTAGACAGAACAGGTCTCTCTGTTTTGGGTATATCTTTTTGGCGAACATATTTAAGAACTTGCAAGATTTTTGATAGAAATTTGACATATGATAGAGTAATGGGTTGAATTTTATTGTTTATTAGTTAGTGATGATTTCAACTATGGCATGTACTCTTGATGCAAAGTGGGCAACTGGAAGCTTGGCAAAGGTCTCTCAATAGGGCAAGGTACCCTAGTTTGTCATCTTTGTGATTTTTACAAGGCTTCACACTTATCACAAGTGTGATGGAATGACTTGATTAAGGTTCTCACAAACCCAAAACCCCAAGGGTAACCTAATCTCTAGGTTTATCAATCCTTCAATACCAACTATCTAGGTTGGTCTCACAAGCCAATGACCCTCAATCACAAGAATACTCCCAAAATGACATGTAGGACTAGGGGTGACCTATGCTTGTAGATTTGGTCTATTTAGGTCCCTAATTCTTAGTTCCAATGGTTATTTCACTCAAAGGCAACCCATACCACATAGTTTCTTCACAAACCTAGGCTTTTGCTTGTAGCCTTTTTTTAGAGGGAATTTTGATCTCATTTGAGATTTCTCCACACAACCATAAGAAAAAATTAGGGTTTTAGATATCCTTTATGGCCAAAGGATTTTTACTTAAGCCTTGGAACTTGGAATTGAAAAGAAGATAGAATGGTGAGCCAAATTGCTCTACTAATTAGCCCTAATTATGCCTCCAATTACACTACAAGTACCCTTTAGATACATCCAATGTCAAAACTGACTATTGGATCATGTGAGGGGTTGCAAAAATTTATCCTGCAATGACTTAGAGCCTCTAATCAATCTAATGACAAAAGTTATGGCTGCTGTCCTAAATTAGGATTGGTGCATACATGTGCATATACACCTAGGGCATCAATTCTTTCCCACTTTCCTGCAACTTGAGAACCCTGTCTTGTAGAATGTTAAAGGGCATCCTAGGAGAAAGCTTTCCACCAATGGGTATTAGTTTCCCATTGTGGAAAGTGAAGATACACACAATTTTTTAAGAAACCGTCACTTAGGGCCTATAATCTAGGCAGTAGGATTAAAAATTAGATAACTTGCAACCTAAAACTAATCAAAGAATGAGACAAAAACCAAAAGGAAGAAGATTCAAACCACTATCTCCTTGTGTTATATTTACATGCTTCCCTAGCTGTACCTATCTATACACGATGACTGTTTTTCCCAGAATGTAAGAAAATGGTTATATTTTATTAATTTCAAAATAACAATTACATCTCTCACCTACCACCTGCCTGAATGGCCTATTGTAGGAACTCCCAATGGTTACAAAAAATTTTTGAACCAACTTGACCATTTTTTGAGTTGATTTTCAAAAATTTGTTAAGTTTTCTCAAAAGTTGCTTGACAACTTTTGAGCAACTTTTACATTTTGTGCATTTTTGCAACTCTAGTGACCATATTTGGTCAATATTTTATTAAGATGATCCCTAGTGGAGAAAAACACTAAAAACTAAAAAACAACCTAATTCTAGGGTTTTGGATCATAATTGACTCATAGTGACCCAAGGGCTTATATTGTGCCAATCTTGGTACTATGGTCTTACATGGTGATCCAAGGACTAAATCTAGCATGTTTATGTTTGAAAAGGCCTCTTAGGACCTTAAATGAACCCCTAGGGTCCATAGGAGCATGCGGTTTAGTTTGGGTGCTCCTGCACCATACTCCCTATGAGATGAGAACTAAAGTTCTCACTTGAGGATAGTTGAGCAATAGTGGTGCCATGTTGTTTGATCCAGTCTTCAGACATCCAGGTAGCATCTATGGAGGGAAGACCTTTCCATTTAACTAAGTACTGCATGTACTTGTTATTTCTTGTCTACTTCAAGACTTTGGTGTCCAAAATGGAGTCTAATTCCACTGGATTGCTTGGTGGGAGATTGGTGACATAGTCTTCATCATTCAAAACTATTCGTTTGCTTTGATCATTTGGTTGATCTATTGTGCCCTTATAGGGAGTAAGGTCTGCAACATTAAATATTGGAGAAATTTGCAATGTTAGAGGAAGAGAGGTCTCATATGCATTCTCACCCATTGTGTTAAGGATATTGCATGGTCCAACTTTTTTCATGTGAAGCTTGGAATATCTACCCTTAGGTAGTCTCTCTTTCCTCAAGAATGCCCATACCTTGTCTACAACTTTGAAGTGGATTTCCCTTCTTCTTTTGTCTACATGTTCCATGTATTTCAAAGATGATCTTTGTAGTTTTTCTTTCACCTCATGCTGCAACTTTGTTATAAGTTATGTTAGTTCTTGTCCTTGAGCACTGATTTTGAAATCAGATGGAAGTTCTACTAGATCCAATGGTCCTTTGGGGTGAAGGCCATATACTTCTTGGAAGGGGGTCTTACCTGTTGACCTGTTCATAGAATCATTGAAAGAAAACTCTGCTTGGGGCAAGAGCACATCCCCACTCTAAGCATACTATTTGGTTAGGCATCTTAGGAGATTGCCTAAGGATCTGTTTACAACCTCAGTCTATCCATCCATTTGTGGATGATAGGCAGAGCTCTAGGTTAGGTTAGTGCCAAGTTTCTTGAAAAGTTTCCTCCAAAAGTGGCCTTGAAACTTCACATCCCTGTCAGATACTATTTTATTAGGTAAACCATGAATCCTAACTACCTCTTTAAAGAAAATATGGACAATGTGAGAAGCATCATTTGTGCTTTTAGAAGGTACAAAGTGGACCATTTTACTAAATCTATCCACTATTGCAAAAACACTATCAAAACCTTGCTTTGTTCTAGGAAACCCCATGACAAAATCCATGGAGATTGACTCCCAGGGTCTACAAGGGATTGGTAAAGGTTGATATAACCCTTGATTTGTTCACACACCTTTTTCTTTCTTATAGATGGTGCAAGTTTGAATGAACTTCTTCACATCATTGTTCATCCTTGGCCAAAAATAACTTCTTTTCACCATGTCTGCAGTCTTGTCGATGCCAAAGTGTCCCCTTAGTCCACCACAATGCTTTTCTATTATTATATTTGTCCTCATGAAACATTTGAGGATACATCGTTGAGCTCCTTTAAATAGGAGTCCATTCTAAATCAAATATTTAAAAGAATCAGTATGGTATCTTCCAACCATCTCTGTACAAACTTGAAAAATCTCTGCAAAATCAGGGTCATCATGCTATAAATGTTTAAGGGAATAAATTCCCACACTTTGGACTTGGATCTCTTCAACTAGAGCCACTCTTCTACTAAGTGCATTAGAAACTTTGTTTGCTACACCCTTGTGTTTGATGTTGAATGTGTATGCCTGTAACTGTTCTATCCATTTGAGATATCTGACAGAGAGTTTCTCTTGTGAATTTAGAAAACTCAATGCATGATTGTTAGTGTATACTACAAAATCTTTGGGGATTAGGTAGTGTCTCCATTTCTTGAGGGCTTAGACCATGGCATAGAGTTCCAAGTCATAGGTTGAGTACTTCCTTCTAGCCTCATTTAATGTCTCTGAGAAGAAGGCAACTAATTTACCTTCTTGGCTGAGGACTGCACCTATTGCCATGTTAGTTACATATGTCTCTAGTGTGAAGACCTTGTTGAAATCAGGGAGAGTCAAGATAGGATACTGAGAGACTCTATTCTTCAAGTATTGAAATGCAGCATTGGCTTCTTTTGTCCAAGCAAACTTGTTCTTTCTACCTCCTTTAATGGTGTCAAGTATTGGTGAGCACACATGACTGAAGTTTTTAATAAACTTCCTATAGAAGGTGGCCCCTCCATGGGAACTTCTTACATCACCTTGGTTCTTGGGTGGAGGCCAATTAACTATGGCTAAAACCTTCTCTAGATCCATTTTGAGGGTTCCCTGTGAGATCACAAATCCAAGGAACATAAGTTCCTTCTTCATAAACATGCACTTTTCCAAGTTGATCACCAACTTGTGATGATGAAGTCTTCTTAGGACCTATTCTACATGATTAAGATGTTCTTCTTTTCTATGAATGAATATCATTATGTCATCAAGATAAATAACAACAAATTTACCAATCAAATCAATGAATATCTCATTCATAAGCCTCATAAAAGTACTAGGGGCATTTCTTAGCCCAAAGAGCATTACTAACCATTCAAACAAACCCTTAGTGGTCTAAAATGTTATTTTCCATTCATCTCCTAGTTTGA
Organism: Thuja plicata; assembly: GCA_018584345.1. Classification (NCBI taxonomy): domain Eukaryota; kingdom Viridiplantae; phylum Streptophyta; class Pinopsida; order Cupressales; family Cupressaceae; genus Thuja; species Thuja plicata. The sequence goes on along the minus strand of MU224637.1, from coordinate 184,718 downwards.
TTCTGATCTGATGGTAGCTAAACTTCAAGTCTATCTTGGTGAAGTAGCAAGCACCTCCTAGTTGATCCAATAGATCCTCAATTCTTGGCATGGGGAATCTATATCTTATATTGATCTTGTTTAGGGCCCTATTGTCAGTACACAACCTCCATTTACCATCCTTTTTGGGTGCCAAAATTGATGGAACTGCACATGGACTGAGACTTTTTTGAATGAGCCCTTTTTCTAGCAGTCCATTTACTTGTTTTGCAATATTTACATGTTGTAATGGTGTCATCTTGTATGGGGCCTTGTTAGGTAGGGATGAACCAGGTATCAAGTTAATTTGGTGACTGATATCTCTCAGGGGAGGGAGGTTTGTGGGTAGGTCACTAGAAATGACATATCTATATTTTGTAAGCAAATCCTTAGCTTCATTTGGTATAGGATAATCCTTATTAGATCTGAAATTACCCTTAGGTTTGGATATTTTCATTAGTTTTAACATTTTTTTCTCCCCCATGGCTATGATAGTTGGTTCTTTCTCAGTCTTGTTATCTGGTAGGGGCTTCATGGTGAATGTTTTCCCATCCTTGGTGATAGATTAGGTACTTTTCCTACAGTGGTGTGTGGCTTGAACATCATATTTCCAAGGTCTTCCTAAAAGAATGTGGGAGGCATCCATATCCATAACATCACAGAGAACTTTGTCTTTAAAATCAGAAATTCAAAACTCTATCCACGTGTGTTTAGTGACTAAAGTTTCTTGACCCTTTGTTAACAAAGTGTTATGCCCTGCATCCCCGTCCCTACATTTTGTGCACAAAATGTTGGGTCCCCCCTTTCTTTTTTTTGTCCTTTTTGTTTTTGCTTGCGGCTTTGCCTTGTCTTTTTCCCTTTTGTTTTCTTTCTCTGGGGTTTTCTCCCCTAGTGTGGTGTCTTGTTTGTTTGGTTCTCTTTCATGACTCCGGTCTCAAAGGTTGTTCTTTATTGGAAACTAGATTCCGAACTCCAGACTTCGGGATCCTTTACCATGATGTTCGAAAGAATATCATAGTTGGGGATCCCCGGGCCCGAGATCCAGAGGTTTTCTTGTCCAAAGATTGTCAGAGGGAGGAGGATTAACCTTTTTACCATGGGTATAAATAGGACTTATGTGTCACTTTCACATTTACCACAATCAAAACTTCCAAGCACTTAGAGCGATTAACAAAGCGATTCCAAAGCGATTAACAGAGCATTTGCAAAGAGTTTATGATAATCAACGCTTAACATTTTCAATCACTTTTAGGAAAGTGCAAGTGCTTCGCGGTGGTGACTCTGACTGATTGACAACTCAAGCTATTGTAGAGCTCCTGCGGTAAATCCTCCCTTCCCTCTGCGTTCTATGTTGTCAGGTTGGTGTTTCTGCTCTCCTGCTTCTCTGGTTTTCCTCCGTTTCATTTTTGCTTTGTTTGTTTTGTTTCTTTGTTTTGTCTGGTTTGTTGTTTTTTGGTTTTTGCCGCCCATTGGTTGGTCGGCTTTTCTAGAGGGTTGTCCTCCCTCTTTGTAGAAGTGGTTCATTTGTAAAATGGGTAAATAGCTATATATATGTTTTGCCTGGTCTGGTTTTCCCGTGGATGTCACTCCGTGTTGTATCTATGTATATATGTTTATATTCGTATGTATATGCATGTATAGTTGTATATAGTCTCTATATATATCCCTTGGCTCCATGTATATCCTTCTAGGTGGCTCAACGAGCTGGTCGAGTCGCCTGTGTTTCTAGTTTTCCGCCTGTGAACTCGCTTCAGGGCAGAAAGCCACCTGTTTGAAACTCGGCTCTCGGCTGGTTTTAAACAGGTAGTTTTCTCTCTCCTCCATGAAGTCTGTCAGAACCTTATTTATGTCCCATGCACACAATCAATTCTAGCCAAGTGGCTTCCACTTTTTGCACATTCAGACAGTTGGCTCCGCCGTCATCGCCATAACTTCCATTTAATACCTACGCACGTGGCACCCACGTGGGCATGATGACTTGGCTTTTTTTACATGTTCTTTCCAATGGTCGTTTCTTCAAGCTTTAGGTCTCCTACCATCATCCACCCTGTACCTTTTCTATGTGTGATAAAATCCCCAGACCCGGATGTCTAATAAAATCTTAAGTTTACGATGTATTTTGCTTTTCGGTTATCTTTGCATGAAACTAACTTTTTAGGAAAAGAAAACGTCATGGTGGTAAGATCTCCGGACCCTGAAGTAACTATTTTTGAAATGTATTCTGATGGTCGATCTACCTTGCAGGTTCCTAGAGTTCATCTATCAATCATGTCTGAAGCATCATTTGTGCTTTTACAAGGTACAAAGTGGACCATTTTACTAAATCTATCCACTATTGCAAAAACACTATCAAAACCTTGCTTTGTTCTAGGAAACCCCATGAAAAAATCCATGGAGATTGACTCCCAGGGTCTACAAGGGATTGGTAAAGGTTGATATAACCCTTGATTTGTTCACACACCTTTTTCTTGCTTACAGATGGTGCAAGTTTGAATGAACTTCTTCACATCATTGTTCATCCTTGGCCAAAAATAACTTCTTTTCACCATGTCTGCAGTCTTGTCGATGCCAAAATGTCCCCTTAGTCCACCACCGTGCTTTTCTATTATTATATTTGTCCTCATGAAACATTTGAGGATACATCATTGAGCTCCTTTAAATAGGAGTCCATTCTAAATCAAATATTTAAAAAAATCAGTATGGTATCTTCCAACCATCTCTGTACAAATTTGAAAAATCTCTGCAAAATCAGGGTCATCATGGTATAAATGTTTAAGGGAATCAATCCCCACACTTTGGACTTGGATCTCTTCAACTAGAGCCACTCTTCTACTGAGTGCATTAGAAACTTCGTTTGCTACACCCTTCTTGTGTTTGATGTTGAAAGTGTATGCCTGCAACTGTTCTACCCATTTGAGATGTCTGAGAGAGAGTTTCTCTTGTGAATTTAGAAAACTCTATGCATGATTGTCAGTGTATACTACAAAATCTTTGGGGATTAGGTAGTGTCTCCATTTCTTGAGGGCTTAGACCATGGCATAGAGTTCCAAGTCATAGGTTGAGTACTTAATTTTAGCCTCATTTAATGTCTCTAAGAAGAAGGCAACTAGTTTACCTTCTTGGCTGAGGACTGCACCTATTGCCATGTTAGTTGCATATGTCTCCAATGTGAAGACCTTGTTGAAATCAGGGAGAGTCAAGATAGGATACTGAGAGACTCTATTCTTCAAGTATTGAAATGTAACATTGGCTTCTTTTGTCCAAGCAAACTTGTTCTTTCTACCTCCTTTAATGGTGTCAAGTATTGGTGAGCACACATGACTGAAGTTTTTAATAAACTTCCTATAGAAGGTGGCCACTCCATGGGAACTTCTTACATCACCTTGGTTCTTGGGTGGAGGCCAATTAACTATGGCTAAAACCTTCTCTAGATCCATTTTGAGGATTCCCTGTGAGATCAAAAATCCAAGGAACATAAGTTCCTTCTTCATAAACATGCACTTTTCCAAGTTGATCACCAACTTGTGATGATGAAGTCTTCTTATGACCGATTCTACATGATTAAGATGTTCTTCTTTTCTATGAATGAATATCATTATGTCATCAAGATAAATAACAACAAATTTACCAATGAAATCAATGAATATCTCATTCATAAGCCTCATAAAAGTACTAGGGGCATTGCTTAGCCCAAAGGGCATTACTAACCATTCAAACAAACCCTTAGTGGTCTTAAATGTTGTTTTCCATTCATCTCCTAGTTTGATTATGATCTGATGGTAGCTAGACTTCAAGTCTATCTTGGTGAAGTAGCAAGCACCTCCTAGTTGATCCAATAGATCCTCAATTCTTGGCATGGGGAATCTATATCTTATATTGATCTTGTTTAGGGCCCTATTGTCAGTACATAACCTCCATTTACCATCTTTTTTGGGTGCCAAAATTGATGGAAATGCACATGGACTGAGACTTTTTTGAATGAGTCCTTTTTCTAGCAGTCCATTTACTTGTTTAGAAATCTTTACATGTTTTAATGGTGTCATCTTTTATGGGGCCTTTTTAGGTAGCGATGAACCAGGTATCAGGTTAATTTGGTGACTGATTTCTCTCAAGGGAGGGAGGTTTGTGGGAAGGTCACTAACAATGACATATCTATATTTTGTAAGAAAATCCTTAGCTTCATTTGGTATAGGATCATCCTTGTTAGATCTGAAATTACCCTTAGGTTTGGATATTTTCATTAGTTTTAACATTTTTTTCTCCCCCATGGCTATGAAAGTTGGTTCTTTCTTAGTCTTGTTATCCGGCAGGGGCTTCATGGTGAATGTTTTCCCATCCTTGGTGATAGATTAGGTATTTTTCCTACAGTGGTGTGTGGCATCAACATCATATTTCCAAGGTCTTCCTAAAAGAATGTGGGAGGCATCCATATCCACAACATCACAAAGAACTTTGTCTTTAAAATCAGAAATTCAAAACTCTATCCACGCGTATTTAGTGACTAAAGTTTGCTGACCCTTTGTTAACAAAGTGTTATGCCCTGCATCCCCGTCCCTACATTTTGTGCACAAAATGTTGGGTCCCCCCTTTCTTTTTTTTGTCCTTTTTGTTTTTGCTTGCGGCTTTGCCTTGTCTTTTTCCCTTTTTTTTTCTTTCTCTGGGGTTTTCTCCCCCGGTGTGGTGTCTTGTTTGTTTGGTTCTCTTTCAGGACTCCGGTCTCAGAGGTTGTTATTTGTCGAAAACCAGATTCTGGACTCTGGACTCTGGGATCCTTTACCATGATGTTCAAAAGAATATCATAGCTGGGGATCTCCGGGCTCGGGATCCAGAGATTTTCTTGTCCAGAGATAGCCGGCGCGAGGAGGATTAACCTTTTTATCGTGGGTATAAATAGGACTTATCTGTCACTTTCACATTTACCGCAATCAAAACTTCCAAGCACTTAGAGCGATTAACAAAGCGATTCCAAAGCGATTAACAGAGCATTTGCAGAGAGTTTATGATAATCAATGCTTAACATTTCCAATCACTTTCAAGAAAATGCAAGTGCTTCATGGTGGTGACTCTGACCAATTGACAACTTGAGCTATTGTAGAGCTCCTAGGGTAAATCCTCCCTTCCCTCCACCTTCTGTGTTCTCAAGTTGGTGTTTCCGCTCTCCCGCTTCTCTGGTTTACCTCCATTTTGTTTTTTTTTTGTTTTTTTTGTTTCTCTGTTTCGTTTGGTTTGTTGTTTTTTGTTTTTTGCCACTCATTGGTTGTTCGGCTCTGCCAGAGGGTTGTCCGCCCTCTTTGCAGAAGTGGTTTGTTTGTAAAATGGGTAAATAGCTATATATATATTTTTCCTAGTCTGGTTTTCCCGTGGATGTCACTCCGTGTTGTATCTATGTATATATGTTTATATTCATATGTATATGCATGTATAGTTGTATATAGTCTCTGTATATATCCCTTGGCTCCTTTTATATCCTTCTAGGTGGCTCAACGAGTTGGTCGAGTCGCCTGTGTTTCTGGTTTTCTGCCTACGAACTCGCTTCGGGGTAGAAAACCACCTGTTTGAAACTCGACTCTCGAATGGTTTTAAACAGGTAGTTTTCTCTCTCCTCCATGAAGTCTGTCAGAACCTTATTTATGTCCCATGTGCACAATCAATTCCAGCCAAGTGGCTTCCACTTTTCACGCATTCAGACAGTTGGCTCCGCCGTCATCGCCATAACTTCCATTTAATACTACGCACGTGGCGCCCACATGGGCATGATGACTTGGCTTTTTTTACATGTTCTCGCCAATGGTCATTTCTTTAGGCTTCAATTCTCCTACCATCATCCACCCTGTACCTTTTCTGAGTGTGATAAAATCCCTAGACCCGTATGTCTAATAAAATCTTAAGTTTATGATGTGTTTTTCTATTCGGTTATCTTTGCATGAAACTAACTTTTTAGGAAAAGAAAACATCGCGGTGGTAAGATCTCTAGACCCCAGAGTAACTACTTTTAACATGTATTCTAATGGTCAATCTACCTTGCAGGTTCCCGGAGTTCATCTATCAATCATGTCTGAAGCATCCACGTACTCCCCGCCCAAAAGTCCAGAAGTTCCTTCCACAACGACCACCAGGGCGGCCGTAAAATCCAAGATGGAAAGGGCCCTGGAGAAACTACCCCTGACCATGAAGTTCGTGTAGAACAATGTTATCACGGGCTCAAATATTGAGTCCAAGGTTAAGCTTATAACTGACACCAGCATCAAAATGTGGGCAGAGATGCAGGCCTTGGTAAAAGTAATGCACATCTAGCGACAGGCTGGAGATCAATTAGAGATCAATGTCGGAGGCTCAGAATCCTCTGGGCAGCTTGCTTCCCATGCTTTGTGCAATCTCTGGAGCTTATCTTAACACTAGCAGCCAACTACAACTCCTCCATTCAGGTTGTTATGCTTGCAGCCACAGAACCCATAGGATACCCCGCTCCTCTGGTATCCCTCGACCCAGACACATTCTGGGCAGGCTTGGGGATCCCACAATTTGATAGGGCCACGATAGTTACAAGGACCGATGCCCTGACCCATTTTACACAATTGGAGGACACCGCCCGGGTATATATGAATACCCACTAGCTTAAGGCCCCAAAGAGGGACCCAAAGAGAATGAAGATAGAGATTCCCCACTCTGAATTCAAGGAGAGCATCTAGATGGGGATAATAGCATTAGCCCAAGTATTTGGGAAACCCTCACATATAGTAGATGTGTTTTGATTTTCTATTATCTTTGCATGAAACTAACTTTTCAGGAAAAGAAAACATCATGGTGGTAAGATCTCCAGACCCTAGAGAAACTATTTTTGACATGTATTCTCATGGTCACTCTGCCTTGTAGGTTCCCAGAGTTCATCTATCAATCATGTCTAAAGCATCCGCGTCCTCCCCGCCCAGAAGTCTGGAACTTCCTTCCACAATGACCACCAGAGCGGTCGTAAAATCTAAGATGGAAGGCCGTAGAGAAACTGCCCCTGACCATGAAGTTCGTGCAGAACAACGTTATCACGGGCTCAAAGATTGAGTCCAAGGTTAAGCTTATAACCGACACCAGCATTGGAACGTGGGCAGAGATGCAGGCCTTGGTAAAAGTAATGCACATCCAGCGACAAGTTGGAGATCAATTAGCGATCAACGTCAGAGGCTCCAGGATCCTCCAGGCAGCTTGCTTCCCATGCTCAGTGTAGTCTCCAGAGCTTATCTTAACACTAGCAGCCAACTCCATTCAGGCTGTTATGCTTGCGGCCATATAACCCATAGGATACCCCACTCCTCTGGTATCCCTCAACCCAGACACATTCTGGGTAGGCCTGGGGATCCCATAATTTCATAGGAATACCCACTGGCTTAAGGCCCCAAAGAGCGACCCAAAGAGAATAAAGATAGAGATTCCCCACTCTGAATTCAAGGAGAGCATCCAAATGGGGATAATAGCATTAGCCCGGGTATTTGGGCAACCCCCAAGTATAGCAGATGTGTTTTTCTTTTTGGTTATCTTTGCATGAAACTAACTTTTCAGGAAAAGCAAACATCGCGGTGGTAAGATCTCCGGACCCTGGAGTAACTATTTTTGACATGTATTCTGATGGTCACTCTATCTTGTAGGTTCCTGGAGTTCATCTATCAATCATGTCTGAAGCATCCGCATCCTCCCCGCCCAGAAGTCCAGAACTTCCTTCCATAATGGCCACCAGGGCAGCCATAAAATCCAAGATGGAATGGGCCCTGGAGAAACTACCCCTGACCATGAAGTTCGTGTAGAACAATGTTATCACGGGCTCAAAGATTGAGTCCAAGGTTAAGCTTATAACTGACACCAGCGTCGGAATGTGGGCAGAGATGCAAGCCTTGGTAAAAGTAATACACATCCAGCGACAGGCTAGAGATCAATTAGCGATCAATGTCGGAGGCTACGGGATCCTCCGGGTAGCTTGCTTCCCGTGCTCCGTGCAGTCTCCGGAGCTTATCTTAACACTAGCAGCCAACTACAACTCCTCCATTTAGGTTGTTATGCTTGCGGCCATAGAACCCATAGGATACCTCACTCCTCTGGTATCCGTCAACCCAAACACATTCTGGGTAGGCATGGGGATCCCACAATTTGATAGGGCCATGGTGGTTACAAGGATCGATGCCCTGACCCAGTTTACACAACTAGAGGACACCGCCCAGGTATATATGAATACCCACTGGCTTAAGGCCCCAAAGAGGGACCCAAAGAGAATGAAGATAGAGATTCCCCACTCTGAATTCAAGGAGAGTATCCAGATGGGGATAATAGCATTAGCCCGGGTATTAGATTAGTCAATAATGAGGGTGGCCACTCTTCCACTCATGGCAGACCAATTCGTCCCTCTTCCTCCCCGTCGCTGGCAGCCGTAATGGTGAAGGCAATGGGGGTGGATCCCATGGAAGCGGTAGCAATAGCCGATGCGGGGCCACCTTTGATTACCCGCAGAAGGAAGAAGCTTAATAAGAAGCCTAAGACAGAGCCAGGGTTAGGTACGTCCCAACCCCAACAAGTTGAGATCCTTTCTTCCAGTTCCCCAGAACTAGAGAAAGAGACAAAAGAAGAGGTCCTAGCTAGTGCCCCTCAGGAAGAGGAGTTTGATGTATTCGTAACCGATGAGTTCAGAAATTTGCAAGGGGACAATACACAAGCGGAGACAAAAGTCCCGGAGACCGAAAAAGAGGCCACAAACCAAGAAGACTTGGAACAGGAACCTGTACAGGGGCAAGAACAACAGGTGGAAGAGAAGGAGCCAGAGCTGGAGATTATCTCTGGGGCTCAAGAGATGCAAGGTCCGGGAGTGGACCAACTAAAGCAAGGTGAACAAATGGCATCCCCTAGGGGAACCGAACCTTCAGGAATAACCGTAACCCCAGCCGCCATGTTCCAAGGGCCACTCCTGGGAGCAACCTTCGGGTAGGTTATCACAGCGGACCAAACTCTAAATCTTGGCCCGATACCTCCCCCACTACCAAAAGAGGTGCCGATAGAAGAAGAGGCCCCGACAGAAGACCAATAAGAAGAACAAGAAGAGAAACTTGAAGAAGAAATCCCTGAGGAAGCCTACCAAAGTATAGATAAAGGAATAGGTACAAAGGACAAGGCTGAGGAGATGGAGGTTCATGAAGAAAATATTACTGCAGAAGAAGTTGAGGCAGAGAGGATGGATGAGGTCCATGCCACTGAGGAGTCCCAGCCACAAAACACCGGAGAAGAATCAAGGGAACAAATTTTGGCAGGAAGGCCACCCCTCCCTCCTTAGTGGCTGGTAGGGAGCAGGAAAAGAAAAGCTCAGTCTACTCCTATGATTCCTCTCTCCTTAGCAGAAATGATGGCCCAAGCCCAGGCCCCGCCAAAGGCCAAGAAAGCCCAGACAATTCATACTCTTCAAACTAGGCCAGGCGGAGAAACTGTTGCCATTGTGGAAACACCTCCCCCAGATGCCGATGAAGCAACTACGGACCCCAAAGACTATAATTTTGTAGAGGTATCCCTAGCCAAAATGAGAAAGCAAGGTGAGGTGGATTTTCTGAAGGAGGCATCAAGGGTAGTGGACGCCCGATATGAAAAGGAAGCCCATAGGCTCAAGGCTGAAAAGGAAAAGAATGCAAACCTTATGGGGTTTCTTACTCAGCTAGCTCGACCAATGAATGCCACTCCTCCGGAGGCCTCCACCTTAGAAGAATTACCACGGAGTGACATAGACTCCCTGCGAATGATGAAAAAGAAAGCCTAGGCAGTGGACGAGTGGGTCACCCTGCAAATAGGAAACACCCAGCGCTTTCTGGCATCCACCCTCCCAGATCTATACATAGCCTGACAAGTCATTCATCAGGAAAAAAATCTTATTGAGTTGTAAGAGGGTGACACCGAGAATTACCAAGTGTGGAAGGTAGAGCTCAAAGAGCTTCTTACCTTGGGAGAGGATATGGTTTCTGAATCTGGAATTCTGGGTGAGGAATCATTTGATTTTGTGAGAACCCAGCACTCCAGGCTTGACCTCACATTGGAGGTGACCAAGCAACTGGTAGGGTCCTTACAAGATAAGGTAAATGCAATAAAGTACTCTTCCAATTTATATAAGTCTTTTGTGATAAAGACTTCCAGGGCTGATCTCATTAGCACAGATACATGTACCCCCAAAGATTTAGTTTTGGGGAGTTTTGATAAAATAATGAAGTCCTGGTATCAATCTCCAGAGGGGATAGATGGGGCTCAAATGGAAAGATTAACCTGCATGATACTTAGTGGTCATGATGCTGTGAGAATGGTGGATGAATTCAAAGAAAATGTTCCAGACCTGGGGGAACAAGTTGAAGTGGCCAAGCACAGAAGGGCCAGCCTGAAAGACATAGACGAAGATGACATTTCTCACCTCCTCCAGGATTTCAATGATAATAACCAACCTTGAGCTTTCTCTAGAGGCTAGGGAGAATTCAAATGTTGGGTATTCTTTATCCTTTGGGGACAAAAGTTCCCAGATCCCGGAGTTCCAGATCCTAAAATTTTTTATTCTTTCAAGTGATCTGTGTCCCAGTCCCCGAGGCTGACCGGTCACTTTCAAAAGTGGTTAATAAAGACTGTCAGAAGGTGGTTGGCCACATCAAGGAGGTGTCAACTTAGCGGTTGGTTTCTGACAAAGTGGTCTTCTCGAGGCACCGCTCAGGGGTACACCTGGCACATTGGAGATAGGGTGCCACATTTCCCATTTATGAGGCATGTAGCCTCGATCTTCGGGGGACCTACTTCCTTCTTTCTCCTTTCTGGCTCTCTTCTCGAGGTCGCTTCTTCCACTGTATATTCTTATCTTATTCTTCTGACATGGCAGACCTATTCCATCTCAGGGTCTTTTGTAGGGTGGCGCAGGTAGTACCGGCCCCCAGATATTTTATTTTATTGAGACATGATGTAAACTAGGGTTAGAGTTAGAAGAGTTGTATAAATAGCCAAACCGGCCCATTTCCAAGGGTCCGCAAAATTGATGATTTTGTTGTCCATAGAAATATAAAAGTGATTCCTGATTTGATTTGCAGAGCTCAATGCTTCATTGTTCTGTTTTATGTAGTCAAATGCTCCCCTGGAGCCACTATTGTATCACGCACCAATGATTGCTAGAAGGTAGAATTCTCGGCAATGATGTTGTTGGCATTCCTGCTTCTGAGTTAATGGTATTTCATGTTTTAATGTTCTTTATGTCTTCTACTCTGATATGTTAAAGTAGATTAACGACCTCCTTACTCCCGCTACTGATAAAATGCTAGCTGATGGTTATGTATTTCTTCGGTATTTAGTGTAGTGTATCAGAGTATTATTGATGTTCTAGACATTTCAGCATGACTATAGTTAGATGAAACATTTCTAAACCTGCAGGATCTTTTTCACTTTATTTGTCAAGTATAGAATGTTAGAGAGAACCTTATTGTATTGAATCTCTAGAGAGAATGAGTTGAAGAAACCAGCTATCCCCCTTGAAAATAGTCACGTCTCCCAACTGAGCCCCGCATCATCATGACTCGACACCTAGGTGCTTGAAGGCCTAGAGAATTTATTCTCCCCGGACAACCTTTGCAGGTAGAGTTGGCCGATTTCCCCAGAACCTGGTGACAACTTATGAGTATTGGCAGACCCGGTCAACAAAACCCCATCAAGAGAAATTGGCGCTAGAAGGAGGGCATGAACTCATCCCCCTCCCAAGATTCTAATTTTACACCTCCGGAAGGTTCCCCTAGTTGTATTTTCAAGAGGTAAGCCTTCAGTGGGATTGGGTCTTTCTCCCTTGTGAAATTTAAAAGAGTCCTTAGGTTTGCCCCAAACCCTGGAAAGTTTGTCGAGCTCAAGCCCCCTGCTCGAAAGAAAAGGACCTCAAAAGTCATGCCAGCCACTATTGTCTGGGGGTCTAGCATACCTCAGAATACCCAAACTTCTTAGACAATCACGGGAACCAATACCCAAAATAACCAACATATAGTTCCCCCAATGGCTACATATTTCAGAAATACTAGATCCCTAATGGGTACTTTTTCAGGTGCAACCAATGATTTACCCTCTCACCCGGAGAATATTTGCCCACGATATGAGCACTTAGGCTCACAGACTGTGGAAGAACACTTACAGGCATACAAAGATGCCATGAACCGAAACTGGATCTAGCATAAAGATGTTGTGACTCAGATGTTCCCCTTGTCCCTAGGGAAAGGTGAGTTGAACTGGTACCTTAACCTTCCTGCTAACTCCATAAACACTTGGCAGGACATGGAGGACGCCTTCATGGCTACCTTTCACGTGCATGTGGACCTAGCCTGGTCCCATAGCCAGTTCATCTCCTTCAGAAAGGAACCCAATGAACCTCTTGCAGCATTCAACCATAAGTTCTAGCATGCCCTGAAGGGGTGCATGGGACCCTTTATTCCATCCCCAAAAGTAACCATATAGACCTATCTTAACACGATGGACCCTTTCATTTCCACTCTCCTTTGGAGAACAACTGCCGTGGGAGACCAGGACACCTTGGAAAAAGTCTACAACCTAGCACTAGAACTGTTCTACGGTCTCAAAAAATCTCTGGGCGGGATTGGATAGAGTACACCCTTTAACGTGATCCCTAGTGGAACTGCGTATGCGAGGGGATACAACCCTAATCTGGCAATGGGTGCCCCCTCGATGGCAATGAATCCTCCGCCACCCCTGATAGAACAGCAGGCATGGTATGTTTACCCAACCCAGACCCAGATGACACCGGGTCTGGAAGTCTTCCCTTGGAATCAGTCGTAGTAGGCACAACAATCTCAGACACAATCGTCCGGAGTGCCCTTCTTCCAGTCATCTGCGACTAGGGGATTGCCTCCCTTGACTCCGGCTAAAACTGCTGACTTCCCAGGAAGCCAACAACAACAACCATCATATTGTGACACAAACACTTAGTTGACCACCGAGGTCAAATCCCTTCGGCGAATGTTGTCCACCTTGACCATGGACATGGGCCAACTAAAGGCGGGATCCTACACGCCCCAGAATTTGAATTCCCAGAGGGGAAATATTTTCTCCGGCCAACAAAATAGCAATGCCAGAGGAAGAAACTTCAACAACGGGCCTAGGCCCAACCAACAACAATGGAATAATAACAAGAACACCAGAGGTCTGCCTCCAAACCAAAACACTAACCAAAATGGTACTAGATCATCACATTTTACACCAGTCACAAACTTCTAGCCCATGACTAACTGGTGTAGATTACATGACACTGGTTCTCACAATGAAGTGAATTGTGCCACTTTGGAGAAGGTCATCATAATCTCCCAGCTGGACAGGGAGAAATCGCATGACACTACTCCTCCAGAGCCTCCTGTCTAGGAAACAACCCATAGTGCCTTCACATGTGACACCATCTTCTTTGGGACTTTCGGATAAGATGAAGAAGAATCCAAACTATAGGGATTCTTTGATGAATCCATCCCTCCTTCGAGGCCAATGCCTTCACCAACCCCCAGACTCCATACAACACTCAAAGTTAGGTGGGTAAGGGACCAGCTTATACACCCCCCATCAAAGACACTCCCCCTCCCCAGAGCAACATGACTAACCAGCCCGCTCATCCAAAAGGTCCTAGCTCTAACCAAGCAACAGATCTCACCGAGGGAAATCACCAGTTCCCGGAAGGAAGGTTTGACATTATGAAGGTGTTAGAACAGACCACCACCTCTATGACCTTGATGGAGGTTTTGCTAAACTATCCCAAGCAGAAGAAATCTCTTCTGAAGCTCTTAGGGAACCCGAAAACCGTCAGCCGTCCACCCAAGACTGGCTCATTCGAAGATGCTAATGTGGCCATCTTCTAGGGAAGCAATGAGGATACTCCCTTCTTACTAGGCCTAAATATCTATGGAAAAAATATACACAACTGCTTAGTAGACTCTGGAGCTTTGGGTAACATCATGCCCTTGTCTATTTGTGAGAAGCTCAGATTCCACCCCACCCCGTCTAATGGCGCAGTAATCCAGCTGGATGAGATTGCTGTAAAAATGGTGGGGGAATTGAAAAATGTCTAGATACAACTTATCCAAGATCCTAGGATAGCCAGCATAATTGACATCCAAGTGGTGGACATCTCAGAAACTTACGGGATGTTACTAAGTCAGAATTGGTCAAAGTCCTTGAATGGATACTTTTCGACCGACTTCACCCATCTATGACATCCATGGGAAGGAGAGTCCAATAAGATCTGGGTTGAAAGTGAACCCCAGATGAAGCAGGCCCTCACCAAGGTGGGGAGGGTCAATGAGGTCCTTTTCTCTGAGACTTCCCTAGGGATGTACAGACCTTTTACAATTTTAACATTTGATTTCATCCCCAGAGAGGATCCTGCCATGCTGCAAAGAGCCCAGGACCTAGAAGAAAAGATGAGAGTTGAAGTCAACTCTCAAGGTGCCATAGCAACCCTCGCCACACTACTGTTTGGAACTTGGTGCCAAGTACACTACCAGAAACATTTAGAACACGAGTGTGGACCATGTCTTTCGATTGCTAACCAACACCTTGATACCTTCCGGAACGAACAACATGTAACTGATTCCTTGGGACCCAGTACTCCTATGGGATGCACTCTTTTGGTGCCATCTCCCTGGGAATCCCAAATCTAAACACCTCCAGGGGTAAAATCCGCTTTCACGCCGATAGTCCAAGAGAGGACCCCTAAGTCTCCCAGCAATAATCCAAAGAAGGCCACTCTGCCCCAACCCTAGATTACGAACAATGACTTATGGACCCTTAAGTTTGATGGGTCCCGATCCAAACAAGGCTGTGGGGCTAGGGTAGAACTAATCAACCCATGAGGGAAGTCCTTCCACGCATCCTACAGACTATAATTTAACTGTACAAACAATGTTATAGAGTACGAGGCTTTGGTCCTTAGACTCTTATTTGTGTTAAGGAAAGGTATCACCCGCCTCCGGGCTCTGGGTGATTCAGAGTTGATTGTTAAACAAGTCCGGAGTCAATACACATGTCATGATAAAAGGCTGGCCACATACCACAACCAGGCTTGGAGCCTTATTGAGGATTTCAATGCCTTCAGGATTGACCTCATTCCCCAGCGATGGAACTATGTCCCAAATGCCCTCGCCATTTCTGCCAGCACACTGGAGCCAATGGCCGGCTCATGAATCCAGAGATTTTCAGTTGAGATGGTCCCCACCCCATCCATTCCAGACAATGTCACCCACTTTTAGGTTTTTGAAGATGATCAGCATTTCCTGGCCTTCAATGCAAATGTTGGTGTCTTTGAAGACCAGATAGTGGAGGAGTGAGACCATGACGATACTAGGTAGGGTGATGAAGATGATGGGATCATGGACCTTCTCACTAACACCATCCCAAAGGGGATGGTTGCACTAGAATGAATCTTCAACTTGGACCCTCGAGCCCATGAGAAGGTGTCATCCTCCTTCAAGGGAGGAAATTTTGAAAAGGTTAACATCGGCTGGCCTGGTGAGGAAAAGATTATTCACATTGGTACCTCCTATTCCCCTGAAGAAAAGGAGAATATTCTCGCGGTTCTCTGAGAAAATATTGACGTAATTGCCTAGGGTTATGAAGACTTGAAAACATATGACACTTCCATCATGACCCATACTATTCCCCTGAAACCTGATGCTAAATCCTTTTGACAAAAGTAAAGACCAGTCAACCCCCTGATAGAGCCTCTAATTCGTCAAGAGGTAGAGAAACTGCTATCAGCCCGGATAATCTTCCCAATCTGGCACACTACGTGGGTTGCCAATCTAGTCCCTGTAAGGAAGAAAAATGGTGAGATCCACCTTTGTGTGGATTTTCAAAACTTGAACAAGGCCTCCAAGAAAGATAATCACCCTCTCCCTTCGTTAGATGAGGTGTTGCAGATAGTGAATGGATCCCAGATGATGTCCTTCCTGGATGGATACTCAGGATATAACCAGGTCATGGTCAAGTATGAAGACAGAGAGAAAACAACGTTTACCACCATGTGGGGAACGTTTGCATATAGAAGAATGCCCTTCAGTCTGATCAATGCAGGGGCTACATTTCAGAAGGCTATGGACATTGCATTTGAGGGCCTCGTAAATCAGTGCATAATCATCTATATGGATGATTTGACCATCTTTTCCCAGGACAGGCGTGACCATGCCGCCCATCTCGCTTAGATTTGCAAGAGATGTTGCCGATATGGAATATCCCTCAACCCCAAGAAGTGCATATTTGGGGTCACCGAGGGGAAGCTGCTTAGGAATATTATCTCTGAGAAAGGTATATCCATATATCCTGATAGAGTCGAAGCATTACTGAATCTATAAATGCCTGGCAGTAAGAAAGAGATGCGATCTTTTTTCAAAAAGATCAACTTTGTACGATGGTTCATTACAGGGTTTGTAGAAATAGTTAAACCACTCAATGAGATGATGGAGGATACTAAGATTGAGTAGAGCACTGAAGCAAAATAGGCATTCACCCAAATCAAACAGACAATCACGGAAGCACCTGTCTTGGCTAGTCTGGACTATTCCCTTCTGTTTTACATTTACTCTTTTGCTTCGCCGCATTCTGCTACGACAGTGTTAACCCAAAAGGTTGAAGGGGAAGAGTGACCAAAAACTTTCATGAGCTCCCCTTTCAAGAACGCTGAGGTCCGATACTCATCACTAGAAAAATAGGCCTTTGCTCTAGTTTGCACCATGAATAAATTTTGGCATTATATTCTCTGGAGCAAGGTACATGCTATCATTCTGGACCAGGATGTTAAGTCTCTGCTGATGCAGAGTGAATTGGGAAAAAGATGGGGCAAATGGATGGCCATCCTCCAAGAGTATGACTTAGAAATGTAGCCCATGAAGATAGTCTGGGGCCAGGGACTAAGTAGAGCAATGGCAGAAGAGACTCCCCGCATAGAATGCCAAACTTACACAGTGGAGTCCATTACTTAAGACCCATGGTATACCGATTTGGTATACTTGTTACTAAATAATAAATGCCTAGAGGGGTTACCTCTCCACAAATTCCATGCCTTGCGGATGAGAAGCGCTCACATCATGATCAAAAACTTTGCGCTTTATCGCAGAAAATATGAGGGAGTGTACCTCCGATGCATCGACAGAGACCAAGCTACAAGAATAATTGATGAATTCCATGGATAGTTTGGAACCGGGCATGGCTCAGCTGATGCCACTACCCATCAGATCCTTTGGGCTGAATACTATTAGCCCTATGTATTCAAAGACATTTACACTCATGTAAGGAAATGCCATACTTTCCAAACCATAGTGTATCGTGAGTGTAACCCAGCTATGCCTTTACAACCAGTCTATGAGGCTAGACCATTTGCCCAATGGGAATTCAACTTCATCAGGGAAATCAACCCCAACTCATCTGCCAACCACTGATATATCCTTACTGCTACTGATTATTTCACTCGGTGGTCTGAAGCTATACCTTGCAAAAACAATACGGCAGATGTAGTTATCAAATTCCTGGAAGAAAATGTCGTCACACGGTTCGGGATGCCCTTTTCTCTGGTATGCAATAATGGTCCAACATTTTCTTTAGCGTAGTTACTCAAATGGACCTACAATCAGAAGATCACTTTGAATTTCTCCAACAACTATTATCCCCAGGGAAATGGCATTGCTGAATTGACAAACAAAAATCTACTTGAAGTGATCAAACACCTGTTAGAACAAAATCCCCGGGATTGGCATCAAAAGTTGAAATTCGCCCTCTGGGTGGATCGCATTCGCGTCAAGGCCACCCTGGGAACATCCCCATTCCATCTGGTTTATGGTCAGAACCCTGTATTCCTAGTTAACTTACAGATCCCAGTGTTACAGTTTATGGAGCAATTTAGCAACAGAGACAATATCATGGAGGTTTGACTCTTAAATATGGTACGGATGGAAGAACAAAGAGATGCAGCCCTTGAACATTTCATGCGTCATCAAGAAGTGGTAAAGAAATGGTTTGACAAAAGAGCCCAATATAAGGATTTTCAGATCTCAGATTTGGTCCTGTTGTGGGACAAGGCCCGGGAGAAGAAAGGAAAGCATACCAAGTTTCAAAGGCTCTGGCTCGGACCATATCTAATCTCAGAAATTTGTGGGGCAAATACTTACCACCTTAACACCTTGACTGGGGAACCTGTTGCATTGCCCATTAATGGACAGTTTCTCAAACATTACTTTGAGTAAGGCAGGTTTGTCCTAAGATGTATTATATGTATTATATGTAAAGTCTCCCGCTTGTAAATATTTCCTCTGGGTGCCTCGCGTGAGGTACCCTGCCTTGTAAATAGATTTTTTGGCTATCCTCTGGGGACAGTCCTTTTGTTTTTTTTATCGTTTTAGTTTTCTTTCCAGGTCCCAGCATTTTGTTCTATCTTTTAGGAATTGGAATGCTTCACATGACTTCGGCTTCTGGTAAAATGTCTATGGCATGGTAAACTTTAGAATCTGTCTTTAGCACGGTGGAGCCGGCCTAGTCTCTGGGGTTGTTTTATAGGATATGGCACATTTTGAGGAATCTCCATTGGGTGTTCTCTCTAGGAATCTAGCAATCAGTGAACAATAATAATATAAGGAACAAGTAATCGGACACACCAAGGATAGATCAGTTGTACTAATTGGTTGACCTAGGTCTAAAACTTTAAGAGATTCTTTTCGAGTCCAGAGCTTTATCCCCTCTTCAAACATCTAAGCATAGGTGGATAGGTGAAAGAAGTACCGCCATTAAAATTAGCTAAGCTTAATCTTAATGGTGAAAGAAGTACCGCCTTCCCCACCCATAAACAAACAAAATAACAGAGGAAAAACGGGATAGAACTCCGGTCCCTGGAGGGAAGCAAGCAAATTGATGACTAGTTTGATGTAATTAGTGCCTCTTCTCTATTCCTCCTAGAGGTCATCAGCTTGATTTCCTTCTAAAGCACACACGACACCACTGATGAAGGGCTCCGGACTGATTCCTGTGGTTGGATTCTCTCAGATATGTTGTCCTTTGCCTGTCAGATACTTCAGAAAGTGGCTTGTTCCAGTTTTTCTAACCAGAGATTCTATAGTTCTCAAATGTGCTAAGGCATTTGTCCTAGATAGTCGCCATTTTTTATGCCCTACATCCCCATCCCTACATTTTGTGTGCAAAATGTTGGGTCCCCCCTTTCTTTTTTTTGTCCTTTTTATTTTTGCTTGCGGCTTTGCCTTGTCTTTTTCCCTTTTGTTTTCTTTCTCCGGGGTTTTCTCCCCCGGTGTGGTGTCTTGTTTGTTTGGTTCTCATTTGGGACTCTGGTCTCAGAGGTTGTTCTTCATCGAAAACCAGATTTTGGACTCCGAACTCTGGGATCCTTTACCATGATGTTCGAAAGAATATCATAGCTGGGGATCCCCGGGCCTGGGATCTGAAGGTTTTCTTGTCTGTAGATTGTTAGAGGGAGGGGGATTAACCTTTTTACCGTGGGTATAAATAGGAATTATCTATCACTTTCACATTTACCATGATCAAAACTTCCAAGCACTTAGAGCGATTAACAAAGCGATTCCAAAGCGACTAACAGAGCATTTGCAGAGAGTTTATGATAATCAATGCTTAACATTTCCAATCACTTTCAGGCAAGTGCAAGTGCTTCACGGTGGTGACTCTGACCGATTGACAACTTGAGCTATTGTAGAGCTCATATGGTAAATCCTCCCTTCCCTTTGCCTTCTGCATTCTGAGGTTGGTGTTTCCGCTCTCCTGCTTCTCTGGTTTTTCTCCGTTTCATTTTTATTTTGTTTGTTTTGTTTCTCTGTTTTGTCTGGTTTGTTTTTTTCTATTTTTTTCCACCCATTGGTGGGTTGGCTCTACCAGAGGGTTGTCCACCCTCTATGCAGAAGTGGTTCATTTGTAAAATGGGTAAATAGTTGTATATATGTTTTGCCTAGTCTGGTTTTCCTGCAGATGTCACTCCATGTTGTATCTATGTATATATGTTTATATTCATATGTATATGCATGTATAGTTGTATATAGTCTCTATATATATCCCTCAACTCCATGTATATCCTTCCAGGTGGCTCAACGAGCTGGTCAAGTCGCTTGTGTTTTTGGTTTTCCACCTGTGAACTTGCTTTGGGGCAGAAAACCACCTGTTTGAAACTTGGCTCTCGGTTGGTTTCAAACAGGTGGTTTTCTCTCTCCTCCATGAAGTTTGTCAGAACCTTATTTATGTCCCATGCGTACAATCAATTCTAGCCAAGTGGCTTTCACTTTTCATGCATTTGGATAGTTGGCTCCACCGTCATCGCCATAACTTCTATTTAATACCTATGCACATGGCGCCCATGTGGGCATGATGACTTGGCTTTTTTTACATGTTCTCACCAAAAGTTGTTTCTCTAGGCTTCGGGTCTCCTACCATCGTCCACCCTGTACCTTTTCTGAGTGTGATAAAATCCCCAGACCTGGATGTCTAATAAAATCTTAATTTTACGATGTGTTTTGCTTTTCGGTTATCTTTACATGAAACTAACTTTTCAGAAAAAGGAAACATCACGGTGGTAAGATCTCCGAACCCTGGAGTAACTATTTTGACATGTATTCTGATGGTCACTCTGCCTTGTAGGTTCCCAGAGTTCATATATCAATCATGTCTGAAGCATCCACGTCCTCCCCACCCGAAAGTCCATAAATTCCTTCCACAACGACCACCAGGGCGGCCGTAAAATCCAAGATGGAAAGGGCCCTGGAGAAATTGCCCCTGACCATGAAGTTTGTGTAGAACAATGTTATCACGGGCTCAAAAATTGAGTCCAAGGTTAAGCTTATAACTGACACCAGCATCGGAACATGGGCAGAGATGCAGGCCTTGGTAAAAGTAATGCACATCCAGCAATAGGCTGGAGATCAATTAGCGATCAACATCGGAGGCTCCGGGATCCTCTGAGTAGCTTGCTTCCCATGCTCCATGTAGTCTCTAGAGCTTATCTTAACACTAGTAGCCAACTACAACTCCTTTGTTCGGGCTGTTATGCTTGTGGCCATAGAACCCACAGGATACCCCACTCCTCTAGTATCCCTTGACCTAGACACATTGCGGGCAGGCCTGGGGATCCCACAATTTGATAGGGCCATGGTGGTTACAGGGACCGATGCCCTGACCTAGTTTACACAATTGGAGGACATTGCCTGGGTATATATGAATAGCTAGTGTCTTAAGGCCCCAAAGAGGGACCCAAAGAGAATGAAGATAGAGATTCCCTGCTCTAAATTCAAGGAGAGCATCTAGATGGGGATAATAGCATTAGCCCAGGTATTTGGGCAACCCTCCACCTAGGAGTTTTCCAAATGGATTTACTATTTCCTCCTGGACATCGCCACCAAGGGAGAATTCTTTGACTGGGCGACAATAATCTCCAATCACGTCGACTCCCAGTTCCTTCAGCTGGACAGGAAGAAGAAGTTCTACATGTCTTCTTATGTTTTATAGGCCCTAGCACAACAGAGGCCCCACACCCATGGCCTACTTACTGACGGCATGCTCGGGATTGGCCCTAGACAAAAAGCACCATGGGACCATTTCCCACAAATTCAATGGGAGGCCAACTTCCCTAGTTTCTGCCAGGTAAATGACTCGTTCATTTACTACCATCTACTTACCCCCACCTGGGATGCAAGATACCGCCTGTCCTCAGAGGCGATGAACTTGGTCCAAAATTATGGAAATTATTATATTCAATTCCAATAGCACACATACATTAGGGTCGCTGGCTTCTCTGGGAAATCCTACTTGTTGCCCAAATATTATGGGGACAAGATCGTTCTCTTGGAGTATTGCAGGCAGCTGATGGAGGTGCATACCCTCTTTGCCCTCAAAAAGATACCCAACATTCCATTCCCAATCACCTGTGGGAATTACACCTGTAGTCTGACCACTGCGAAGGAGGCAGACAATGAGCTAAAAAGTTATAACTTGCAGGAATTCTATTTGGCACAGAAAAACTTTCATCCGCATGGGAAAATAGCAACGACACTGCCCCAGGCTTCAAAACCCCATCATATACATATGGAGGACTTCTGGGTAGATTGCCAAGATGATGTGGAGGTGTGGAGCCGGCACTATGTTAGGATGACGACTGGAATGATGCATTTGTTGAGACTCTAGAGGTTCCCAGAGGATTTCTCAGACACCACCCCACCATTGACCCCCAGCACAAGGCCAAGTGGATCGATAAAATGGCTCTTCTGCCAGTGAATTGGGCTGCCTAGGAGGGGCCCACAATTGAGGAATTCACTCAGGAGGTGGTCAAATTAAGTCACACCTATTTCAAGAGGGTGTGCCCCAGGAGTACACGCCAAGCTCCCCGACCGGTGCCAAAGTTAACACCACAGCCGGGACCCAAATTAACCCCGGGGGCTGGGACTTCTTCGTAGGGTGTAGATAAGGGAAAAGGGATAGACATGACCCCTTTGGCACAAGAAGTCCCTATATAGGAGAAGATCAAGCAATTGGTGGCAGCCTCCCAACAGATGAGGGAGCAGTTAATAATGAGGCTGGCCACTCCCCCGCTCATGGCCGGACCAATTCATCCCTCTTCCTCCCCATCGCTGGCAGCCCTAATGGTGAAGGAAATGGGGGTGGATCCCATGGAAGCGGCATAAATAGCCGATGTGGGGCCACCTTTGACTACCCGTAGAAGGAAGAGGCTTAATAAGAAGCCTAAGGTAGAGCTGGGGTTAGGTACGTCCCAACCCCAACAAGTTGAGATCCTTTCTTCCAGTTCCTCAGAACCCGAGAAAGAGACAGAAGAAGAGGTCCTAGCTAGTCCCCCTCCGGAAGAGGAGTTTGATGTATTTTCAACCGATGAGTTCAAAAATTTGCAAGGGGATAATACACAAGCGGAGACAAAAGTCCCAGAGACCGAACAAGAGGCTGCAGACCAAGAAGACTTGGAACAGGAACCTGCATAGGGGAAAGAATAGCAGGTGGAAGAGAAGGAGCCAGAGCTGGAGATTATCTCTGGGGCTCAAGAGATGCAAGGTCTAGGAGTGGACCAACTAAAGCAAGGTGAACAAATGGCATCCCCTGGGGGAACCGGACCTTCAGGAATAATCGTAACCCCAGCTGCCACGTTCCAAGGGCCACTCCCGGGAGAAACCTTCAGGCAGGTTATCACAGTGGCCCAAACTCTGAATCTCGGCTTGATACCTCCCCCACTGCCAAAAGAGGTGCCGACAGAAGAAGAGGCCCCGGCAGAAGAACAAAAAGAAGAACAAGAAAAGAATCTTGAAGAAGAAATCCCTGAGGAATCCTACCAGAGTCCAGATAAAGGAATAGGTATAGAGGACAAGGCTGAGGAGATGGAGGTTGATGAAGAAAATATTGCTGTAGAAGAATTCAAGGAAGAGAGGACGGATGAGGTCCATGCCACTGAGGAGTCACAGCCACAAAAGACCGGGGAAGAATCAAGGGAACAAATTCTTGCAGGAAGGCCACCCCTCCCTCCTTAGTGGCTAGTAGGGAGCAGGAAAAGAAAAGCTCAGTCTGCTCCTATGATTCCTCTCTCCTTAGCAGAAATGATGGCCCAAGCCCAGGCCCTGCCAAAGGCCAAGAAAGCCTAGATAGTTCATACTCTTTGAACTGGGTCGGGCGGAGAAACTATTGCTATTGTGGCAACACCTCCCCCAGATGTCGATGAAGCAACCGTGGACCCCAGAGACTACAATGTTGCAGAGGTATCCCTAGGCCAAAGGGGAAAGGAAGGTGAGGTAGATTTGCTGAAGGAGGCAGCAAGGGTAGTGGAGGCCCAATATGAAAAGGAAGCCCAGAGGCTCAAGGCTGAAAACGAAAAGAATACAAACCTTATGGGGTTGCTTACTGAGCTGGCTTGACCAATCAATGCCACTCCTCCAGAGGCCTCCACCTCAGAAGAATTACTGCGGAGTGACTTAGACTCCCTGCGAATGATGAAAAAGAAAGCCTAGGCAGTGGATGAGTGGGTCACCCTACAAATTGGAAACACCTGGCACTTTTTGCTGTCCACCCTCCCAGATCTATACATGACCTGATAAGTCATTCATCAGGTGGAAAATCTTATTGAGTTGTGGGAGGGTGATGCTGAAAATTACCAAGCGTGGAAGGTAGAGCTCGAAGAGCTTCTTACCTTGGGAGAGGATATGGTTTCCGAATCTAGAATTCTGGGTGAGGAATCATTTGATTTTGTGAGAACCCAGCACTCCAAGCTTGACCTCACATTGGAGGTGACCAAGCAACTGGTAGGGTCCTTACAAGATAAGGTAAATGCGGTAATGTACTCTTCCAATTTATATAAGTCTTTTGTGATAAAGACTTCCGGGGCTGATCCCCTTAGCACAGATACATGTACCCCCAAAGATTCAATTTTGGGGAGTTTTGATGAAATAATGAAGTCCCGATATCAATCTCTGGAGGGGATAGATGGGGCCCAGATGGCAAGATTAACCCGCATGATACTTAGTGGTCATGACACGGCGAGAATGGTGGATGAATTCAAAAAAATGTTTTGGACCTGGGGGAACAAGTTGAAGTGGCCAAGCACAGAAGGGCCAGCCTGAAAGACATAGATGAAGATGGCATTTCTCACCTCCTCCAGGCTTTCAACAACAATAAGAAACCTTGAGCTTTCTCTGGAGGCCGTGGAGAATTCAAGTGTTGGGTATTTTTTATTCTTTGGGGACAAAAGTTCCCGAATCCCAGAGTCCCAGATCCTAAAATTTTGTATTCTTTCAAGTGATCCGTGTCCCGGTCCCCGAGGTCGACCGGTCACTTTTAGAAGTCGTTAATAAAGACTGTTAGAAGGTGGTTGGCCACATCAAGGAGGTGTCAACTGAGCGGTTGGTTTTTGACAGAGTGGTCTTCTCAAGGTGCTGCTCAGGGGTACACCTGGCACATTCAAGATAGGGTGCCGCATTTCCCATTTATGAGGCATGTAGCCTCAATCTTTAGGGGACCTACTTCCTTATTTCTCCTTTCTGGCTCTCTTCTCGAGGCTACTTCTTCCACTATATATTCTTATCTTATTCTTTTGACATGGCAGACCTATTCCATCTCAGGGTCTTTTGTAGGGTGGCGTAGGTAGTACTAGCCCCCAGATATTTTATTTTATTGAAACATGATGTAAACTAGGGTTAGAGTTAGAAGAGTTGTATAAATAGCCAAACCGGCCCATTTCCAAGGGTCAGTGAAATTGATGATTTTGTTGTCCATAGCAATAGCAAAGTGATTCCTGATTTGAGTTGCAGAGCTCAATGCTTCATTGTTCTGTTTTATGTAGTCAAATGCTCCACTGGAGCCACCGTTGTATCACGCACCAGTGATTGCTAGAAGGAATATTAATAAAGAAGGAAGAATTCTTGGCAATGATGTTGTTGGCATTCCTGCTTCTGAGTTAATGGTATTTCATGTTTTAATGTTCTTTATGTCTTCTACTCTGATATGTTAAAGTAGATTAACGACCTCCTTACTCCCGCTACTGATAAAATGCTAGCTGATGGTTATGTTTTTCTTTGGTATTTAGTGTATTCTATCAGAGTATTATTGATGTTCCAGACATTTCAGCATGACTATAGTTAGATGAAACGTTTCTAACCCTTCAGGATCTTTTTCACTTTATTTTTTAAGTATAGAACGTTAGAGAGAACCTTATTGTATTGAATCTCTGGAGAGAATGAGTTGAATAAACCAGCTATCCCCCTTGAAAATAGTCACCTCTCCCAACCGAGCCCCGCACCGTCATGACCCAACACCCAGGTGCTTGAAGGCCCAGAGAATTTATTCTCCCCGGACAACCTTTGTAGGTGGAGTTGGCCAGTTTCCCCGAAACCCGGTGACAACTTATGACTGTTGGTGGACCCGGTCAGCAAAACCCCATCAACACAAAGATACATGGTAAGGAGAAGGATGAGGTTTCTTAAGGAGGTTTAAATTTTGTACCATTTCAAAAGAAACAAGATTTTCAATTAAGCTAGAATCAATAAGTAATTGAAATACCCTTCCATTGCATTTGATCTTTGTTCGGAAGAGATTCTTTCTTTGTGGAGGTTCTTGGCTTTGTGGTACTTAGAGGAAGACTTGCCTAATCATCAAGCATTTTCCTTCCTCTGGTTCTAAGTCCATTTTATTTGAATTGTCTTCTTGCTTGTCCTCTTGGATGAGTTGTGCTCTCCTTTCTCCATGATTGTTATTGTTCCTCTTTTCAGGGCACTTGCCTACATGATGTCCCAATTGGTTGCAATAGTAGCACCTCAATGGTCCGTTTCCTCTACCACTGTTTGTTCTTCCCCTATTGAAGGGTATTCTCCCTCTATAGTTACCTCTGGAGTTTGTATCAGTGTTATCTGTGTCTCCTTGGTTAGGGGTCCTACTACCATTACCACTGTATTGTCCTCTATTCCAAGAGGTTCCACTTCCTCTGAAATTCTTCCCACTGTCATTAGTCTTTCCCTTTCCAAACTCCTACTTTCTCTTCCACTTTTCCTCTACCTTGAGTGCCATTTGATAGCACTTGTTCACTGAGGTAGGGCAATGTAGGCTGAGTTCCTCTTGAATGGATACTTT
>MU224637.1:119069-149324 GCA_018584345.1 Thuja plicata | reverse complement strand
TGCTATATCTCTTCTCTTGCTTCTTCATGTCAATTTTGGTTGACATAGTGCTAAACAGGCCAAATGCTTGCATGAAAGAATTTCTGTTTAGGACAAGCAAATTAGTGCCATCTTCCCTTTTGATGGTATTTGTTAATACATCATAGTGATTAGCCAATTATAAAAATAGGTCAACATCAAGGAAAACATCAGGTACCAACAACCTACCCAAACTAGATATCCAAGGGTTTGATACAGGGATAGGCTTGTCAGCATTATTGTAAAAATAAGAAAACAGAGAATAACCTGTTGTTCCTGGGGTCACTGCATCTCTGATGTCCTTAAAGTCATCTTTGAAAACACCAGCATCAATCTTCCTATTTTGTGTGGACCCTGGTAGCAGTTGCAGAAATTCGTCAGAGAAGCTAGGTTTTCCTTTAGGATCATCTCCACTGCCTCCACTAGTAGATGCCATCCTCATAGCAGTACTCATGTTTGCAAGCTTTTGAATCTCTGGTTGATCGATATTGAAACAAATCTAAGACCTCCTTCTTAGAATTTTCAATCACCTCAGAACACTGCTACAGCTTTGAATATCACCTTTTGCTGAAACAACACTTAGCTCTAAAATCATAAACTTGGTGAATAGGAATGAGTGCATGATCCTCTGTTTATAACCACAAGGTTTAGAGTACATGGCTCAAAGTTTAGAAATGTCAAATCTACAATTAATTTGATATGCCATGAAACATTCAAAAACCTAGCCGTAGTTACGCGAGGTGACAGGAAATCAAATTTAAATCATGAGAATTTTGGCGCAATCACAAAATGGTTAAGACAGCTGACATGGCACTCTCTGATTCACCTTCTGTCATACATCTCAACTACCTTTTGTACACAGTAATCAAAAATTCTTATATCTGATTGGCCATAGGCTTGATCTCCTCTGTCACGTCATCCACTTGGTGCTGCTTTTATAGATCCTGTTTATCTGGCGACCTCGCGACCTCATAAAGTCTCTTTTTCGTGAGTATTTTCTCTTAACCATGGTCTGATCTTCAGATTAGGCAACAATGTAATTCCTTTACCTCGGGTAACCCAAGTCTTTCCAGCGATAAGGTGACTATGTGAAAATCTAAGTCGCGGGGAGTTAACCTTAACTTAGTTTTCATCTCCAGACTACGCGACAAACCATTACACTTAACATTTCATAGCAATCGCCAAGTCGCTGGATCCTCATTTCTCTTTTCAAGACTTCACGACAACACTTTGGTCGCTGAGTCGGGTGATAGACTTAACTTAATCCTTTACTGAAAAGGTACCCTTTCTCTATTTTCAGTGACTTCGCGACATACCTTAATCGCTTAGTCGGAAGGACATTTTCCCTGGGGCACTTTTATCACGAGACTACGTGACCCCCATCAGATCTTGTCATTCCTTCATCGTACGGCTGTCTTTTAATCGCTTCACATTTGCTTATGCCCTTAAAATATCAAGAGACTTCGTGACTGAGGGTGAAATGACTTTAGTCTCCTTATCGCTTGATCCCTTTTCTTTATCTGGTGACCTCCCAACAACCACTAGCTTTCTGACAGATGTCATCTTTTCTTTCATCCTCTTTGTGCATTCTGGAAAGCTGAGTAATCTTTCTGATCTGGCGACATCCCGACTGAAGGAAATCACTTAACATGAAACCGTTAGTCGTTGAGTCGTGACTGTTATCCACTAACCGCCAATTTATCACGAGACCATGCGACTGAAGCAAAGCCTTAACTGTTTGAATGTCCTGATCTAGCGACCATGTGACATGAAGTGAATCGCCAAGTTGGAAGACATTTCTTTGACCTGTTGACTCTTCTCGCGATCACCCGACTGAGGTGGGTCCCGTTCTTTTTAAATATTTATATCATGGAAATCAAGCGACAACCCGACTGAAGGAAAATCGCTAAGTCTCGAGACACAGATGGAGTATTCAATTTCTTCAAGAGACTACGCGACTCAAAGGAAAAACTAAGTTGGGAGAAGCTTTGGCATATTTGTTTATGGGTTATGCGATCAAGCGACCTGACTTAGAGCACATGTCTTAAGTGATTGAAAAAGGTAACGAAGAAATATAAAGACATAGCCCAGGGTTTGAAAATACATTGTTTAATACTTGGTTGCTAGGGTTTATCAGGATTTTGACAATTTGGCAAGGAATAAGCATGAGCACCTAAAAATTTTCAGAGGGGAGGGCAAGGAACCAGGCATTTTAGCAAAAACACAAAATACAACCAACACTATGTTTTGTTGAGGTGAAGAGGCTAGAGGATATGCTCTTTTCCCTTTTGGGAGAATCAGAAACTTGGAACCCTTGAATCTAAACTAAGTTCCCATGTGGTCCATATTGTGAGTCTTCCTTGTTAGAGAGGGTTAACCATAGTGGACATTCCCTTTATTGGGTCAACAACATGGACAAAACCTCAAGCGATAATAGCCATTTTTTCCATGGTAGTGACAGCCGCGATATAAATGTCCTTGTGGAAGAAATCTCCACGGGTGTAGTTTCTTGTGGGTTGTCAGATCTCCTCAGTAGCTCTTGATTGATTAAATTCTCAGACTGTGTCAAAACCTCGGTGTGCCAGGATTGGAGTTCACCCACTTGAAATTACAAAAGTTATAGAGTCAAGCCATTACTAAGAACCATAGTGCAACCAACTTTTTCTTTTCTAGGACTATGTGCATGATTGCAAAACATTTTGAGAACATACACAAGGAGAATCTTTATGGAGTAGAAATACTATGTCACTATTCTTGTTCATACGCAAGGTTGCTTTTTCCCTTGCTCATTGTTTGAAGACAATTATTTTCTTGAACTCCTTGATTGTTGTTTTGCGTGCTTGATTCATGATAAAAAAATTTAATGCATCTAGTTGGTCAATTAAATCAAACAAATCTGAGTTCCTGAGTAATAAAAACTTTAATGTATCTCCCCAAAGAGTGTTATGACATGTTTCTCCACATCCAAATGAACTTAAATGGTATCAATTTACACAAAATGACTCTTGGTATTCTTTATTCCACATCTCCCATGTATTCTTAGTCTTCCATTTCCATCCTCTCCTCTTCTTCTTTCATGCTTCTTACTATTTCTTCCTAAGATCTTCATGTCTTCTTGATTCTTTTCCTCTTATTATCTAGTCTATCTTCTTCCATTTTCATCTATTTTATCACTTCCATTCTTGATTCTTCTTCTTCTAGAACCATTAATTTCAAATATCTTGTTATGGAACCTCGCTTTAGGATAGATGATCTCAAACTCATTGCTCAATTTGAAGAGTGTTGTTTTTCCAACAAGTTCATGGATGATAAATTGGAAAAAATTATATATAAATGAGTAAGTGAATTAGATGCCTTCGCTAGAATCATAAACATGATCTTGTCACAACAATTCTCTTCTTCCAAACATATTTCATCTTCTAAGTCTTCTCATAATTCTTCATCATCCAAATATTCTTCTTCCATTGGGTCTTCATTTTCCTCTTCTTCATGATCTCATTCTTCTTCTACTTCTTCCAAGAGTCATGATTCTCTTCAAAATGCATACCATAATGAGCAATGTGATACTCCTTGTGATACCTCTTCCATGAAGAATGACATGCCCATCTTTGATGACTCTGATGATCCCATTTATTGTAGCTCTGATGCCTATTATGATGATGGATATTATGATGAAATACATAGACATGATTATGACACTTCTATTCCTAAGAGTCCTCCTCATCATGTTCTTGTTCTTACTAAAGGGCCATCCTATTGGATAGATCATGATGGTGATCTATATGATTCTGATTTTGAAAGAAACTTTGATGAGTTTCGTGAACAATACCCCTTTGATTCTTCTATTGAGGAAGAGAAATTTCACCATGCTAATTATAGATGTCAATACTACAAGCATCACTCTTCCAAGAATTCTCAAGCTAAAAATAAAGATTGCACTCTCAAGAAAGATCATGTTAATGATGAACCATCATTTTATGATGATTCACTTCCATCCTCTACTTCCTCTAATACACATACATCTCCTAAAGTTTCCAAGCCTTTCGAATCTTCCACAAATCCTTCATCTGACAAAGGTACTAATGCTTTTCATGCAGTTCCCTATAATTATTCTCAAGGGCTACCTCTTAAAGAAACTCAAGCTAACCTTCACTTGGCTGCAAATACTTTCAATAATGCTAAACCTAAAGATCCTAAGCCTTTATATGCTATAATTCCTACTTCAGCTAATCCTTCCCCATCTCCTCCCAAGTCTCCCATGCAATTCCAACATGCTTCCTTGTCCTTAGAAGAGGCTCCATGTCAAGAGGACTCTAAAATTGATAAAGAAAAGAACATAAAGAAAGATCAAGATCAAGAAACCTCAATGTCATCCAAACCTTTTCATAATGGCTATTATTCATCTCATGGCTTTTTTGATCCCTTACACCCTTTCTCATTCATTCCACCCTGTCTTAAATCTTCTCCTAAGAAAGATCAAGTTACTACTTACACCATTGAGCTTATTGACAACCAAAATAACCTTACCCCACTTGCACTTTCCAAAGATGATACTTCCATTAAGGTTATTAAAAATGGTGTTGTTACTTCCAATGTTGAGCTTATTGAAAATCAAGAGAAAAAATATGCGATTATGATCCTTGGCAAGATCAAAGTCTTCCATCTTCTTATTCTACCACTCCATGTTCACTTCCACTTTCTACTCTTCCTAAGTCTTTTCAAGCTTCTAAAAATCCTATCAAAGAAGGAGCTCCTATTCAAGATGTTCAAGATCCTATTGAAAATCCTAATGCTCACTCTAAAGATGCTAATGTCCTTGGTTGTCATATACATGTCGATGAACTTATTGATTATCCTTTTGCGTCTTCCACGTCCATCCTTGGACCTCCTCCACCAATACTAAGGGCTTCACATTTTCCTTTCATCTTTGGTCCTTATGTTCCTTCACTTTCCCCTCCTAATTCTCCTAATTTTTCATCCTTCTTGGGTCCTTACATCCTTCCATCTCCTATCTTTCCTCAAGATCAACATAGATGCATACCCTTGAATCATTTTCATCCATCCACCCATCTAAACTAGTCATACTTTTTTTCTTCCTCCACAAGTCCCAAGTCTTTTGGAAGAAACTTGAATGTTCAATACAAGAATCCATCTAAAAAATAAGATCACCATCTCTCCTCTAATCGACATGGGGGCATAAAGTCAAAAGAGATATCTAAGAAGAAAACTACAAGACAAGTATGGGTTCCAAAATCCATCATTGAAGATATTCTCTCTAAATCATCAAAAAGAAATGAAAAACCTACGACTATATGGTTTCCAAAGTCTCTCTTGAAAGAGTCTCATGTTGAGAAATAAGTGAAGTTGACATTCAAGCTTCCAAAGGCTTCCACTTCATCTTCTTCCAAAAATATTCTTTCATTCCATGTGCCTAAACCACAACCTCTGTTATTCATTCACCATATTCCTTCACTTATTCCTTCATTCACATTTCCTCCATCCTCTCGCCACCCTTCAAGGTGTGTGTTGATGTTGATCTTGCCTTCCTTTCTATCTACCCTTTCACAATCCTTCCACTTACTATCCTTCTACCTTATATCCTTTTTCCTCATTTGTCTATTCCTCCTATCTTCCAACCTCACTCTCTTGGCATAAAACCTTATCCTCCATTTTTCTCTTTCATCTTCCTTTCCCTATCAGCATTTTTGAGCATGTAATTTTGACTCCTTGGCATATCATGGTTTATCCTTTCAAAGAGCATTATCTAAAAATCTTTCCTTCTTCCAAAAAATTTAAAAATTTAAAAATTCTGAAAAAAATATCAAAAAAAGAAAAGAAAAAAATGAAAAATTAAAGAGAAATAATTTTGTCTTATGGTGAAAACCACTCTCTTGTAGCACCTTAGATAAGTACCATGATGAAAACCTGGCAATCAGGCATCATGCATAGTTCTTGTACATCTTTCATCCATTCTGTATTCTCTCTTTGATCTTGACAATGTTGATCTATACACGAACATTTGGGCTATTTTGTGAGCTATCTTACAATGATCTTGCTTTCATTTCTTTCATGTTTATCCTTCATGTCTATCTTCCCCCATTCATTTTTTCCTATCTCTATCCTTTTCACCTTTGGTCTTGATCTAATAAAAAAAAAAGAAAGAGTAAAACATGGTGCTATGAAGCCTCTTGACATATCTACTCCTTTGGATTGCATCCTTCCTACTCTTGCATTACTCTTTTGTGACTTATCCTATGCTGGCCTTTCATTCCTGTCCAAATGTGCTTTACATGATTTTTCTTTATTTTCCCTAGCTTGGATACTCTTGAGGAGTTTGCCTTTAAGGATTTCTTCCCTTCATTCTCCTTCATTCTCCTGTCATCCATCTCTTCCACCAGCTTGCTAATCCCTCATGTCCTCCACCTTGCTAAACATTGGGACTGCACGATGTGATCTTGCTTGGGAGTTTGATGCCCATTCTATTTGGGGGCATCCTTTGTACATAATTATTGATCATAAAAAAATCCAAAAAAATGATATATTGTCAAAAATTCTAAAAATCAGAAAATGTCCTGAAAAAATGATCATCTTAGTGAAAACCTAGCAATGGGCGCTTTGATGTATCTTCAAAAAAATTATATATTCCAAAAATACAAAAAAATCAAAATATTCAAAAAATTCAAAAAAATAGAAAAAGTGCCTTGGTGAAAACCTAGAAACAGGCGCCTTGGTAGCAAAAATTCAAAAAAATTATAAAAAGTCCTGAAAAAAAAGAAGAAAAAAATGAAAAAAGTGAAAAATAAAAAAATTGTAATAAAATCCAAGTGGTGAAAACCTGGAAATGGGTGCTACTTGAGACCTTTGCACCCCTGTTGCTTAGTGTGTGTCCTGGACACTTAGCCTTTCTCCATCATGCCTTGTCCTTGTTGCCTTAGTTTGGAATTGGTCTTTGTCTCTGTCTGGGGTGCATAACTATGTTAGCTTTGGTCTCTTGGATGCGTTAGTCTTTAGGACATCTCACAAATGGTGTTTCTCAATACCACCCCAACTATATTTTTCAATACAACCCCTGACATCGAGTGTTTTTCAACACTTATCTGTTTGGTCTTACCCCATTTTGTCATCTGGTCTTTCTTTCTTGCAAGCATTCAATCCTTATCCTTGAAAATCAGTATCAGTTAACACACTTTAATTTTTAAATGCAACACTTAATGCTTGAGCTATGTCATGATATTTTCTTTATGTGCTGACTGTTATTTATTTTCGTTGAGTGTCCTTGTCTAATAAGTCTCTCCAGGATGCATAGCTAGAGGACTTGGGGCATGGGACATGTTTTTATTTGCTTCCTGCTTTATGCTTCACTATTTTTGCACAACCGTTCTGCTAGTCATCCTGGCCTCTATGCCTTGATGCAAGCGTGGTTTTGCTATATTAAATTGGGTAAGCTAACATCACAGTCATCTTGACCTTTATGTCTTTGATGCTTATGTTAGAATCTTTCCACATTTCAAATCTGATATACATCACATTCATATATTCATAGTTGCACTCATGACTAGTGATGGTTGTGTGATATTTTTGATATAAATCACATTCATATCCTCATAGTTGCACTTGTGACTAGTGATGATTGTGTGATTTTCCAATGTCCGCTAATAATGGCCCAATGATGAAAATAAGTTCCTTTACATTCTCTTATGAATGATGAACACAAGATCCTATGTTTGTTGCTCTATTGCAAGTACACCTTTGCATTTTCATATAGCTTGCATCATTAGACTTCATATTAATTTGCATTTTTAGGCTGCATTATGAGTTTGTGAGGGTTTCCTTCATCTTTCTTGTGGACTTTTAATCATCTGTGATCATGTTTTGATCTTCATTTTCTTATCTTCTTTCGTGATCTCAATCAAAATTTTCTATCTTAACCAGTTGATTAATTTTGGGGCATTCTCTTTCTTGAGGAAAATTCTTTTTCTTCTCTCCATTTTTTTCCATCTCTTCCAAACTTCTATCTTCCATTCACTTTCACCCCACTTTTTTTCTTCTAATTCAACCTTGGGGCATAATCTTTCATGCTTAATGATCTGCCTTGGTTCTATGACCCTTATATCTTTCATCTTACATTAATAACCTTATCTTTAGTTCGATTTGATCAAATTTATCAATTTGTTGTTTCTCCTCTATCTCATTTTGATTTTGATCATGAGGGGGCAATACCTATCAAACTTCAATCCTTGATTCATATTTTTCAATCATACCAGTGTTGCTTGAGATTCTTATCTCTAACATGTCAATTACTTATTTCAGTGTTGACTTTGTCTTTTTTAATTGTGCGTATTTTTATTCTGATGTGTTCCCAAATCGACCACACGTCTGGGTTGTTTTGTGATCCCAAGTCGATCTCACATTTCAACTGCATTCTTTGACTATATGTGTTCCCAAAATGATCACACATTTGTCAAAGAGGGGCAAATGTATGCACCCTAAAATGGTCGCCTAGACTTTGGGCCCCATTTATTATTTTATCAATTTATCAAATTTATAAATCAATGCTTTAGAACATTTTCAATTCAAATCATTTTCCTTTATCAAATTGTAATTTATTCAATTATTCAATTATTTGAATATTTCTTAAGGTTTGGTCATTTTTATTTAATTAAAAGATTTAATCTCCCTTTTAATTGAATAGAATTTATCTTATTTAATTAAAGTAAATTTATCCCTTTTTAATTAAATAAAATTTCTCTTATTTAATTAAATTCAATTCGTCCCATTTAATTAAATAAAATTCTTCTAGTTTATTTAATTGAAAGAAAACCCCTCTTTTAATTAAATAAATAAAAATCCCCACTTAAAACACTTTAATTAATGAAAAATGAAGTAAATTAAATTAAATTAAATAAAAATGGCTTTTTCATCACATCCTCCTAAGTGGTGGGATTTTTGCCTCTTAATCTCAACCATTGATCAATTCTTTTTGCCTCTTAATCTCAACCGTTCACTTTCTTATATAAGGAAATCTCTCCTCATTTGATAATCATCAATAATAATTAATCAATCAATCATCAATCATCAATCACCAATCAATCATCAATCATATTAGGTTTTCATAGTATTGTTATGTTGCAGGTTTGGAGAGAAATTTTGGAGGAGGATTTAAGCACTCAATCTTGGATATTGCAACTTCTCTCTTCTTGTCTTCTTCTTCTTGCATCCATGTCTATTCATATAGATTAGATTCATGTTTATTTTCATAGATTAAACTTGCATTTTTATTTCCTTTCATAGATTTAGCCATGCACTGTTATCATTTAGATTAATTTCCTTTCATGCATTGTTCTCATATAGATTAGATCTCATTTTCATGCATTTGAATCTCTCATTTCATGGTGTACTTGCATAGGCACTAACTAGGTCAATCTGAGGGCCTCCATTTCACACCTTTGCACTCCATGACTAGAGAGCTATGGATTGATATTTGAGGCCTCATTCTTGAGCAACCTTGGATTGAATGATTCATAGAAGTGTGTCAACATTTTATCACATAGAATGAACCCCTAGGGTCCATAGGAGCATGTGGTTTAGTTTGGGTGCTCCTGCACCAATTCAGGAGAAGACCTATTTCCTGGCCGACTTCAGACATGTAACATGTGAAATTAATTGTGAACATGAATTGAGGATCTGAAAGTATATGTAATGAATTATAAATGGTGTATACTTGTTTTAGATACCATGTGTATCTTAGAAAGGGGCTATTTAATTATTTGTATGATGGAAATCCTTAATTGGATGACCTAGTTAATTATGTATTAGTAAAGCTTAACTGTCTAACCTAATGAATTATTGTAAGAGGGTATATATGAAAGATAAATTCTTCAGAAGAAGTGTGACAAAGAAAAGAAAGATAAGTGTAGAAGCTGCGAAGCTTGTTGACTGCTGGATACAAAGAAAAGTTGATACATCATTGGAACTCACCTAGCAAAGATAGTTGCTATCAGACAGTTCGCAGGAATGTGTATTCTACTTATACACTTGATTCAAATTGTAAATCCTTGAGGAGGGTTTTAACATTCTTTGGGAAGTGTGCCTTGGCAGTGAGCCTACTATTTTCTTTGACTCCTAACAAGATTTGTCTCCTAACAGGGACTGTGTACTGAAATATTATAACAAGCTCCAAATAGGACTAATATCTTTTAACAGGGATACTATACTCCCAGTACTTTATTTGTGGGTGTTAATTCCCACTATGGTTTTATCTTTAAAAGGGTTTCCTCGACAAAAAATATTGTGTTATGGTGTTTTCTATTACTATGTTATCATTTATATTTGCAGATTTGGTTTATAAAGTATAAAGTTTAATAATTTAGATTACAACTGATTCACCCCCCCTCTTAGTTGTCTTGTTGACTATTATTCCTAACAATTGGTAGCATAGCTATTGGTCCTCAAAGAGAAAGTTTAACAGCTTGAGGTGATCTTGAAGATGACTTACTATATGAAGGATAGTCCAAAGTTTGACTCTAAAAACTTTGACATTTGGCAGAAAAAGATGAGAACACATTTGCTATGTCTGGGAATTGACTACTGGATGATAAAAAAGAAGAAGGAAAGGGTAGCGACTTAGGATGAATTAGAGAAAGCCACTGAAGATCAAAATAAGTTATTCTTATGCATTATGGTTGAAAGGGAATCCTTAATCAGCGCATTATCAGAAGGAGAATTTAATGAAGTAAAGGACTTGGACTTTGCACAGGAAATCTGGTCAAGACTGAAAGCACTGTATGTTGGAGACAAATTTAAGAAGCAAGAAAAGTTGAAAAACTAGAAGGAAAAGATGGAATCACTAAAGATGAGAGAATATGAAAACATCTGAGCATATGTACAGAGAATTACTAAGGTATTTACTGGTATTAGGACTTCTGGAGGAACTTACAGTGAGGAAGAAGTTATTGCAAAGATACTTAGATCTTTGATACCTACATATAGAACCAAGGTTCAAGCTATAGAGGAGATCATACCTTTGACACCGAACTTCACTAGAGAGATGTTGATTGGGAAGATAAATACATTTGAAGCCACAGAATTGGGAGACACTCTACCTAAGGTTGAGTCAGCATTCAAAGCAACCATGCACAAAAGAAAAAGAGTCTTACCTGGTAATGCAAGAACAAGCAATAATGATCTAAAAGAAGAACTCAGAGCCTATTCTGATGAATGAGAACAGATACAAGAAGAAGAAAGCAAGCTAGATGAAATTGTTGTACTGATTTCCAAAAGAGAAAAGACAGGTAAGGGTAAGTTTGAGGTAAAATTACCTTTGAAATGTTTTTCATGTAACAAGATTGGTCATTTCACATCTAGATGTCCTACAATAATTCCAAAACACAAACCTAAGTTTTTAAAATCTAAGTTCTCAAGGATAAGGAATTTTATTTGAAGGCATTATATTTTTCCATTAGTATGCTTAGAGAAAAACATAATCTGCACCATCGGTTTACTCTACACCGACAGACAGGGTACAACACTATCCAACGCCAAGGTTACCTGACAAACACTGTTAAGTGTTACCCATTGAAAAAAAAGGTAAAAGGTACCTGATGAGTAACAATAGAGATACTCGATAGTATAGTAAAGAGAGGCTACCGATAGATACAGGGAACCTGATGAATAGTTTAGTGAAGAAATGCTGACAGACTGCAAGTTCAAATTGACAGTCAGTTACATTCTGCAAAAAGTGGATCTGACTTTCCACCTCAGATAAATCACTGAAGTTATATTTATAACTTCTTGATTTTCTTTTAAATCCATTATGTGTGGAGGAAGCAATGTAACTATTATTGTAATAATTAGTTTTACTATTTTAAAACATGCAAACTAAAGATCAAGGTCAAGTTGTAAACCTTGGAGCTGAGAGTTAACATTGTAAAATGTGAATTCCAAGATAGGTCAAATAATTGTATAAATAGGTTCTCAATCCATTAAGAATAGTTGTTTTTCAATGAAGATAGTAGGCATGAAGAGAAACTAATGACTAGACCGAGAATTCATGCAAAAGAACACAAATAGAATCTAATCAGTTTTCAAAAACATAACAAAGGCTACCGACAAGCAGAGAAAAGGTATTCATCAATCACTTAAGGTGATATTATTATGAAAAATCTTTAATGGATCTGTAAATCAGCAATATTAGATTGCATATAGTTAGGTCAACATTTATACTCATTCTAACAAGTGTAGTACACTAATGAAATCCTTTCAAGAAAGGTGGGCTCAACCATCCTATTGTAAATCTCATAACTAAGTGCAGACTTAAATTAGTGTTGCTAAAGCTCTTAATAAAGTAGATATTAATAGGTCTCCACCTTAGTACTCTTAATAGGGTAGATCATCATAAGTGATCAAATTGTAAGCCTTAATGGTCTCCCTTCCATTCTGTAGATAGTGAAGTTTTGTGGGTGCCATCCCCACCGTAGTTTTTACTTCCTAACAAGATTTTTCTGTGATACCATATCTTGTATTATGTGTTTGTCAATTTCATGAATGTTTCTATGAATGATTGAAAACTATTAAAGATTGTGAACAAACAATAGATACATAAGAAATAATAACAGTAATGGTTGGTAAATAAGAATTGAATGATCACTAATGATGAATTGTGTAAGGTGCTAAAAGTTTTAGAGGTACTGATTCACCCCTCCCATCTCAGTACTACTTCCCATTAATTCTAAAAATTGGTATCAGAGCTAAGTATCTTCTTGAAAATGTTAAAGGCTTAAGAGAAAAGATCATACAATGGAGAAGTACAAACATGATAAGAATATTGAGAACAAAAATCTTGAGATACAAATGTTCTATGAATAGTATAAAGAATCAAGAATCAAGATGAGAGAGCTGCTGGATGAAAGAAAAGGTATGGCTACCCGGAACAATGAAATAGACTATCAAGAAGAATAGATTCCATATTTCTTTAAATCTTTAGAATCAAATGCAAATAATACATTAGATACAATAGAAGAGAACATCACAAATCTAAAGGAGTTAAATCTACATCTGACAGAGGAAATAAAGATGCTACAAATTGGTCAAGAGATCCAGATGGTAAGAATGATTGATGTGATAAGTTCTACCAGACAAGCTAAAATAGAAAGAACACTTGCTATTGATAATAGAAGGAATATTTTAGAGAAACTACAAGAAAAGGAAATTGAAATTCAAAGACATGCTAAGAATCACCATGATCTCAAAAATCAGATTATCCTTATGATTCAAGAAGCAAATAGAATAAATGTTGAGCTCATTGAGAGAATACATATTATCGGTGAACTAAGAGAAGAAAATGAAAACCTAAAGCATGAGGTTAGAATTCAACAAAATCATAATGAGATTATCATAAAGGATGAAGAAAGTAATAAAAGAATGGATAACTTTCTTGAGGGACAACAATGAGTCAACAACAACAGCGGTATAGGATTTACTAAAAATGGAGAATCATCAGATCCAAAGAATGTCTACGAAAATCCAAGACCAAGAAAGCTAGCATGAAAGCACTATGGAAAGAAAGGGCACACATCAAATACATGTAGAGGTAAAATGAAAGGTACTCCCAAATCTACACTTACACCTTCATTCATAGGATTCTGTTATAAATGTAACAAGAAAGGACATAAGGCTTATGAATGCAAGAGCAAGATAGAAAAGCCAAAGAAGGAAACCTACATAGAAAAATACTATCCTACATGAAAGATGAATGGGCACACATCTGAAGAAAGCTAGAAAAAGAAAAGGAAAGCATGGAAGCCAAAAGGTAAAGAAGTTCCTTATCAGCCAAAGAGAATCAGTAATCAATATGTATGGGATTACAACACTTGTAAAAACTGTACAACATGTGGTAGATATGGTTACAGTGCTACAAACTGCATGAGAGAAGGGACCAAAAGGTCTAGAGGCTAGTAAAACCTTGGAATGACATGCTTACACTGTCATAAAGTTGGTCACCTCAAGAAAGATTGCATAGACAGATTGACAGAAACAAGCACATATCCCAATGGTAATACCATTGAAGATATTCGGAGGGCGAGAGACAAAATGTGGATAAAAGATTCAAGCAATGATGAATCTAGACCAAGAAATGCAAATGGTGACACCCCATCCAATGGATCTAGTGACACCACCAACCCCACTTAAGCTGAACAAGTAAGTATAGAACTGCAGTATACCAAGTTATATTTTGCATCAGTTCCATTATATAAATTGATAGATAGTCAAAATCTGCATGAACCAAAGATGCATACTACTTTACTTGTTACTAATCTAAAAATGCAACACTGTTGGTAAAAACTTACCGAAAATTATCAGTGAAAAAAATAATGAGTTGTTTACACTTACCAGAAATTGTCGGTCCACTAGTAAATATGGTAAACTGCCAATGTAACCTGATGACTGTCGGTAAGAAAGCAAAGTTCAAAAGTGGTCTTGACAGAATACCGATATCCATCGGTAAAATCAAAGTGGTTAAAAACTACCCTAAGCATCATATCTTCACTGATGATGATTGGAAAAATATTCCTAATGAAACCCATCTTCATGTCCCGATGAGTTGTTGAGAATTTATTGCAAAGACTTAGTTCAAAAAGTCTATAAATAGTCGACGGGACAACTTCATTTTTCACCCACGATTTGAAGAGAAAGCAGAGGGACCTCAAAGAGATTAAATATAAGAAAGAAGAAGCATCTACAGATCAATTTAGCACATAGAGAATAGATTCCTCATCACTATTGCAAATCAAAGTAAGTACCAAAGGCATTAAAAGATCTTTGTCATTGTTTTGTCAAGAAAGCCCTAATTTTGAGAAAACCCTAAGTACTTGAAAAACAATGGCGACCACATCAAGAACTGCTAAGTTGAAGAATTAAAGGAAGAATGTGGTGAAACTAATCAAGAATAGCACATGTGTAGAACCTAAGTACAAAATCTATCCAAAAATTACATTGAAACCTGATGAAGCAGGTGCATTTTCAAAAATTCTGCCTAGGGTTTTGCTCATAGAAGACATTAGGTCTTATATTCACTATAAGATCATAGAGATAGCTGATCTAGAAATATATGAAGATTTTAAGAAGCTATGTGATGTCGAAGGAAAACTAAAAGAAGAACACAAACACTTGGAGGTCAAAGGGTTAACCAATGCCCTACATTTCCTAAGAGAATTCAAGATAGAATATTAGGTTAGTCTTGAGCAGTATGCATGACAAAAAATTATGGCTAGACTAACCCAAGCAAATAACAAAGGATATTCTTCATGCTGTCACCACTTATCTAATAACTAACAAGCTTAGGGCACACAAACATCCATCCATGAAAGAAGTTACAAAAATCACCAATGCAGAAGGAGATAACAAAGGTCTCAAAGTAAACACAATCACCGACAAAGAGCTAAAAATTGGTGCATGTGTTATTGGGTACAAAATTTTTTAGGCTAGCAGAATGAACAACATTTCTGCAACAATAGTAAGCACATCTTACAACATTGTATCAAAATAAATTCAGATGGATCTATGTGAGATCTTATTGAAACAACTTGATGAAAATATGATCAAAATTAGGTCTGCAAAGAGAAACACATGTAAGTTTGGATCACTTATCATGTGTACATTTTTCTATTTTCAATAATACTTTCTTTCAATAGGTAAAGTTGTATCAAACTCTACCAAACTGGTAATCCAACAGATTAGTGAACTGATTAAGTCACTAGGAGACAAATTTGAGTCTATCATGTTTGCATACTTCCTTGAGTTCAAGGAAAATATGATGGAAAGATCTAGGATTCCTGAACAACTAGTTAAAAAACACAAAGATGAGATATGTTTCATGGTAGACATAGACTACACACATATCAAACTGGTTGTACCAAGAATAGATTGGTTAGCACCATTAGACTATGAGGTCAATCTTGATCTAGCTACAAGTGCAATTGAGGCACTGATCAATGAGCACATTGATAAGAAACAACCAAGGTTTGGAACATATGAGGAGGCCAAATCTAAGATAAAACATGGCCTAGAAGTCAAGAATATTATAAACAAAAAGGATAAAATGGTTAACAATCTCAAGGAGATTCTATCGGTCTCAGAAGAAGAGCACGACAAACAAGAGGAAACCGATGAACATGGCACCATCGGTGAAGAGAAAGAAGAAAAGAAATTAGATACAAAGGCTACTGAATCTGATACACCTCCATCTCCACCTCCTATAAAGAAGCAAAGAACACAAAGTCAAACTTCTGCTACTGATACCACACAACTTAAGAAAGGTCAAGTAAGGACCTATACGAGGAAGCAACCAGCAAAAAGAACAACAAAAAACCTGTCAAAACCACACCAACAAAGAAAAGAAAAAGTTTTGGGAGGACAAAGGCTGACTTGGATGACACCAAAGATGATGAACCAGATGTAGTAAATAAAAACTTCTGAAATCAAACGGTAGATGAACCTTCCAAATCAATTGCTACTCATGGCACAATGACTGATAAAATGATCAGGCAATGGGATACACTGAATCTAGGGGATCTAAATAAAATACAAGAGGTATTCATAGAATCAATGATTAAGAACAAGTATGCCCCTGCTGAATTTGTAAATCAAATACCTGCAAAGCTAGGTAAAAGGGTATACCAATAGTGGTTATATGCCCTACAAACAGAAAGAGAAGCAAGAGAAAGAGTTCTTGTGAGACTAATGCCTCTTGAATCCAAATTTGAAGAGATAGAAGAAGTATTAAAGAAACACTCAAGTAAATTTGTAGCCAAAATAAGGGCTTAGAAAGCACTAGAGAACAATTTTATAGAATTGGATTCAATGACAAAAACCAAATGGAGACATCTCCTTGTTCTACTAGAAGAGTTAACAAGTGTTGAGAAGCAATTACTTCTCACAAACACACCTCACAGAGAGGAGGAGATAGATAATGCAAGTCCTGAGCATATTTCTCTGGACAATCAAGAAAGTGATGGTGAGCCTATTAAATTAGATACAGGCATGGATGATAATATCCAAGATATCACTCACTATTATTCCAACAATGATCCAAAGAAGAAAGATGATGTAATATTTATCACACTTAAGGATCAACAAAGACATCAAGTACTAAAGATATCAGATGGTATGATAGTTGACATTGCTGATGAACAAGTGCAAGACACTTCAATCATGCACTCAAAAGTGCAAGACCCTAGAGAAGCTATACAAAAAGATGAGGATGTCACTGCTAACAAGGCACTAACTGACAAGTAGGACACCAATACTGACA
This sequence comes from Thuja plicata, assembly GCA_018584345.1. Taxonomy (NCBI): domain Eukaryota; kingdom Viridiplantae; phylum Streptophyta; class Pinopsida; order Cupressales; family Cupressaceae; genus Thuja; species Thuja plicata. The sequence goes on along the minus strand of MU224637.1, from coordinate 131,998 downwards.
AAGCCCAAGTCACAACTCAAAGTAACATGCCTATCCTAATGAAAGCAATAAACGTACTAGAGGGAAATGAGGGATCAAATGAAAAGGAAACAAGCACACCCAAAGAAAAGGGTGATGAAGAAGCCAAAAGAACAACAGATACAACTTCATAGCAAGCTAAAACCAATGATAAAAAAGATACATCTACTGATCATAATAAGGTAGAAACTCAAAAGGAAACAAGGGACAAGACTTCAGAAAAAGGTGAAGAAGGAACGAAGGATGAGATAGCAAAGAAATCAAGAGCACATTCTATAGAAACACCAAAGGCTAATGAAGAGACATCTTCACATAATCGACAAGTGCAAACTAAGCAGAAAACAAAAGATGCATCATCAACAAAACCTTCCCCAAGAAATTCAGAGTGAACAAATGAACTAGATATGGTAGTTCATACATCTGCATCCCCTCAAATCTTAAAAAGGAAGAAAGGAAAGAATAAAAATCCAGTAACTCTAGATGAAATCATTGAGATTCTAGTATGTGGTCCACGGAAATTGGATCCAACAACATTCACAAAATATGCAAAGCTCTGTGAAAGAAAAGTCATTCAAGAAAAGCTGAAGAGAGTAGAAAAAGAGGACAAGGTACTAGAAGTAGCAATAAATATACTTCAACAAATTGTACCAGACATAGATATCGATCAACAAGCTCCAATTATTGATCAACTAGTCATACTCACAGATGCAATAACATCTCAGAATACAAATGCTGAGAAGACTATGGAAGAGAGACTTGAACAAAAGTATGAATTCAAGCTTGTAGAGAAGATAAGTCAGGAAGTAGCATGGAAAAAGGTTAAGCTATCTAAATTGGTAAGTACAAATGACCCAATTTTATTAGAAGCTGTTACTTTAATCAAAAAATTGTGCACTTTAGATCAACTCACTAAGGAGTATACCGAAAAGATAGAAAAATTAGATGTTGATCTTCAGTCCAGTGCACAAAATCTAGCCAATAAGGAAGAAGCACTTAAATTGCATAATAAACAAATCATACAGGCTAGGAAACAAAGACAGGACATTCAATTTGCAGAGATGAAGTACAGAGATGAGGTCAATGAGCTCCAAGTTAAGCTCTTACTGATACTTACACTCCTGCAACAAAATATGACACAGGCAAATGCTCTAATTGCCACCCCTGAAATGTATGTCCTAGACAACATTTATGATATTCATGCAAGACTAGAGTTGCAACACATGGCACAAGAATAGTCGAAAGAAAAATGGGAGAAACTAATGGAATATATCAAAATTACCCATTCTAACGTATTTGACACATTGTAAGTTACACATTTTTGTCACACTTTTGGCATATTATAAGTTGTACATTTTTGTCATCAGTATCAAAGAAAGGGAGCATTTGATATGTACATCAACATAACCTCAGTTAAAAGGATGACATTATATGTATAGTAAACAAAAAGGGAAAATAATTTACATAAAGAAATCAAATTATATACATGTACATATTCATACACTGTATTGATGCACACAGTCAAGGGGAGTCACATTATGACAAGGATATAAACATGGTGTAATAATTTTAGTATTATGCACATATCAATTTATGATACTAATGTAAAAGGGGGAGATTTAAGGCATTATATTTTTCCATTAGTATGCTTAGAGAAAAACATAATCTACACCATCGGTTTACTCTACACCGACATATAGGGAACAACACTACCCAACGCCAAGGTTACCAGATGACAAAAAGGTAAAAGATACCTGACAAGTAATAACAGTGCTACCCGAAAGTACAAAAAAGAGAGGCTACCAAAAGATATAGGGAACCAGATGAATAGTTAAGTCAAGGAACACTGACAGATTGCAAGTTCAAACTGCCAACCAAGAACTGACAGTCAGTTACATTCCGCAAAAAGTGGATCTGACTTTCCATGTCAGATAAATCACTAAAGTTATATTTATAACTTCTTGATTTTCTTTTAAATCCATTATGTGTAGAGGAAGAAATGTAATTTTTATTGTTTTAATTAGTTTTACTATTTTAAAACATGCAAACTAAAGATCAAGGTCAAGTTGTAAACCTTGGATCTGAGAGTTAACATTGTAAAATCTGAATTCCAAGATAGGTCAAATACTTGTATAAATAGGTGCTCAATCCATTAAGAATAGTTGTTGTTCAATGAAGATAGTAGCCATGAAGAAAAAATAATGACCAGATAGAGAATTCATGTAGAACAAAAACATATTCTAATCAGTTTCCAAGAATAGAATAGAGGCTACCGACAAGCAGAGAAAAGGTATTCATCAATCACTTAAGGTGATATTATTATGAAAAATCTTTAATAGATTTGTAAATCAGAAATAGTAGATTGCATATAGTTAGGTCAACATTTTTACTCATTCTAACAAGTGTAGTACACTAATGAAATCCTTTCAAGAAAGGTGGGCTTAACCATCCTATTGTAAATCCCATAACTTAGTGCACACTTAAATCAGTGTTGCTAAAGCTCTTAACAGAGTAGATCTTAATAGGTCTCCACCTTAATACTCTTAACAAGGTAGATCATCAGAAGTGATCAAGTTGTAATCCTTAACTGGCTCCCTTTCATTCTGCAGATAGTGAAGTTTTGTGGGTTCCATCCACACCACAGTTTTACTTCCTAACAGGAGTTTTCTGTGATACCATATCTTGTTTTATGTGTTTGTTAATTTCATGAATATTTCTATGAATGATTGAAAACTATTAAAGATTGTGAACAAACAATAGATACATAAGAAATAATAATAGTAATGGTTGGTAAATCAGAATTGAATGATTACTAATGATAAATTATGTAAGGTGCTAAAAGTTTTAGAGGTACTAATTCACCCCTCTCATCTCAGTACTACTTCCCATTAATTCCAACTATTATTATGCTAGTGAAGGTTTATCTAATGATGAGAATGGTGATTATGATGAAATTGGATTTATTGCTATTAAGGATGATGAACCTATGCATGAAGAAAAAGCAGTAGTATCTTGAGCTGAAAAGAAATCTGAATGGGTCATAGAAAGTGGTTGTTCACATCATATGACTTGAGATAAAAATAAGTTTGTAAGTTTGAAAATACATGATGGTGTTGCTATTAGATTTGGTGACAATACTTGTAAACTTATTATTGGAATTGGATCTATTTCCTTGAATGGAAAGACTAACACTGACAATGTATTACTTGTTGATGGACTTAAGCACAATTTGTTGAGTGTTGGATAGCTAGTAGACAAGGATTATCAACTGAATTTCATAAATGGAAAGTGTACTATCAAGAGAAAAATAGGAGACTTGATAGCATCTGGTACCAAATCCAGAGGTAATGTATTTGAATTGAACACATCTAAAGCTTCTTTTTTTGTTGCAAAGGTTGATGATAGCTGGTTATGGCACAAAAGATTTTGTAATGTTAATTTTGATAACATTGTGAAGGAAAGTATGAAAAAAGTAGTTAGAGATCTACCTAAAATTGTAAAGCCATCTAACACTATGTGTAGAGAATGTGTTATGGGGAAATATACTCAAAGAACTTTCAAAAGCAAAGCTTATTCAACAAAAGGGAAGTTGGATCTGGTGCATACAGATCTGTCATCCTACAAGAATGAGATCATACTATGGTGAAAGGTATTTTATACTTTTTTTTGATGAATTTTCTAGAATGATGTGGGTTACATATTTGAGAGAGAAAACTTAAGCATTTGACAAGTTCAAGTTGTTCAAAGAAAAAGTTGAGAATGAATCTGGTTTAAAGATGAAATGTTTGAGATCAAATAGAGGAGGAGAGTTTACATTAGAACTATTTAATACATACTGTGAAGAAAATGGAATACATAGATAGACCTCAGCTCCTAGAACTCCACAATAGAATGGGATAGCAGAGAAAAGAAACAAAACCATATTAGATGCTACAAGGACTATGTTGCTGGAAGAAAATGTATCACATGTTCATTAGAGAGAAGTAGTTGGCATTGTTGTGTACACATTAAACATAATTAGGATTAGAGAGGGTACAAATAAAACTCTTTATGAACTATGGTTTGATAATGCACCTACTATGAAATATTTCAGAATATTTGGTAGTAAATGCTATATCAAAAGAGATGATGAAATATGCAGGTTTGATGCTAGAAGTGATGAAGGAATCTTTCTTGGTTATTACAATAAGAGTAAAGCATATAAATGTTTCAATCTGAGACTGAGAAAGCTAATTGAAAGCGCCAGTGTGAGGATAGATGAGAAATTTCAAATTTAGGAAAGAATGTATGATTGTGGTCAGATAACAGAATCAAGAGAAGTTGTTGTTGAACTTGAAGGATCCTTGATGATTGAGAATGAGATTGAAGAAGAAGAATACGCCAAAGCTACTAAGACATTAAAGACACCAAGGTATGTCAAGAAAAATCACCCCGAAGAACAAATTATTGGTGATGCAAGAAAAGGCATGATGACTAGATCTAAAGTTAGAGATGAGATCTATTTGATTTCTCAAGTTGAACCAAAGACTACTGATGAAGAATGTAAAGATGAATCTTGGACTAAAGCCATGGAAGAAGAAATAGAACAGATAAAGAAGAAAAATACTTTGGAATTGGTTCCAAGACCTAAGAACAAGAATGTGCTTGGCACTAAGTGGGTTTTCAGAAACAAAATGGATGTAGAAGGCACAGTGGTAAGAAACAAGGCTAGACTAGTATGTAAAGGCTACTCAAAATAAGAAGGCATAAACTATGAAGAAAAATTTGCACCTATTTCTAGATTGGAAGCTCTTAGACTATTCCTTTATTATGTTGCACATAAAGACGTCAAAGTGTATCAGATGGATGTGAAATCATCATTCTTGAATGGTGATCTAGAAGAAGAAGTGTACATTGAGCAACCTGATGTTTCTCCTTTGACAGATGATGAAAACATGGTTTCTTGAATGAAGAAGGAACTATATGGACTAAAACAAGCACCAAGGGCATGGTATGAAAGACTAGATAAACATCTACTTCATCTTGGTTTCAAAAAAGGTAATGCAGACAACAATTTGTATTTAAGAATTGATAAATATGGAATCTTAATTATAGAAGTTTTTGTTGATGATATATTTTTGGAGGAAATGATAAAATGAGTAAGAAGTTTGCAAAATAAATGGAGAATGAGTTTCAAATGTCAATAATGGGTGAGATTAAATTCTTTCTTGGTTTGCAAATTAATCAGAGTAAGAATAGAATATTTATATCTTAGACCAAGTATCTTAAGGAAATGTTGAAGAAATTTGCAATGGAAGATTATAAACCTGTTGGAAAACCCATGGTGACAGGGAACAAACTAACTAAAGATGATGAGACTTAAAGTGTTGGGAAAACTAAGTAAAGATCAATGATTGGAGGTCTACAATATTTGACACACACTAGACCAGATATTACCAATGTAGTTGGAATTGTGGCTAGAGATCAAGCAAATCCTAAAGAGACACATTTTGCTGCTGTGAAAAGAATTTTCCAATATTTGAAAGAACTAGTAGAGTATGGATTATGGTATGAAAAATTTGATGGTTTTACATTGCACACTTTTACTGATGCTAATTGGGCAGGTAATGTAGATGAAAGGAAGAGCACTAGTGGTGGTGCATTTTTCCTTGGAAAGAGGTCAGTTTCTTGGTTGAGCAAGAAGTAGACCTATATTGATCAATCTACTATTGAGTTAGAGTATGTTGCGGCTGTAATAAACTCTACACAAGTTGTCTGGATGATACAAATGTTGAAGGAAATCAGAATAATTTTCCAAGAACTAGTGGCTATCCATTGTGATAGCACCAGCATGGTGAATATGTCAAAGAATCCTATAATTCATTCAAAGACTAAACATATTTCCATCAAGTATCATTTCTTAAGGGAAAAGGTAGCAGATAGAGAGATTAAACTGGAGTATATTAGCACAAAGGAACAGATAGCAGACATATTTACTAAACCTTTTCCAAAATATGCTTTTGAATATCTATGAGGCATGCTTTGGGTGATGGCCCCTCCCAGTGAAAACTAAATGATGCAGATGTGCATCAGTCCAGTGGATCTGAAAGCTATATCATTCTATGGACTTGATGTATGGATGTACTCCTTAGGGGGAGTGATCACAGGAGAATACTATAGAGTACATTTGGCTGATCTTGCACCTAGATGATTGGACATGATTTTTTGAAAAAGATACATCTTATAGAAGACTATAGATGAAGTATGGAACCCTTTGCCATTGCTGCCATAGGGGGAAGAAATCTATGTGAAAATCCCTACTATTTTGGGGAGATTTGTGTTGAGGCTATTGAGAAGATTTTATTGAGAGTGAGTACTTTTGGGTTGATACATATGTATTTTCCCATATGTTACCATAAATTCCAAAGGGGGATATTGTTGGATGATATCAGTTTTGGTTACTAATCATGTTGTTGATATTCATTTTTTGTCACATATGTCAACATATATTTCTATGAAGAAGACAAACTGGCTACTTAACTAGATGTAGTGTACGAATGCTATATGGATGATTTAGAATGATTGAAGTTGGAATTATGTAGAAGGATGTGTGCTAACCTTATCCCTAAGGTTTCTTGAATTTATATTTCATACTGTGGATGTTACAGTTGATTTAGTGAAGACTAGTTTTCTAGACTATAACTGTGATTCTGGACAGAGAAGGTCTCTGTGTTTCGGGTATATCTTTTTGTTGAAGATATTTCAGAACTTTCAAGCTTACTAATGGACAAACAATATATGATAGAGTAATGGGTTGAGTTTGATTGTTGATTAGTTACCGATGATGTCAGTTGTGGCATGTATTCTGGAGAAGACCTATTTCCTGGCTTACTTTAGACCTGTAGCATCTGAAATTAATTGTGAGCTTGAATTAAAGATCTAAAAGTATATGCAATGAATTATAAATGTTGTATACTTTTTTTAGATACTGTGTGTATCTTAGCAAGGGGATATGTAATTATTTGTATGATGGAAGGCCTTAATTGGCCAACCTAGTTAATTATGTATTAGGAAAGCTTAACTGGTCAACCTAAAGAATTATTGTAAGAGGGTATATGAAAGATAAATTATTGAGAAGAAGTGTGATAGAGAAAAGAAAGAGAAGTGTAGAAGCTACAAAGCTACAAAGATTTTTGACTATTAGATACAAATCAGAGTTGATATATAATTGGAACTAACCAAGCAAAGATAGTTGCTATCAGACAGTTTGCTGGAATGTGTATTTTCCTTATACACTTGATTCAGATTGTAAATCCTTGAGGGTGGCTTTAACCTTGTTTAGGAAGTGCGCCTACTATTTTATTTGACTCCTAATAGGGTCTCTCTCCTAACATGGACTGTGTACTAAAATATTGTAATAAGCTCCTAACATGGCTAATATCTTTTAATAGGGATACTATACTCTTAGTACTTTATTTGTGGGTGTTTTAATTCCCACTGAGGTTTTACCTTTAACAGGGTTTCCTAGACAACAAATATTGTGTTATCGTGTTGTCTATTACTATTTTATCATTTACATTTGTAGATTTGGTTAATAAAGTATAATTTTTAATAATCTAGATTACAACTGATCCACCCCCCTTCTCAGTTGTCTTGTGGACTATTATTCCTAATAGAGGATGATCGAGCGACTGAGTGCAAAGGAAGGAAAATAAAATTAAGGATATTAAGAGGCAAAAGTATGTATATATAAGGAATGAAAATTACATAGAAGAAAACTGGTGATTTGAAGAAAGAAGGAAAGAAAATGAAGAATAACATTTACCAACTAGAACAGAGAAAGATAGATTAAAGAATCTATCGTATGAGAAAGAGATGAATTGAGTATGTGATGCCAGTATCGAATTGACCATAAAGGATTTGATCCAAGCATAGGTAGTTGCTAATTTTTATAGATCAAAGTTTATCTTTGCTTACTAATATTTGTAATAGAGAAATCTCTTAAACGAGTGGACTAAAATGTCCTATTTGTAAAACCTATACTTAGGTGACATTCCAAGAGAGTGTTTAAAGACATCTAAAAATGACACTCCTAGCAAGGTGAAGATATTAACATATCTGAGGTAAATCCCCTAACAAGGTCACATTCATAAAATGTGTTTGTAATCTTTAACAAAATAAGTTCTTAACCGAGCGTATTTCAGAAGGGTATATTTTAATGTTGATAACTATAGTGTTGGGGGGGGGATTTACAGTAACATTTATCATGATATAGACTCTGGGAGCACCAAATGGGTTTATGTCACCAAGGAAAGATCCCATAAAATAGTAGGGGGACCTACCATATAAGAAATGAGATATATTATGCTTGACATTAGAAGGAACTACTAGCTCTTTCAACTACATGTCAGAAGTAGGATTTTCTCCAAAAGGTATCTCTCTCTCTCTCTCTCTCTCTCTTTGATAGGTTTTTTTCTTTATTTTTTGAAGAAGATATAACCCTTATGGCTTCGCTCTATAATGGATGTGGTAAAAAATATGATGTGGTCAAACTAGCTAACGAAGATCCATTGAGTGGGGGATACTCATTTTATTTCCTTCTATGGTTCTCTAGTTGGACAAATTTCTCGAAAGTCTCTAACGGAACTCCCATTTTTTCTCTAGGCTTGATAGCCCCATGTGTGCTCCATCAATGGAGGTGGAGGTAGAGAATCCCCTACCTCTATAATGCATATAAGAATTGATAATGTTTTATTTTCCTAGAAGTAGATACCAACTGAAGCCTAGAAAGGGTCTTCCTCCACTTTTGGGTTTCTTCCTCATCTACTATTTTTTTTTGTTTTTATGAAGATGATAGATACTAATAGTGAGGTTTTGGTTGACTTTTGTAATTAGGGTGGTCATTCTATTGGTTCTAATATATCTCACATTTCATTAGTGATATAAAAAGTCTATCTCAGTGAGACTTTGGGTCTTTTCAAACAGTGTTTTTCTATGGTAGAGGTATCATTCACTTATTAGGTTACAACATTTGAAGTTTCTTTAGCAGATGTCGGCCTTAGATTCTAGAAAGGCTGTTGTGAAAACATTGATAGTTGACTCAAGGTGGTCCCACAATCTCTTCTCTAATGAATTCTCCCACATTTTCTACAACATAATTTTCTCTGACTACCTTTCTTGGGTTAGGAATTCTCCAGTTATCAGTTTAGAATTGGGCTTATAAGGTGGTCTCCCTAGCTAGGTGTTCATTCAGAAGGTCAATGATCAATTCAGGATACTATAGATAGGTAAAAATTATTTTCTATTGCATGCACTTCCTCTCTGAGATGGTCTCCCTTGTGACTCTGTCCAGGGTGGTAATTACTTTGGTAACAAAACCTATGATGATCTTTTAGCCCAGGGAAACCCAACATATCTATACACTAAAAATGGTGTTTCCATGTAAATTGAACTTCCTATCTATATTAGCTAGGAATTTTATTAGTTTTTCTCTCATGGCTTCCTAGTGAATGGGGATAAGAAGTGGAAAAATGTCCAATCCCAAGTACATTGGGTGAGCTAGAAACTATAGTTGTGTTTCGTTGACATAGAATAGATCTAGATATGATGTTGACCGAACTATCTTTTGTTCTTTCCTTGAACTTAATTAGTTGGTAAAATGTTTCCCCCACCTCCATTAGTTTGTAAAGCGTTTTCCTTGAAGCCACACATCAGAGGCATATTTCTGGTTCAAGGTCCTTCTTCCCTATTCCTTTATAGCAGCCTATCTAAGTGTGAAAAACCGATGTTGTAAGATGGGCTTCCATACTCCTTATCCTCTACATATCGTGAAGTGATCATTCAATAGCTATTCATCCTGAATATGATGTTAAGATGACCCCTACTATCCATAGGGGCCCACAATCTCCCCTCTATTTATAACTCTAGTAGTGCCCACCCTTAAAATATTAGGGCAACCATAATAAGTTATCACTCTATAGTTGAGGCCTTCTTCTAATAGCTAGTGGTGAAATCAATATGGTTGGGAAGGTGACCCCAAATTCTAGATAAGGTTATGTACCAGTAGTAGTCGGCTCTCTGAGAGAGAGAGTTTTTTGAGAAGATATAGATGATCCAACACCTGATTCATTTTACTGCTATTATGAAAAGGAAGAGAACTTTGTCTTTTCTTGTGTTGTTAGTTAGGGTGACGAACCATATCTTTGCTCTTTGGCACTACCCAAGATCTTAGTTCCAAAACTTTGATCTTTGATGCACATTCCAAGTGTGATGACCATTTCCTTGTTCCAATCCTTTCCATGTCAAGCAAGTTTCTCTAGTTGAATTAGTTCTACCAACTCTATCTAGTGCATCTATTTCCTCTTATTATTCATTGAATTTTATGTCAGAAATATTTGAGATGTTTATAATCTTTATGAGGAGTAAATAGTCTTCTCTGGTATTTTTTTTCTCCAATGGGCACTTGACCCATTATAGAGAGAGTGGGAAGGTAGGCCATCCTTAACCTTCATCAGCACCAGCCAGATGAAAATATTAAGTCAGTTGAGAGCGGCTTCCTATTCATCATTTGCAAAAAGAATAACATCACAAAATAGTGTAGTGGTGTAGGGGCCCATATAGTGGTGTATTGTAGCATACCTCATTCATTGACCACACAAACAAGAGTGAGTCACTCATGTTACATATATAATAGATGATAGATGTTTGATTTAGATAGATGAATAGTTGGTCAGGCATTGGTCTATATCTATAGTTGGGCTTGAGATAGGGAATCCTCTCACAATCCATCCATTATATACATGATACGACTGCCCCTGATGACTCTAGATATAGGGTGGCTTTAGTAGGGTGGTTGGATCACATAATTCCCCTCTTTTAAAATGATAGATGATTAGCAAGATAAAATCTTTGCATTAAGGGAGAAGACATGTTTTTAATATCGTCCACCTATACAAAAGCTCCACAATCAACATGTAGATATGGAAGTTTACTAAGGTAGGGCTTGGCTTGTTCCAATATTTTAAGGGGGGCCATAGTAAATCTCAATCTAGTGAAACAAGTATTGCTAGGCAGGTGGAAAATGGTTGGAGCAACTGAGCTGGTTGTCTCATATTTCCATGTAAACTGTAATGAGCCCATCTCAACCCCCATTGATATAGTAGGAAATTGGGACTCTACAATTGGATATTGCTATGCCCCTACTTCTTCTATTGATAGCTTTTCTACCAAAGAGCAAAATATTTCCTGTAACCTTGTTTCCAACTCCTACACTTTTAGCTTTTACTTTACTCAAGGACCCTACGTATATAGGCATGACCTTTGGAGGAGCACTCTATCTTTTAAAGGGGTGTAGCATAGGCAAAATGAACCTCTTTATTAGGTTACTTTCTAACTTCCTAGATTATATATTATACCTATATGTGTGTATTGTTTATCATGCCTATATCTCAACCTAGAATGGATTCTTAGTAGCAAGGTGGAAGGTTGGAAGTTGGAATCCCAATCTTGTGTGTCCAATAGACTGTAATTCATATATAGAATTTGTTTGAGGCATGTAAAGGACTGAGAATGAAAATTTTGGAATAACTATGGAAAGTTGGGACTAAGAGGGGAGGGGTGTATCAGTACCATTAAAAAACTTTCTGACTATTATTACTGATCAACCATATATTGTTTCATACTGATTACTGAGTTCATAAATTTTAAATGAAAGTAATGTAAAGCTTATAAAATCATAACATCAAAATATAAAACAATAGAACTCATAACAACATGATTAAATGGTAACATAGAAATCCTTGGTTAGAGAACAAAACTATGGTGGGGATGACACCCACAACCTTCACTAGCTATAGTATGAAGGGTGTTCGATTAAAGCTTACAAAGTGTAGCTACTTCTGATAGCTTACCTCGTTAAGAGTATAGAAGACTTGTTAAGTCTACTCGGTTAAAGGATTTTTAGAATCTCTACACTTAGAGATGTACCCTATTAAAGGATTTACAAAATATAAGACCAGTTAAGATCTACACAGTATTGGGATTTAAATCTTCCAATACAACAATATCAATAACTCAACAATGTCTACTATATTGTTGCATCAAATACAAATGTTGATCAGAATCTATGTGCTCTTAAATGTGTTACCTCAATCTTGAACTTGTAAAACTATTCTATTCTTCTTTTCTGTAGCTGAATCTCTTCTTGGTGCTCTCTGCTCTACTCTTGTTCTTCAATAAGTTCACTTTAATAACCCCTGTGACTTTCTTAGCAACAACAATAGATTAAAAATCAATAAATTTAACAACTATCTAGATCATCCAATATATAGATGAGTTTATGCCACTTAATCTTATGCGTTAGGTGCCCTACAAATTTATCTAAACTATTAGATCTTCTTTTGCTGCTTGGCGACCTTGTCACTTTTACTTCTATACTTGTAATATTTCTTGGAAATGAAAAACTTTCTTTTGTTGTTTAATATTTTCCCTAGATCTTAAATATGAATTATCTTAATCATTGATCTATAAAAAATTGTGCTACATTCTTGGAGCATCGTAATTAATCTTCTAAAAATTCATTAAATGTGTTGTGATCATGTTTTGAATTAGCTATTTCACTCGGCCGATTGACTCATCTAACTTAGTTAAATAAACTTCAATACTCGGTGACTATCAACTCAGTGCCTTTCATACGCTCAGTGTAGTGTGACATTTAGTAACTATAGATGCTCGATATACTATCTTTTATTCTTTATACTTTACTGACTTCACTTATAAATGTGACTTCACTAAGTAACTCGGTGTGCATTACCGACTAGTCAATTACTTGACTAACTCCTTTCACCGACTGATTCTTCTTGACTCCATGACTTTGACCTAAAATAATGACAAAAAAATATCTTGTAGAGATAACAATATCCCCCTTTGACAATAGT
>MU224637.1:84396-118944 GCA_018584345.1 Thuja plicata | reverse complement strand
TATATATATCCCCTTTTTACGTTTTATGACTATGAATATATATATATCCCCCTTTCTTGACTTTTTTGAAAAAAAAGGCAATAGTAAAACATATTTATCAAAAAGATGTTTACACCTTTGTTTTACGCCCAAAAGTACAGTCTCCCATGTGTCTCAAAGATTTTGTAGTACAACAATCTTCTTTGTGATATCAATCGATAAGCCAACTATAGTGTCTAATGTGCTACATCTGGAAAGCTTGATAGTTCTTTTTCTTTATTCAAGTGTATCTTTATAGATTGGATGTGGGGAATGAGCAATGCTTAGAGTTCAAGTGATCCCAATCTAATATTATTCTCCTCTTGTCTTAATGAATATTGAACTCCCATGAGTTCTTGGATTTTAGAGTAGTAAGTATTTAATGATCCATGATTTGTGGTAAGTCCTTAAGCTTCTAAATCAGATCTTTCTAAATGTCTTCCTCCTTCTTCTTCATTTCCTCAGTAAAGTTAACTTTTGAAATAATAAAATGATGGATGTCAAATGGGCTTCAATTTTAGAACATAACTCGGAAAGATTTACCCTATCTACATAAATTTCTTGCAATAAATCTTCCATCAACTTCTTCTCCATAGACTCCTTGTGAATATTTAACACGTATTTAGCCATATCCTTGTTGGGTCCTTTAATCTATTGGACTAAATCACCAACTTTGTCTAATAGATTTTCAAATTCATCAACTATAGAATTAGGAACAATCTCCTAGAAAATTTCCTACACTTCTTCTAATATGTCTACCTTCTTGTTCCCCAATAGTTTCTCCTTTTTATCCTTTTGAGCTACTAATTCAACATATATGACCAATTATTTAGGCTTTGTTACATTAGGGTCACGCTTTGGTATGATAATAGGCTTTCTTAGGTCAATAATGTGCTTCCTCTTCTTTTTCTTCTTCTTCTCAATCAACTTTCTCTCATGAGTAAAGCATTTAGAACCTGATGCCTTATTGCATATAGTGACTTGGTATGTGTAATGACTATTATTTCTTCTGCTTTGACTTCTTCTTGTGATTCACTTCTTCTCCTCAAGATTTGATTCCTATGGCATTTTACCTTGTGTCAGGTACATTCTGCACTTTTGTTGGGCTGGTAGGAGGCTATTCATGTTTGTGTCCATTGGTGTCAGTTGGGAGAACTAATTTGGTGGTTTTATATTTGTCTTCCTTGGTATCCTTATGTTCATCAACCTTTTCCTTATCGGTATCCACAAGTGGCTCGGTTTCTATGTGTTATGCCCTACATCCTCGTCCCTACATTTTGTGTGCAAAATGTTGGGTCCCCCTTTTTCTTTTGCTTTTATTTTCTTGCTACAGCTTTGCCTTCTCTTTCTTTTCCTTTTTTCTTTCTTTCTCCAGGGTTTTCTTCCCCGGAGTGTGTTGTTTTCTTGGTTTTTTTTCCCCTCCGGGATCCTGGATCCCAGAGGTTTCCTTTTGGTTGGAAGCTTCATTCCGGACTCCGGGATTCTTTGTGATGATATTCCTAAGTCTTAGGAATATCATCGTAAGGAATCCCTGGGCCCGGAGTTCAGAGGTTGTGCTTGGCCTGAAATCTCCGAAGTAAGGAGGATTACTTTTTACCATAGGTATAAATAGACTCGCCTATCATTTTCACACTTATCATGATTAAAATCTTCGAGCACTTAGAGTGAAATAGAGTGATTTTCAAAGTGATTAGCAGAGCAGTTATAGAGAGATTTGTGATAATCAAAGATTAACACCTTCTACTATTCTCAGACGTACTCTAGTGTTCCATGGTGGTGATCTCGACAGTTTAATAGTTCAAAGTTGTTGCAGAGTTTCTCCTGGTAATCTTTCCCTTCCTCCACCTTCCGTGTTTTCAGGTTGGTTTCCCTGCTTCCCTCCTCTTCGCTTTGCCTTCATTTTCTGGTTCGTTGGGTTTGCCTATTTTTATTTTTGTTGCTTTGTTTCTCTGTTGTTTCTTTGGTCTTCTGGTTTTGCCGCTTGCTGGCGGCTCAGCTCTGCCAGAAGGTTGTCCACCTCCTACGCAAATGTAGATAGTCTATAAATAATTTTTAAATAGCCTGTAGATAACATGTGCATAATGTGAGTAGCTGTATATTCCTGTTTCAGCTTCGTCTGGTTTTTCCGCGGGAGTCACCTGTGTGTATATTCATGTATATATGTATATTTCTATAGGTAACCCTTGTATATCTACCTCCTTTTCATGTATATACCCCTTGACTCTCTGTATATCCTTCCAGGTGGCTCAACGAGCTGGTCGAGTCACCCTTGCTGTTGGTATTTCACTTCAAAGTCTACTTCGAGGCAGGAAACCACCTGTTTGAAACTCGGCTCTTGGCCGATTTCAAACAGGTGGTTTCTCTCTCCTCCATCAAGGCTGTCAGAGCCTCATTTATTTCCCATGTGTGCAATTACTTCTGGCCAAGTGGCTTTCCCTTTTCGCGCGTTCGAACAGTTGGCTCCGCCGCTAGTGCCATCACATCTATTCAATGCCAGCGCACGTGGCGTCCACATGGACTTGTTTCCACGTTCTTCTTTGCTAACAGTCATTTCTCTGAGCCTCAGGCCTCTTTCCACCATTCATCCTATGACATCCTCAAGTGTGATAAAATTTCCCAAACCCGGAGATACAATGAAAAATGCTAAGTTTATTTTTCTTTTCGGATACTTGTGCGAAAAACTAACTTTTCAGGAAAAGCAAATGGCGCGGTGGTAAGAACTCTAGACCCCGAAGTTATTGTTTTATTTTGATGAATATGTTATGACGGTCACTTTGTCTTGCAGGTCTGGACTTCATTTTACAACCATGTCTGAAGCATCCGCATCATCTCCTCCTGGAAGTCTGGAGTTGCCATCCACAACCGAGACCAGGGCAGCGGCAAAGTCTAAAATAGAGAAGGCCCTGGCAAAGCTGCCCCTCACCATGAAGTATATGCAGGGTGAGGAGATTGTGGGCTCAAAGGTTGAGTCCCAGGTAAAATTGATGACCGACCCCAGTGTCAGGACTTGGGCGGAAATGCAGGCCCTAGTAAAGATAATGCATATCCAGCGACAGGCTGGAGACAAAATTGCAACTAACATCGGAGGTTCTAGAATTCTCCGGGCAGCTTGCTTCCCATGCTTTGTGTAGTCTTCAGAGCTTGTTCTCACCCTAGCTACCAACTATAACTCTTCTGTCTGGGCCGTCATGTTAGCGACTGCAAAACCTATGGGATTCCCCATTCCACTGGTGTCCCTTGACCCAGTTACTTTCCAAGTAGGCCTGGGTATCCTGCAATTTGATAGGTCCTCAGTGGTCACAAGGACCGATGCCTTGAAACAATTCAACAAACTGGAGGATGCTGCCCGGGTGTACATGAACACTCACTGGCTAAAGGTCCCAAAGAGGGATCCAAAAAGAATGAAGATAGATATCCCCCGCTCTGAATTCAAGGAAAGCATCCAAATGGGGATGATAGCATTGGCTCAGGTATTTGGGCAACCCTCCACCCAGGAATTTGCAAAGTGGATGTACTATTTCCTCCTAGGCATCTCCACTAAGGGAGGATTCTTCGACTGGGTGACCATAATTTCCAATCATGTCGACTCCCAGTTCTTGCAGCTGAACAAGAAGAGGAAGTTCTATATGACTTCTTATGTTTTTTGGGCTTTAGCCCAACAGAGGCCCCACTCTAATGGCCTACTTACAGATGGTGTTCTCAGACTTGGCCAAGGATAGAAAGTGCCATGGGACCATTTCCCACAAATTCAATGGGAAGCCAGCTTCCCCAGTTACTACCGGGTAAATGACTCCTTCGTTTACTACCATTTTCTCACACCCACCTGGGATGCCGGATACCACCTGTCTACTGAGGCGATGAAATTGGTTAGTAGTTATGGGCACTACTACATCTAGTTCCAGCAGCATACTTATATTAGGGTCGCCGACTTCTCTAGGAAACCCTACTTGTTTCCCAAGCATTGCGGGGACAAGATCATGCTGCTGGTATATTGCCGGCAGATGATGGAGCTGCATACCCTCTTGGCCCACAAGAAAGTCCCAAATGTTTCATTCCCAATCTCCTGTGGGAACTACACCTGCAATCTAGCCGCTGCAAAGGAGGTAGATAATGACCTTCAATGTTACAACTTGCAGGAATTTTATCTGGCGTGGAAAAATTTTGATCCGCATGGCAGAATTGCAACGGCACTGCCTCGGGCTGCGGACCCCCACCACGCACACATGGAAGACTTCTGGGTAGATCACCAGGATGATATGGACATGCGCAGCTAGCATTACAATAGAATGACAGCCAGAATGATGCAGGAGCTAAAGCTCCGGAGGTTCCCAGCGGGCTTTTCAGATGATGCCCCCACCATAGATCCCCAGTACAAAGAAAAGGGGATCGACCAAATGCCACTAGCGCCAATGAATTGGGCTATCCAGGAGGACCACACAATTGAGGACTTTACTTGGGAGGTGGTCGAGAGAAGTCATGCCTATTTTAAGAAGGCATGCCTCGGGAGTGCGCGCCTGATCTCCAGGATGGCTCCAAAAGCAACACTACCACCGGTACCAAAGTTGACCCTGGGAGCCAGGACTTCTGCGCAAGGCACAGATAAAGGGAAGGGGATAGAGACAACTCCCCCCGCGCAGCAAGTCCCCATCCAAGAATAGATTAGGCAATCTGTAGCAGCCTCCCAACAAATGAGGGAGCAGTTGATCACAAGGCTCACCACTCCCCCGCTAATGGTCGGACCAATTCTTCCTCCTTCCTCCCCATCGCTGGCAGCCTTAATGGCGAAGGCGACGGGGGTGGATCCTATGGAGGAAATAGAAATATCAGATGCGGGGCCGCCTTTGATCACACGGAGGAAGAGAAAGAATATTGCACAGCCAAAGGCAGAACCAATGCTAAGGGCTTCCCTCCCAAAAGAAGTGGAAATCCGTTTTTCTAGTTCCCCGGAACTGGAGAAGGAAACAGAACAGGCAGACATCCCAGCCAGTCCCCCTCCAGAAGAGGAGTTTGACATGTTCACAGCCAATGAGTTCGGAAATCTATAAGGGGATGATACACAAGCGGGGACAGAAGTCCCAGAGCAAGAACAAGAGGCTGTGGACCCGAAAGACTGGGAAGAAGAAGCTGCGGGACAACAAGAGCAGCAAACAGAAGACAAGAGGCCAGAACCGGAGTTTATCTCTGGGGTCCCAGGAACAGAAGGTCCGGGAGTGGACCAACAACTGTCGAGTGAACAGAAGGCATCTGTTGGGGAACCCACACTTGGAACTTCGGAACCAACCATAACCCCAGCTGCCGTGTTCCCAAGGCCACTTCTGGGGGCACCCTTCAGGCAGGTAATCACAGCGGCCCAAACTCTAAATCTTGGCCCGATACCGCCCCTACTACCGATAGATGAAGAAGAAGAAGAAGAGCAGCATGAAGAAGAGATCCCCGAAGAAGATGACCAGGGTCTAGACACATCAATTGACATCTGAGACCAGGCTGAGGAGATAGAAATTGAAGAGGACACTGCTGAAGAAGAGGTTCTGGCAGGGAGAGATACAGAAGAAGTACATGTTGAAAAGGAGCAGCCGCCACCGGACACCGGAAGAAAATCTGAAGAATAGATTCTAGCAGGAAGGCCACCTCTCCCACCTCTGTGGTTGGTAGAAAGTAGAAAAAGGAAAGCCCAATCCGCTCCAATAGTCCCTCTCTCCTTGGCTGAAATGATGGCCTTAGCTCAGGCCCCGCCAAAAGCGAAGAAGGCCCAGACAGTTCATACCCTTTGAACTGGGCCAGGCGGAGAAACAGTTGTGGTAGTGGCAACACCTCCCCCAGACGCCGATGAAGTGACCGTGGACCCCACAGATTAAAATATCGCAGAGGTATCCTTGGGCAAAAGGGGAAAGCAGGGCGAAGTGGACCTGCTAAAAGAAGCGGCAAGGGAAGTGGAGGCCCGATATGAAAAGGAGGCCCAGAGGCTCAAGGCAAAAAAGGAGAAGAATGCAAACCTTATGGGGTTTCTTGCAGCGCTGGCCTGACCCCTCAATGCCGCCCCTCCACAAACCTCCACATTAGAGGAATTATCGCAGAGCGACATAGACTCCCTTTGAGTAATGAAGTAGAAGGCTCAGGTAGTAAACAATTGGGTTGTTCTACAAATAGGAAATACCCAGCGTTTCCTAGCGGCCACTCTCTAAGATTTATATA
The DNA here is from genome assembly GCA_018584345.1 of Thuja plicata. Taxonomy (NCBI): domain Eukaryota; kingdom Viridiplantae; phylum Streptophyta; class Pinopsida; order Cupressales; family Cupressaceae; genus Thuja; species Thuja plicata. The sequence continues at coordinate 112,734 of MU224637.1, read as the reverse complement.
CGGCCCGATAGATTATTTTACAGGCAGAGGTGCTGATTGAGCAGTGGGAGAGTGACGCTGAGAATTACTAGGCGTGGAAGGTAGAGTTCGAAGAACTCCTCACCCTGGGGGAAGACATAATTTCTGAATCTGGAATTCTAGGTGAGGAATCATTTGATTTTGTAAGGGCTCAGCACTCCAGACTGGACCTCACATTAGAGGTAACCAAGCAACTGGTAGAGTCTTTACAGGAAAAGATAAACACCATAAAGTATTCTTTCAATTTGTATAAGTCATTTGTAATAAAATCTTCCGGGGTTGATCCCCTTGGTACGAATACTTATACCCCTAACGAGTCAGTGTTGGGGAATTTTGATGAAAGAATGGCATCTCGGTATCAATCCCCGGAGGGGATGGATGGGGCCCGAATGAAAAAACTAATCAAAATGGTGCTTAAGGGCCATGATGCCGCGAAGATGGCAGATAAATTCAAAAATAATTTTCTGGACTTGGCAGAACAGGTTGAAGTGGCCAGACACAGAAGGGCCAGCCTAAAGAAGATTGATGAAGATGGCATTTTTCGCATCCTTCAGGCCTTCAATGATAATAAACAGCCTTGAGCATTCTCTGGGAACTGAGGAAACTTGAGTTTTAAACATTCTTTATTCTTTTGGGGGCGTAAGTTCCCGGACCCCGGAGTTTCGGATCCACAATTTTATATTCTTTAAAGTGATCCGTGTCCCGGTCCCCGAGGCCGACCGGTCACTTTTAGAGGCGGTTAATAAAGACTGTCAGAGGGTAGTTGGGCGCATGAAGAGGCATTGGCTCGGCAGTTGGTTTCTGACAGGGTGGTCTTCTCGAGACATCATTCAAAGGTACACTTGGCACATTGGAGACAGGGCGCCGCATTTTCTATTTATGAGGCATGTAGCCTCGGTCCCCGGGGGACCTACTTTCTCCTTTCTTCTCTCCGGCTCTCTTCTTGAGGCCGATTCTTCTGATGTATCTTCTTGTCTTCTTCTTCTGACATGGTAGACCTATTTCACCTCCAGGTCTTTTGTAGGGTGGCATAGGTAGTACCGGCCCCCAGATATTATATTTTATTAAAACACAGTAAAATAGGGTTAGGGTTAGAAAGAGTTGTATAAATAGGCAAATCGGCCCGTTTCCAAGGGTCGGCAAAATTGATGATTTTGTTGTCCATAAGAAATAGCAAAGTGATTTCTAGTTTTAGTTGCAGAGCTTAATGCTCCAGTGTTCTGTTCTTGGTAGTTAGATGCTCCCTTGGAGCCACCATTGTATCACGCACCAGTGCTTGCTGGACTAAATATTAATGAAGAAGGAAGGATTCTTGGCAATGAAGTTGTTAATGTCTCTGCTTCTGAGTTAATGGTATTTCATGTTTTAATGTTCTGTATGTCCTTCACTCTGATATGTTAAAGTAGATTAATGACCTCTTTATTTCTGCTACTGATAAAATGCTAATTGATGGTTGTGTATTTCTTCGGTATTTAGTGTAGTCTTTCAGAGTATTGTTGATGTTCTAGACTTTTCAGCATGACTATAGTTAGATAAACATTTATAACCCTGCAGGATACTTTTTCATTTTATTTGCTAAGTGTAGAATGCTCCAGAAAACCCTTACTATTCTGAATCTCCAGGAGAATGAGTTGAAGTAACCAGCCATCCCCCTCGAAAATAGTCACATCTCCCAACCGAGCCCCACACTGTCGTGACCCGACACCCAGGTGCTTGAAGGCCCAGAGGGTTTATTCCCCTGGACAACCTTTGCAGGAAGAGTTGGTCAATTTCTCTGGAACCCAGTGATAACTTATGACTGTTGGAAGACCCGGTCAGCAAAACCCCGTCAATAGAAACTGGCGCTAGAAGGAGGGCATGAACTCATCCCCCTCCCAAGATTCCAATTTTACACCTCCTGAGGGTTCCCCAAGTTGTAGTTTTAGGAGACAAGACTTTAGTGGGATTGGGTCCTTTTCCTCGGCCAAATTTGAAAGAATCCTTAGGTCTGCCCCGAATCCTGAAAGGTTTGTTGAACTCGAGCCTCCTGCTCGAAAGAAACATATGTCAAAATTCATACCAGCCACTATTGTCTGGGGATCTACCATATCTCTGAATACCCATACTCTCTAGACGGTCCCAAGAACCAATACTCAAACTACCCAACATATAGTTCCCCCAATGGCTGCATACTTTGGAAATACTGGGTCCCCAATGGGCACTTTTCTGGGCGCAATCAATGATTTACCTTCTCACCTAGAGAAGATTTGCCCGTGATATGAGCACTTAGGCTCACGGACCGTAGAAGAACATTTACAGGCATACAAAGATGCCATGAATCGACACTAGATCCAGCATGAAGATGTTGTGACCCGCATGTTTCCTTTGTCCTTATGACAAAGCGAGTTGAACTGTACCTAAACCTTCCCGCCAACTCCATCAACACTTGGCAGGATATGGAGGATGCCTTCTTTGCTGCCTTTCGCATGCATGTGGACCCAGCCTGGTCCCATAGCCAGTTCATCTCCATTAGAAAGGAACCCAATGAACCTCTTGCAGCATTCAACCATAGGTTCCAGTGTGCCCTAAAGCGGTGCACAGGCCCTTTTGTCCCATCGCCAGATGTTACCATACAGACATACCTCAATGCGATGGACCCTTTTGTTGCCACCCTCCTTTGGAGAACAACCACCCCGGGCGACCAAGATACTTTGGCAAAAGTCTACAACCTGGCCCTAGAGTTGTCCCGCGGTCTCAACAAATCCCCGGGCGGGATTGGACAGAACACGCCTTTCAATATGATCCCCGGTTGAACTACTTATGCTGGGGGTTACAATCCCAATCTGGCAATAGGTGCCCCCTCGATGGCGGTGAATCCCCCGCCACCCTTGATAGACCAACAGGCGCGATATGTTTACCCCTCCCAGACCCAGATGACACCAGGTCTGAAAGTCTTCCCTTGGAATCAGCCACAACAGACACAACAAACTCAGACACAACCGTCCAGAGTGCCCTTCTTCCAGTCATCTGTGGCTGGGGGATTGCCGCCCTTGACTCCGGTTAACCCTGCTACTTTCTCGAGAAGCCAACAACGGCCACAACCATCCCATTGCGATGCTAACACTCAGTTGACCGCCGAGGTTGAATCCCTCTGGCGAATGTTGTCCACTTTGACCATGGACATGGGTCAACTGAAGGCTGGGTCCTACGTGCCCCAAAATTCAAATTCTCAGAGGGGAAATATCTTCTCCGGCCAGTGAAACAACAATGTCGGGGGAAGAAAATTCAACAACGGGCCTTGTCCAAACCAACAACAATGGAATAAAAATGCTAACACCGGAGGCCCGCTTCTGAACCAAAACACCAATCAAAATGGTGCTAGACCATCCCATTTTACATCAGTCACAGACTTCTAGCCCATGACTAATTGGTGTTAGCTGCACGATACAGGTTTGCACAATGAGGTGAATTGTGCCACTTTGGAGAAAGTCATAATGATCTCCCAGCTAGACAGGCAGCAATCGCACAATACTGCTCCCCCAGAGCCCCCTGTCCAAGAACAAACCCACAGTTCCTTCACTTGTGACACCATCTTCTTTGGTACTTTCAGAGAAGACGAATAAGAATCAGAACTGCAAGGATTCTTTGATGAATCTATTCCACCCTTTGAGGCCAACATCTTTACCAACCCACGGGCTCCATACAACACCCGGAGCCAGGCGGGTAAAGGACCAGTTTACACGCCTATACCTCCCACCAAAGATACTCCTCCTCCCTAGAGTAACACAACTGATCGACCTATCCCTCCAAAAGGTCCTAGCTCTAACCAAGCAAAAGATCTCACGGAGGAAAATCACCAGTTCCCGGGAGGAAGGTTCGACATCACGAAGGCGTTAGAGCAGACCACCACCTCCATGACCTTGATGGAGGTTTTATTAAATTGTCCCAAGTAGAAGAAGTCCCTTTTGAAGCTCTTAGGGAACCCGAAAGCTGTTAGCCACCCTCCCAAGACCGTCTCCTTCGAAGATGCTAATGCGGCTGTCTTTCGGGGAAATAATGAGGATCCCCCTTTCCTGCTAGGTCTGAACATTTACGGCAAAAATATACACAACTGCCTAGTAGATTCTGGAGCTTCGGGTAACATCATGCCCTTATCCATTTTTCAAAAGCTCGGACTCCACCCCACCCCGTCTAATGGCGCAGTGATCCAATTGGATAAGACTGCTGTAAAAATGGTGGGGGAATTGAAAAATGTCTGGATACATCTTACCCAGGACCTCAGGATAACCAGCATTATTGACATCTAGGTGGTGGACATCCCAGAGAATTACGGGATGTTACTAAGTCAGAATTGGTCTAAATCCTTAAATGGATACTTTTCGACCAACTTCACCCACTTGTGGCTTCCGTGGGAAGGAGAATCCAATCAGATCCTGGTCGAGAGTGAACCCCAGATGAAACAGGCCCTTACCAAAGTCGGGAAGGTCAATGAAGTCCTTTTCTCCGAGACCTCTCTGGGGGTGTACCGACCTCTTAAAATCTTAACCTTTGATTTCATCCCCGAAGAGGACCCCGTAGTATTACAAAGAGCACAAGACTTAGAAGAAAAGGTGAGAGTTGAAGTTAACTCTTAGGACCCCACAGTGACCCTTGCCACGCTCCTATCCGGCACTTGGTGCCGATTGCATTACCAAAAACATTCAGAGCATGAGTGTGAGCCATGTCTATCGATTGCTACCCAGCAAATTGATATCCTCTAGAGTGAATATACAACCTATTCCCCAGGACCGAGTACTTCTACGGGATGCACTCCTTTAGTGCCACCCGCCCAGGAATTACAAATTGAAATGCCTCTGGGGATAAATTCCACTTCCATGCCAGTAGTCCAGGAGAAAATACCCAAGTCTCCCAGCAACAATCCAAAGAAAACTCCCCCTCCCCAGCCCTAGACTACAAACAATGACTTATGGACCCTTAAGTTTGACGGGTCCCGATCCAAACAAGGTTGCGGGGCCGGGGTAGAATTAATCAACCCACGGGGGAAATCCTTCCTCGCATCCTACAGGTTGCAGTTTAACTATACAAAAAATGTTACGGAGTACGAGGCCTTGGTCCTTGGGCTCCTATTCGCACTAAGAAAAGGTATCACCCACCTCTGGGCTCTGGGTGATTCAGAGTTGGTTGTTAAACAGGTCTGGAGTTAATACACATGTCATGACAAAAGGTTGGCTGCATACCACAACCAGGCTTGGAGCCTTATTGAAGATTTCGATGCCTTTGGCATTGACCTTATTCCCCGGCAACAGAACTATGTCCCGGATGCCCTAGCTATTTCTGCCAGCACACTTGAGCCTATGGCTGGCTCACGACTCTGAAGATTTTTAGTTGAGATGGTCCCCACCCCCTCCATTCTAGACAATGTTACTCACTTTCAATTTTTTGAGGACGACCAACATATCCTGGCCTTCATGGCCAATGTTGGTGTTTTTGAGGATCAGATAGTGGAGGAACGAGACCACGATGACACTGGACAGGGTGATGAAGATGATGGGATCATGGACCTGCCCACCAACATTATCCCTAAGGGGATGGTTGCATTAGAATGAATCTTCGATTCAGACCCTCAGGCCTGTGAGAAGGTTTCATCCTCCCCTGAGGGAGGAAAGTTTGAAAAGGTTAACATCGGCTAGCCCGATGAAGAAAAGATCATCCACATAGGCACCTCCTGTTCCCCTGAGGAAAAGGAGAAGATTCTCGTGGTTCTCCAAGAATACATTGATGTAATTTCCTGGGGGTATGAAGACTTAAAGACATATGACACATCCATCATGACTCATACCATTCCCCTGAAGCCAGATGCTAAGCCCTTCTGGCAAAAGCAAAGACCGGTCAACCCTCTGATAGAGCCTCTAATTTTTCAGGAGGTAGAAAAGCTACTGTCAGCTCAGATTATCTTTCCAATCCGACATACTACATGGGTTTCCAACCTGGTCCCAGTCAGGAAGAAAAATGGTGAGATCTGCCTTTGCGTGGATTTTCAAAATTTGAACAAGGCATCTAAAAAAGATAATCACCCTCTCCCCTCCTTGGATGAGGTGCTGTAGATAGTGAATGGATCTCAGATGATGTCTTTCTTGGATGGATATTCAGGATATAACTAGGTCATGGTCAAATATGAAGATAGAGAGAAAACAACATTTACCACCAAGTGGGGAATGTTTGCGTACAGAAGAATGCCCTTCAGTTTGATCAACACAGGGGCTAATTTTTAGAAGGCCATGGACATTGTGTTCGAAGGCCTTGTAAATCGATGCATAATCATCTACATGGATGATTTGATCATCTTCTCCCGGGACAGGCGTGATCATGCCACCCACCTCGCTCAGATCTGTGAGAGGTGTCACCGGTATGGAATATCCCTCAACCCCAAGAAGTGCATATTCAGGGTCATCAAGGGGAAGTTGCTAGGGCATATCACCTCTGAGAAAGGTATATCCATAGACCCTGATAGAGTCGAAGCATTGCTAAACTTACAGATGTCTGGTAGCAAGAAAGAAATGCGATCCTTCTTTGGAAAAATTGACTTCGTACGTCGATTCATCACAGGATTCACAGAGATAGTTAAGCCACTCAATGAAATGATGAAAAAGGATACCAAAATTGAGTGGAGTCCTGAAGCAAAGCGGGCGTTCACCCAGATCAAATAGACCATAATGGAGGCACCTGTCCTGGCTAGTCTGGACTATTCCCTTCCATTTTACATCTATTCATTTTCTTCACCACATTCTACCGCGGCGGTACTAACCCAAAAGGTTAAAGGGGAGGAACGACCAATTTCTTTCATGAGTTCCCCCTTTAAGAATGCCAAAGTCCAGTATTCATCACTGAAAAAGAATGCTTTTGCTCTAGTTTGCGCCGTGAAGAAATTTCAGCATTATATTCTCTGGAGCAAAGTACATGCTATCATCCTAGACTAGGTGTCAAATCTCTGCTGATGCAGAGTGAATTGGGTGAAAGACAGGGGAAATGGATGGCCATCCTCCAGGAATGCAATTTAGAGATGCAACCCATGAAAATATTCCAAGGCCAGGGACTAAGTCGAACGATAGCAGAAGAGACTCCCCACATAGAATGCCATACTTATACGGTGGGGTCCATTACCAAGGATCCGTGGTATACCGATCTGGTGTACTTGCTGCTAAACAAAAAATGCCCAGAGGGATTACTTCCCCATAAACGCCATGCCCTTCGGATGAAAAGCGCCCATTTCATGATCAAAAACTCCGTGCTTTACCGACGGAACTACGAGGGAGTGTACCTCTGGTGCATCGACAGAGACCAAGCTGTGAAAATAATTGATGAATTTCATGGGCAGTTTGGAACTGGGCATGGTTCAGCTGATGCCACTGCCCATCAGATCCTCTGGGCTGGGTATTATTGGCCCTGTATCTTTGGGGATGTTTACACTCATGTCAGAAAATGTCATACTTGCCAAACTATGGCACATCATGAGCGTAACCCAGCCATGCCTCTGCAGCCAGTCTACGAGACTAGACCCTTTGCCCAGTGGGTATTTGACTTCATAGGGGAGATCAACCCCAACTCGTCTGCCAACCACCGATATATTCTGACTGCTACGGATTACTACACTTGGTGGTCTGAAGCTATACCTTGCAAAAACAACACAACAGACGTAGTTATCCAGTTTTTGGAGGAAAACATCATCACAAGGTTTGGAATGCCCTTTGCTTTAGTATGTGACAATGGTCCGGCGTTTTCTTACGCACAATTACTCGAATGGACCTACAACCAAAATATCACACTGAAGTTCTCCAACAACTATTACCCCCAGGGAAATGGCGTTGCTGAATCAATGAACAAGAATCTACTTGAGGTGATCAAACATCTGTTAGAACAAAATCCCCAGGATTGGTACCAAAAATTGAAATTTGCCCTCTAGGCGGATCGTATTCGTATTAAAGCTGCCCTGGGGACATCCCCATTCCACCTGGTTTATGGTTAGAACCCTGTGTTCCCAGTCAACTTACAGATCCTGGTTTTACAGTTTATGCAGGAATTCAACAACAGGGACAACATTGTGGAGGTTCGACTCTTTAATCTGGTGTGGATGGAGGAACAACGAGATGCAGCCCTTGAATATTTTGAGCGTCATCAAGCAGTAGTAAAATGATGGTTTGACAGAAGAGCCCAATATAAGGCTTTTCAAATCTTGGATCTGGTCCTGCTGTGGGATAAGGCCCGGGAGAAGAAACGAAAGCACACCAAGTTCCAATGGCTCTGGCTCGGACCATACTTAATCTCAAAAATCTATGGGGAAAATACTTACCACCTTAACACCTTGACTGGGGAACCTGTCACATTACCTGTTAATGGGCAGTTTCTCAAACATTACTTTGAATAAGGGTAATTTTGTCCAAAGTTATATTATATGTAAATATTCCCTTGTAAATAGTTTTGTTGGCTGTCCTCCGGGGCAGTCTCCTCCTTTCTTTTACTTTTGTTGTCTTTATTTTCGCTTTTGGGTTTCTTTTGGTCCCGGCGCTTTGTTCCATCTTGTAGGAACTGGAATGCTTCACATAACTTTGGCTTCCGGTGAAATGCCTCCAGCATGGTGAACTTTGGAATCTATCTTTATCACGGTGGAATCAACCCGGTCTCCGAGATTGTTTTGCAAGATATGGCACATTTTCGGGTAATCTCCATTGGGTGTTATCTCCAGGAGTCTGGCAATCAGTGAACAATAATAATATAAGGAATAAGTAATCGGACACATCGAGGGTAGAGCATTTGTACTGGTTGGTTGATCCATGTCTGAAAATCCAAAGGAATTCCTTTCGGGTCCAGAGTTTTATCCTCTCCACATACTGAAATATGGGTGGATAGGTGAAAGAAGTACCGCCATTTTAATTTTAGCTAAGCTTGGGCTCAATGGTGAAAGAAGTACCACCTTCTCCACCTGAAAATAAATGAAGTAATGAGGAAAAGCGGGATGAAACTCTGATCTCCAGGGGAAAAGCAATTAAATTGATGATTGGTTCGATATAATTAGTTCCGCTTCTCTATTCCTCCCAAAGGTCATCGGCTTGATTTCCTTCCAAAGCACACATGACACCACTGATGAAAGGCTATGGACTGACTCCTGTATGGTTGGGTTCTCTTAGATATGCTGCTCTCTACTTTTTAAACACTCCAGGAGGACGATTTGTTCTAGTTGTGCTAACCAGAGATTCTATGATTCTCAAATACGCTAAGGCATTTGTCCCAGATAGTTGCCATTTGTTATGCCCTGCATCCCCGTCCCTATATTTTGTGTGCAAAATGTTGGGTCCCCCTTTTTCTTTTTCTTTGCTTTTCTTGCTGTGGCTTTGCCTTGTCTTTCTTTTCCTTTTTGCTTTCTTTCTCCGGGGTTTTCTTCCCCGGAGTGTGTCGTTTTCTTGGTTTGTTTTTCCCCTCTGGGATCCCGGATCCCGGAGGTTGCCTTTTGGTTGGAAGCTTGATTCCAAACTCTGGGATTCTTTGTGATGATTTTCCTAAGTCTTAGGAATATCATCATAAGGAATCCTCGGGCCCAGAGTCCGGAGGTTGTGCTTGGCTTGAAATCTCCAGAGTAAGGAGGATTACTTTTTACCGCAGGTATAAATAGACTCACCTGTCATTTTCACACTTACCGCGATTAAAATCTTCGAGCACTTAGAGCAAAATAGAGTGATTTTTGAAGCGATTAGCAGAGCAGTTATAGAGAGATTTGTGATAATCAAAGCTTAACACCTTCTACTGTTCTTAGACGTACGCTAGTGTTCCGTGGTGGTGATCTCGACAGTTTAACAGTTTGAAGTTGTTGCAGAGTTTCTCCTGGTAATCTTTCCCTTCCTCCGCCTTCCATATTTTTAGGTTGGTTTCCCTGCTTCCCTCCTCTTCGCTTTGCCTTCATTTTCTGGTTCTTTGGATTTGCCTATTTTTGTTTTCATTGATTTGTTTCTCTATTGTTTCTTTGGTCTTCTAGTTTTGTCACTTGCTGGTAGCTCGGCTCTACCAGAAGGTTGTCTGCCTCCTGCGCAGATGTAGATAGTCTGTAAATAATTTGTAAATAGCATGTAGATAACATGTGCATAATGTGAGTAGCTGTATATTCCTATTTCAGCTTCGTCTGGTTTTTCCGCGGGAGTCACCCGTGTGTATATTCATGTATATATGTATATTTCTATAGGTAACCCTTGTATATCTCCCTCCTTTTAATGTATATACCCCTCAGCTCTTTGTATATCCTTCTAGGTGGCTCGACGAGCTGGTCGAGTCACCCTTGCTGTTGGTATTTCACTTCAAAGTTTGCTTTGAGGTAGGAAACCACCTGTTTGAAACTCGGCTCTTGGCTGGTTTCAAATAGGTGGTTTTCTCTCTCCTCCATCAAGGTTGTCAGAGCCTCATTTATTTCCCATGTGTGCAATTACTTCTGGCCAAGTGGCTTTCCCTTTTTGCGCATTCAAACAGTTGGCTCCGCCGCCAATGCCATCACATCTATTCAATTCCAGCGCACGTGGCGTCCACGTGGACTTGTTTCCATGTTCTTCTTTGCTAACAGTCATTTCTCTGGTCCTCGGGCCTCTTTTCACCATTCATCCTATGACATCGTCAAGTGTGATAAAAATTTTCGAACCCGGAGATACAATGAAAAATGCTAAGTTTGTTTTGCTTTTCAGATACTTGTGCGAAAAACTAACTTTTCAGGAAAAGAAAATGACGCGGTGGTAAGAACTCCAGACCCCAGAGTTATTGTTTTATTTTGATGAATATGTTCTGACAGTCGCTTTATCTCGTAGGTCCAAACTTCATTTTACAACCATGTTTGAAGCATCCGCATCATCTCCTCCTGAAAGTCCAGAGTTGCCATCCACAACCGAGACCAGGGCAGTGGCAAAGTCTAAAATAGAGAAGGCCCTGGCAAAGCTGCCCCTCACCATGAAGTATATGCAGGGTGAGGAGATTGTGGGCTCAAAGGTTGAGTCCCAGGTAAAATTGATGACCGACCCCAGTGTCGAGACTTGGCCGGGGACAGAAAGCACCATGGGACCATTTCCCACAAATTCAATGGGAAGCCAGCTTCCCCAGTTACTGCCGGGTAAACGACTCCTTCGTTTACTACCATTTGCTCACACACACCTAGGATGCTGGATACCACCTGTCTACTGAGGCGATGAAATTGGTTAGTAGTTATGGGCACTACTACATCCAGTTCCAGCAGCATACTTATATTAGGGTCGCCGGCTTCTCCGGGAAACCCTACTTGTTGCCCAAGCATTGCGGGGACAAGATCGTGCTGCTGGAATATTGCCGACAGATGATGGAGCTGCATACCCTCTTGTCCCACAAGAAGGTCCCAAATTTTTTATTCCCAATCTCCTGTGGGAACTACACCTACAATCTGGCCGCCGCAAAGGAGGTAGATAATGAGCTTCAATGTTACAACTTGTAGGAATTTTATCTGGCGCAGAAAAATTTTGATCCGCATGGAAGAATTGCAACGGCACTGCCCCGGGCTGTGGACCCCCACCACGCACACATGGAAGACTTGTGGGTAGATCGCCAGGATGATATGGATGTGCGTAGCCGGCATTACGATAGAATGACAGCCGGAATGATGCAGGAGCTAAAGCTCTGAAGGTTCCCAGTGGGCTTTTAAGATGACGCCCCCACCATAGATCCCCAGTACAAAGAAAAGGGGATCGATAAAATACCACTAGCGCCAATGAATTGGGATATCCAGGAGGACCACACAATTGAGGACTTCACTCAGGAGGTGGTCGAGAGAAGTCATGCCTATTTTAAGAAGGCATGCCCCGAGAGTGCGCGTCTGGCCTCCAGGCCGATTCCAAAAGAAACACTACCACCGGTACCAAAGTTGACCCTGGGGGCCAGGACTTCTGTGCAAGGAACAGATAAAGGGAAGGGGATAGAGACAACTCCCCCTGCGCAGCAAGTCCCCATCCAAAAATAGATTAGGCAATCTGTAGCATCCTCCCAACAAATGAGGGAGCAGTTGATCACAAGGCTCGCCACTCCCCCGCTAATGGCCAGACCAATTCTTCCTCCTTCCTCCCCATCACTGGCAGCCTTAATGGCAAAGGCGACGGGGGTGGATCCTATGAAGGTAGCATCAGTAGCAGATGTGGGGCCGCCTTTGATCACCCGGAGGAAGAGAAATAATATTGCACAGCCGAAGGCAGAACCAACACCAAGGGCTTCCCTCCCAAAAGAAGTGGAAATCATTTCTTCTAGTTCCCCAGAACCGGAGAAGGAAACAGAACAGGAAGACATCCCAGCCAGTCCCCCTCCAGAAGAGGAGTTTGACATATTCGCAGCTGATGAGTTTGGGAATCTGCAAGGGGACGATACACAAATGGGGACGGAAGTCCCAGAGTAAGAACAAGAGGCTGTGGACCCGAAAGACTGGGAAGAAGAAGCTGCAGGACAACAAGAGCAGCAAACAGAAGACAAGAGGCCAGAATTGGAGAATATCTCCAGGGCCCCAGGAACAGAAGGTCCAGGAGTGGACCAACAACTGCCGAGTGAACAGAAGGCATCCACTGGGGAACCCGGACCTGGAACTTCGGGACCAACCATAACCCCAGCCACCGTGTTCCCAAGGCCACTTCTGGGGACACCCTTTGGGCAGGTAATCACAGCGGCCCAAACTCTAAATCTTGGCCCGATACCACCCCTACTACCGACAGATGATGAAGAAGAAGAAGAGCAGCATGAAGAAGAGATCCCCGAAGAAGTCGACCAGGGTCTAGACACATCAATTGACATCCGAGACCAGGCTGAGGAGATAGAAATTGAAGAGGACATTTCTAAAGAAGAGGTTTCGGCAGGGAGAGACACAGAAGAAGTACATGTTGGAAAGGAGCAGCCGCCACCAGACACCGGGAGAAAATCTGAAGAATAGATTCTGGCAGGAAGGCCACCTCTCCCACCTTTGTGGTTGGCAGAAAGTATAAAAAGGAAAGCCCAATCTTCTCCAACAGTCCCTCTCTCCCTGGCTAAAATGATGGCCTTAGCTCAGGCCCTGCCAAAAGCGAAGAATGCCCAGATATTTCATACCCTTCAAACTGGGCCGGGCAGAGAAATAGTTGCGGTAGTGGCAACACCTCCCCCAGAGGCCGATGAAGTGACCGTAGACCCCGCGGATTACAATATCACAGAGGTATCCTTGGGCAAAAGGGGAAAGCAGGGCGAAGTGGACCTACTAAAAGAAGAGGCAAGGGCAGTGGAGGCCCGATATGAAAAGGAGGCCCAGAGGATCAAGGAAGAAAAGGAGAAGAATGCAAACCTTATGGGGTTGCTTGCAGAGCTGGCCCGACCCCTCAACGTCGCCCCTCCACAAACCTCCACATCAGAGGAATTACCGCAGAGCGACATAGACTCCCTGCAAGTAATGAAGAAGAAGGCCCAGGCAGTAGATGATTGGGTCATTCTACAAATAGGAAATACCCGGCGTTTCCTAGCAGCCACTCTCCCAGATTTATATACGGCCCGAAAGATTATTTTATAGGCGGAGGTGCTGATTGAGCAGTGGGAGAGTGACGCCGAGAATTACCAGGCGTGGAAGGTAGAGTTTAAAGAACTCCTCACCCTGGGGGAAGACATAATTTCCAAATCTAGAATTCTGGGTGAGGAATCATTTGATTTCGTAAGGGCTCAGCACTCCAGACTGGACCTCACATTGGAGGTAACCAAGCAACTGGTAGAGTCTTTATAGGAAAAGATAAACGCCGTAAAGTATTCTTTCAATTTGTACAAGTCATTTGTAATAAAATCTTCCGGGGTTGATCCCCTTCGTACGAATACTTATACCCCCGAGGAGTCAGTGTTGGGGAATTTTGATGAAAGAATGGCATCTCGGTATCGATCCCCGGAGGGGATGGATGGGGCCCAAATGGAAAAACTAACCAAAATGGTGCTTAAGGGCCATGATGCCGCGAAGATGGCAGATAAATTCAAAAATAATGTTCCGGACTTGGCGAAACAGGTTGAAGTGGCCAGACACAGAAGGGCCAGCCTAAAGAAGATTGATGAAGATGGCATTTTCCGCATCCTTTAGGCCTTCAACGATAATAAACAGCCTTGAGCGTTCTCCGGGAACCAGGGAAACTTGAGTTTTAAACATTCTTTATTCTTTTGTGGGCGTAACTTCCCGGACCCCAGAGTTCCAGATCCACAATTTTATATTCTTTAAAGTGATCTGTGTCCCGGTCCCCGAGGCCGACCGGTCACTTTCAGAGGTGGTTAATAAAGACTGTCAGAGGGTAGTTGAGCGCATCAAGAGGCATTGGCTTGACAAATGGTTTCTGACAGGGTGGTCTTCTCAAGGCGCCGTTCAAAGGTACACTTGGCACATTGGAGACAGGGCGCCGCATTTCCTATTTATGAGGCATGTAGCCTCGGTCCCCGGGGGACCTACTTTCTCCTTTCTTCTCTCTAGCTCTCTTCTCGAGGCCAATTCTTCCGATGTATCTTCTTGTCTTCTTCTTCTGACATGGCAGACCTATTCCACCTCCAGGTCTTTTGTAGGGTGGCGCAGGTAGTACCGGCCCCCAGATTATATATTTTATTAAAACACAGTAAAATAGGGTTAGGGTTAGAAAGAGTTGTATAAATAGGCAAATCGGCCCATTTCCAAGGGTCAGTGAAATTGATGATTTTGTTGTCCATAAGAAATAGCAAAGTGATTTCTGGTTTTAGTTGCAGAGCTCAATGCTCCAGTGTTCTGTTCTTGGTAGTTAGATGCTCCCTTGGAGCCACCATTGTATCACACACCAGTGCTTACTGGACTAAATATTAATGAAGAAGGAAGGATTCTTGGCAATGAAGTTGTTAACGTCTCTGCTTCTGAGTTAATGGTATTTCATGTTTTAATGTTCTGTATGTCCTTCACTCTGATATGTTAAACTAGATTAACGACCTCTTTATTTCCGCTATTGATAAAATGCTAACTGATGGTTGTGTATTTCTTCGGTATTTAGTGTAGTCTTTCAGAGTATTGTTGATGTTCTAGACTTTTCAGCATGACTGTAGTTAGATAAATGTTTCTAACCCTGCAGGATCCTTTTTCATTTTATTCGCTAAGTGTAGAATGCTCCGGGAAACCCTTACTATTCTGAATCTCTGGGAGAATGAGTTGAAGTAACTAGCTATCCCCCTCGAAAATAGTCACATCTCCCAACCAAGCCCCACACCGTCGTGACCCGACACCCAGGGACTTGAAGGCCTGGAGGGTTTATTCCCCCGGACAACCTTTGCAGGCGGAGTTGGCCGATTTCTCCGGAACCCGGTGACAACTTATGACTGTTGGCGGACCCGGTCAGCAAAACCCCGTCAACACTATGGTTTGTGTATCTGGTACAGCTTCAATAGTAACATTTTTTATATTAGTGTAACTGTGCACTTGCTTCATTATTAGATCTTTAGTTTGTAGTGCTGCATTATCAATATCCATGCACTCAATTTCATTTACTTGTACATCCAATACATTGTTATCTTCTGATATCTACATTGATGGATCTTCCTCCTCAGGTACGTCTTCAAAAACAATATCTACATTATCAGTAGTAAAATCAATATGATCTATTTGATTTGTTCTTTCCTTTACCTTATCAACAATGGTTCTTTTCTGCTTCTTGATACTTGGTATCATCCAAGTGATACATATCTCTCTATTTTGCATCAATTTCCTTTGCAACTTATTCAAGTTCTCCAACCATTATCCTTAGTGTTCTTCCCTTGACTACAAATTTATTTAAATACTTCTTCAATGCCTCATCTATCTCTGTAGTAGTAAGGCCAGGAATGATAATTACCAATGATCTTTCTCACATTTTCTTCTCTGCATTTATTGCATACTTCCATCCAGCATCAATTTTATTGTAAAATTCTTCAAGTAACTTGTCTTCAACCTCCATAGGTGTTAGCCTAAATTAGTGCAATGTAAAAACTATTGCATCCTCAATCTTATTTTTATCATCTTTGCTTCTTTTCTCATATTTCCATTGTGTTATGCTTGAAAAACTTCCAGTACTCTTTATAGCTTGAATATAGTCCTCAAAACTTCTCAGTGCAAGTAATATTTTTGCAACTAGTGAAGTATTCACTTCCTTATCTGACTCAGTGTCACTATATTTTTTGATTAGTAGTTCCCTCCTTGACTACATAGATTTGTTTCTGCCTCTCCCTTGGACATAGGTTTTACCTCTTGCAAGTGGAAGTTTGGTGTCCTTCTCTTTATGTTGTATAGAGGACATAGTGTTCCTTCTTGTACCTCTTATGCTTAGAGAAGGTTTAATCACAAGTTTCTTGTCAATAGTCATGTTGGTCTCAATGTCCTCAAGTTCTATAGTTCTTGTCAAATCTTCAATCATTTTATTTGTCTTCCTTATTGCCTTAGGTATTATTATTTGTTTCTTGATCTTTTCTTCCACTTCTTCTTATGTTCCATACCTTTTTCCTTTAGGATCAATTGGCTTAGCAAGTAGTGCTTCTATTTATTGTGAACCAATGTCAATGTCCATCTAAAATCCCATCCATTGAATCTATTCAACTCTAGGCTCAGTAGCCTTGATAATACAAACATCAGTATCTACCTTGAAACAAACATTGTCTTGATACTTAGCAATCAGATGTGGTGGGATTCCATATGTTTTATGCATTCTTTCTTGGAATTTTGAAAATTAATCAGACATAATTGCATCAAAGTTGTCTCCTAGACTTTTTATATATTAAATTATTTGATAGATGACCAGTTGATTAGTTTTCCATACTATATCTCCAATAGAGGGAAATTAATTATGATAGTAAAAGAAAATACATACCAATAATGAACCAAATTTCAAAGTGTTGGTCTTTGCCTTTTTTATTATGTTCATGTTTTCATGTGTTTTCTTCAACAAAACTTTACAAAGATCTATCTGAAGTCCTTTCTTCACTATCTTGTATGCAAGATCAACTGCTCCACATGGTACACTATCCACTTGGGATGATTGAAATACTCAGAAAGATATGATATTACATGCATACCATAACTCAGGATCCACCACAATAGATATCCTCATTCCTCTTCCATCCCATTGTACCTTTGTGAGCCTGGTGAGCTTACCCTTGTTGATTTTATGGTGAGTGTTCCAAGGCTTGCTAGCACTACATCCAAGAGACCTAGCTTGTCTCTTCTAGGAACCTAATATCCTCTAGGTCTTGAATTGGTTTAGATGATTAACTAAATCCAATTTCAACTCTTCTCTAAGAGTTCTAACCCTTGTGCTTCACCTTCAAAGACTGACACCTTTTAGTTACTTCAATTCCTCACTTCTCCTACTACACTTAGAAGAGTCTAAGTGCCAATTTGCACTTTAAAAATCATGAATCACTTGAAATCATGTGCATCATCATGTAGACATTACATTTTATCCCAATGGAATCCATTTTGAAGGATCTCTTCACTCTTTGCAATCGAGTTCACAATTTTGTCACAAGAAGGCCTAAATCCCTTGTAGCCTTTGACAGTGTATTTTTCCCAATTATTTTAAAAATTTCCCAAATAAATTGAAAATCTAAGACCATATAAAGATACCCTTTATCCTTTTACAAGATATTTTGGAAGTTTCAGTTCCCTAAGTCATCCGTACATAGGGTTCCTATAATCTAAGTCCAAAAGGGCTAATAGGCCTAATTTCTAGAACTGACTGCAACTTAGTTGAAAACTTGGTCTCAGTGATTGGTATGAAATTGGCCATCATAAAATTTCAAGGTATTACTAAACCCTAACTATAACTATACTTATTCCGTACAGTGCTTCATTACCCTGCAAGTTATACTCATTGTTTCATTACCAAACCTCTAATCGAACAGTGTATGCTCGCCTAGGGCTTGACACTAAAAATAGCTACTCCATCTTCCATGAATCCTAACTATAAAAATATGTACACTACTAACTCCCCTAACATATCCATCTATCCTTAGGTATTTCCCATGGCTATATTTTATGGGGGAGCCATGACTAGACTGTCTGGTCAAGACAAGACCAGTAGACTCTCTAAACACAAAACAATTTATACAAGACCTCAAACGACCACAAAGAAACTTAAATACTAAATGAAAAACACTCCAAACTGTCCTAAGAACACAAAAAAATAATTATTTCAAATATTTCAATTTATAAAGTATCACTGTCACAATGAAATGCTCGAGATTTCTGAAAACACAGAATTGCAGACTATATTGCTCCTTGAAACTTGTTACAATGAATGACTAACTCTTGTGATTTGAGTCTCTCTATGCATTAGATTCCTTCTTCCATCATTATAGGCTTGGTTGGTTGATTCCCCACTCCTATTTTTTAGGGGGGTCCAAGGTAACCGTGTTGCATGCAACATTTGCAATAATTGCAAATGTTGTCATGACAACAGTTTAGCAACTTTTGGCATCTTTCCTTTTATGTCACTTTCCTCATTTCTAGGACCTCTAACCTCTTTATTTTGAGGATCCAAGATCATTAAAGGCCTCAAGGAATCTCTATGTCCTCATTTATGTTTTTAGGACACATTCATGACTCTAATCCAACATTTAGCAACTAAGCCCAAGTAATTGAAAAACTACTAACAATGGATATTTTTGTGACCTTAGTCCTAATGACTAACTCACCTAGCCCACATTGACATGACCTTCTAAGGTCTAGACACAACCTAACTATCTTGACTTGGCCAATGTCAATTAAAAGCCAAAATGATAAAAACATGGAGGTTACCCTAGGTGTGCCCCTGCACCATCCTCCCCAAAACAAAAAAGATCAATCCCCATCTTCTTGAATTCTGATTCTTTGACCCATACTACATCAGGATTGGTTTGATCATGTCTTTTGATCAAGTTTTTCTTATACTCTTTGGTTCTAGTATTTTTGTAAATTCTAGTATCTAGTATACTGTCAGCTCCTATGATTGTAGCAGAGGGAAATTGTAGATCTTCCACATCTCTGATCACTTTTTTGAGACTTTGGTCCATATCTTATTATGGTCCTTTGTAATGGAAAAAGTCTGCAATGTTAAAAATAGGTGACAGTCCACTGTCTTCCACGAGTTCAACTTTGAATGCATTTTCACCATACTTAGCCAAGATAGGATAGGGACCTATCCTTCTCATCTGCAAATTGTGAGGGATGCCCTTTTGGAGTCTAGATTTTTTAGATGTACCATCACCAAGTCGCCCACATTGAACTAAACTATTCTTCTACTCTCATAAATATTTGCTTTATGTTTCAAGGTGTTCTCTGTCAGTGTTTTTCAGACTATATCATGTATTTCTTGCATTACACAAGAAAAGTCATCTGCATATCCACTTTCCTTCACTCCATCCTTCAAGTCTCTCAACTCATAGACTCCTCTAGGGTGTAATCCATATAATATCTCAAAGGGGATTTTCCCTATTGATCTATTTATGGTGTCATTGTAGGCATACTTAGCCTGTCCAATCAATTGATCCCATTGTTGTCCATACTCCTTGGTCATGCACCTTAGTAGGTTTCCAAGACTTCTATTCACCACTTTGGTCTAACCATCAGTTTGGGGATGGTAGGCAGACCCAAAGGATAAATTAGTTCTTAATCTTTTCCAAAGAGTCTTCCAAAAATGACTCATAAATTTAGTTTCTCTATCAGACACAATGCTCTTAGGTAGCCCATGGATTCTTACTATCTCTTTGAAGATGAGAGAGGATATTTGGCTAGCATCATTAGCAGTCTTGCATGACACAAAGTTGGTCATTTTACTAAATCTATCCACAACTACATTAACACTATCCATGCCTTGTCTTGTCTTGGGTAACCCAACTACAAAATCCATGCTCAAGCAATCCCAAGGCCTAGTGGGAATGGGTAGTTGTTGGTAAAGGCCAACATTTGAAGAAGTACCCTTGGCTCTTTGACATACAATGCAACTCTCCACATACCTCTTAACATCAAGGTTCATTCTCAGCCAATAGTAGAACCTTTGAACTAGCTCGTGTCTTAGTGATCCCAAAGTGACTACTCAATGCACAATTGTGCTTTTCTTGAATCATATTCTCTCTAATAGAGCCTCTAGGGACACAAATAATTTCCTTTAAACAAAAGGTTACTTTGCAAAGTGTATTCAGCATACTTACTATGAAAATCATTCTTGTATTCATAACATACCTTGTAAATATCTGCAAAGTCCTCATCTTCAGCATATAGATCCTTGAAGTATTCTATTCCCATACTCTTCAACTGAATCTCTTGGATGGTAAGAGCTCCTCTAGACAATGCATCTACCACCTTGTTAAGGACACCTTTATTGTGTTTGATATTAAATGTGTAAGCTTGTAGATATTCCACCCATTTCATGTGCTTGTGGCTCAACTTCTCTTGAGAATTTAGAAAACTTGAAGCTTGATTGTCTGAATAGACAATGAACTCCTTGGGCAGAAAATAGTGCCTCCACTTTCTCAAAGCTTGAACCAATGAATAAAACTCAAAATCATAAGAAGAATACTTCTTCTTTGCTTCACTCAACTTCTCTAAATGAAATGCTACTGGTCTACCCTCTTGGCTTAGGAAAGCCCCAATAGCTATGTTGCTTGCATCACACTCAATAGTGAAAAGCTTCTCAAAGCTTGGCAAGATTAACATAGTTTGGGTAGCAATCTTTTCCTTCAACAACTCAAAGCTCTTGTTAGCTTGTTCATTCCATAAAAACCTTTTCTTCATTCCTCCTTTGATTGTGTCCAACATGGGAGCAAAAATAGCACTGAACTGCCTTATAAACTTCCTATAATATTGAGCAAGGCCATGAAAACTTCTTGCCTCAGTTGTTGTCCTTGAAGTAGGCCAATTCATGATGGCTTCCACTTTACTCTTGTCCATTTTTAGATTTCCATGAGAGAGAACAAACCTAAGGTACACTAGCTCTATTTTGATGAGCTCACATTTCTCCAAATTAATCATCAACTTCTCTTCATGTAGCTTCTTGAAGATAATCTCAAGGTGTTGAAGATGCTCCTCTCTTGTCCTACTATAAATCAGTATATCATCAAGATATACTACTACAAATTTTACAATGTAGTCTTTGAGGACTTTATTCATGAGCCTTATGAATGTGGAGGGGGCATTAGACAGTCCAAATGGCATGACAAGTCATTCATACAAACCTTCATTGGTTTTGAATGTTGTCTTCCATTCATCTCCCTCATGTATCCTAATTTGATGATAGCCACTCTTCAAGTCTATCTTACTAAAGTACTTAGCTTCACCTAAAAAATCCATTAGGTCATTAATCCTAGGTATGATAAAACCTATACCTAATGGTTATCCTATTTATGGCTCTTGAATCAATACAAATTCTCCATGTTCCTCCTTTATTTGGTGCTAGGATAGTTGATGCAAAGTGTATGACAATCTAGAATCTTTCCTCTCTCCTATGTGTTGATTTACCTTAACCAAATATCCTATGGTTTTTCTTTGTTGGTTCTTCCACAAATTGGGATCTCCTAGACCCTCTCCCCCAACTTCTCCTCCAAGGTATAGTTGGTTCTTGGAAGTTCCCAAGATTTGTAAGCTCAACTAGTTCAACTAGTTAACCAAAAGCTTAGATTTCTCCACCACAATTCCACCTAGATTGTCAATCCTCTACCTAGGATCTTCCCACACACTTATTAAGACTCTCAGTACACTTCTTGACCCTTTCTTTGTCATTCTGCATCCATTAAAACTCTCCAAGTTTCCTCACCAATCCAATTGCTCTTTTACTCACTAGGAGGGCATATTGATCAACTCCTTGTAGGTCTATTTTCACCAATTTTGGCCTATTGCTTCCAAAATCCCCAAATGACCCAACAAAATAACTTGAAAATATTCAAGACATTGATCAACCCTATCAGAATCCAAAATCTTGACCTTTGATGGCACCCAAAACTCTACTTTCTTATAGTCCCTAGTTAATAGCCTATTAATCAGGCCTCTGGACCAGTGTTCAAGAACAATTGAAAAACTTGTCTCCCTTCATTGATTCACCTCCAACCACAATTGAATCCTTTTGAGAGAGTGTTTAGTGCATCTATAAATGCCACTAAGTCCTCCCCAAAAGGTCATGGGTGCTCACACAAATCCAATCTTCTCCCTATCCTAGATCACCTGGTTTCACCAGTCAGCCATATGGATTCATCTTTGGCCTATGAAACCCAAAGAGACAATAATAAAAAACCTAAAAAACTATCTATAGACCCTAACCCTAATCTCCCCATGGTTTCAGACACATCCACCTGATGAAAACTAGGTTAGAGCCATTTTCTCACAAGGTAACACTGTTAAGTCTCTGTCAGACTAGTGACCTTAAAAAATGTACAATTTAACTTCTTTTGAACTTCAAATCAAACTACCTATTGCATATGAAATCTGAAACAAAACACTATACAAACATGGATCCCGATCACCTATGCCAATCTGTACAGGACCATACAGAAGCAAAAACACAGTGTAGATTATGCAAATAAGGATACAGTCATGTGTGCATGATTTTTTTACCTGTTTAAGACAGACACAACACTTCAATAGATCATTGCAATAGCTAAAAAGGGGTTAGATGAGCATATAAAACCAACTAATATTGACCTATTTCTTTCTAACTAAGAAGAGTGTGATTAGTAACATAATAGCCCTCAGATTATGCTACTATCAGTGACATATACGACTTCGCATGAAAGATTTGAATTAAATAAAGCTATTAAATCATTAAGCAATGCTTTCTAGCTCTAAAAATGGACATTATAAAAATGCATGGTAATGAAACTATGAAGTGAAAATGAAGCTATCTAAATTTGAACAGCATAACAATGTATTTTCTAATGTGAGATGAAGGCTTATTTGCTCTCAAAAATGTCTTCTATTTATAGAAGAATGAGGAGAGAGAGGGGGGACAAGGTGCATTAATGAGTTGAGGAACTCATTAATTATGGTGTAAGAGTAATAAATTCCTTGAGAATTTAATAGGCATGGGGGACACATGGGTTTAAGGAATCTTCATTAATGATTCATCAATGAGAGCCTTAAAGAAGCATGGGAAGGGTGTAAGAGAGTGGCTTGAGAAAGTAGACTCGAGGGAAGGATTCTTGAGATTCCTTGACTTTCTCAAGTGGGTGGAGTTGTTAATCATTCCTTAATGGAACATGACAACATTAGGAGGTGGGTTAGGATAGAATTAGGATTAGGATTAGATTAGCATGGGGGGAATAGGTTGGGATGGGTTAGAACCCAGGGTAGAAGTGGTTGAGATAGGTTAGTTTGGGGTTTAGGGGAATATAAATGAAATGAATTATTTGACATAATTCATTTAAATATATACGATTTAATTATTTAAGTATTTTATTTATTTTTAATAATTAAGGGGACTATAGCCATTTTAATTAAATTAATTAGGCTAGGGGAATGGGTTCATTTGCAAGTGAACAATTTATTTAGGGGTTTATTTAATTCCTTTATAATTAAATACTATAGTCATTTTTGAATTTGATTTGATTTAATTGGTTTGAATTGATTTGATTTGTATGGCTATAATAGTAAATATTATTCAGTGATAAAAATCACCTCAAGGATATTTAAATTTGTTTTAAAATGAATTATGCCAAAGTAACATTTTCATGACATAATTGGGGGTATGATCACACTTAGGGAAAATAGGGTCTATAGTTGGAACATATTAAATCGAGGTGGTTACATTTTCCCCTCTTTGAATTGATGTGTGAGCAGCACATTGATTCAAAGAAAGTTTTTGATTTTGAATTCAAAAAGATTGAGAATTTCATTCTTGGTTGTCGAACAAAATGTTGATGGGATCAGTCTTGCACTTGATCAAACTAAACTGATACAATTGACTTTGAACTTGGTTGTCACACAAAGGTCAATAAAAGATCTTAAAGATACCAATTCTGAACCTGGTTGTCATCCAAAGATTGATAATACTAATTCTGAATTTGGTTGTCATTCAAAAGTCAGTATGAAGCTACCAGGAGCTTAATAAGAATTTTTTTAAAATGAGGAAACACAAGATATCCAGCTTATGAGAACAAAAACTTTCTATCCAATAGTTTCGACTGAGTTAAGAAAATTGTTATGCCCCTAGTTTGTTTGATAACGAAGTCTTTTTAATGTTTTGTTTGGAGAAAATATTTAATTGATGATAGTGTGATCATACCCCCTCAAGAATAAAATCAAAGGAAAAGAATAAAATACCTTGATTGAAAGAATGTATCACTTGCAAGAAGCGGTTAGGCCAAGAAAGAATAGAGTAGAAGAAGTGAAAAAGAGAGGGTGTTTAAGAATAAACACATGGTAACCAAGTTAATTACATGAAAATGTGAGTGCTGAGACTGATAAAATGGTGTCAGGCCAAGATTTATGATAAAATGTGCATTGCGATAGATTCTTGGGACAAATGAAGCAAATCTACATTTTTTGGAACTGTCACAAAAATGGTACTATGTTGCTGAAAACATCTTAAGCACCTTCAATTTGGTTCCCAATAGATTAAAAAGTGAACAAAAATGGAGGTTTAGTTTCCTAGGAAGAGTTTCAAAACTCCTAAATAGCTCAAAAGACCAATATAAGCCTCAAAAATTACAATTTTACTATTCATTTTCATTTTTACCCATAGTAATTCTGAGAGCTCTGTAGAGAAGATGGTGGTCCCCATGAGGAAGCATCATTTCAAGATGAGCCATCAATACCAGCACCCAACCGACTACCCAACTACAGTAAGTGCTAGTAAAAGTACCTCTTGAATTCTGCAAATTTAATTTTTATGCATTTTTGTAGCTTTTAAAGTCATTTCAATTTTGGGTCGCATCGAGGATTCTAGATCGCACCCTATCAAACCCGCATCACATCTGTTATTTCCTAGATTGTATCCTATTCATCCATTTTGTGGCATCGCATCCAAGATACTATGGATTGCATCTAGTTGCTCTATTTTAGGCTTAGTTTTGTGTCAAAAGATTATTTTGGTCGCACCCTGCCAATTTAGGATCGTACCCCATGTTCTGGATCATATCCTAATTTTTTAGGATCGCATCTGGTATGCTTAATTGCATCCTGTTTGTCTATGATCACATCCGGTAAAAGAGATCACATCCTGATTTCCAGAATCGCATCTCGTGTTTGGACTTAGAAATTTATTCATTCTAAATTGTGTGTCTGTTGTGAATCTATAATCACTTAGCTGATTCATAATTCTGTATTTGTAGCTTAGATAGACTATTGAGTTATCTTTTATTAGTCAAAATAGGTTGAATTTAAGGTAGTCTTCTTTCAAGGTACATATCTAGGATGTGTGCTCACTTTTCTTGGAGTTTTGACAGCCGATGAGCATGTGACAGTAGTCCACTATGGATTGCGATCATTGATAGATTTACCAGATATAGGGATAAACTGAGGGTTGTTGACTGCGCTTTCCAAGAGATGGCATTCAGAGCACAGCACCTTCCATCTCTTGACTTGGGAGATGATAGTTACTCTGGAGGATGTATGGCACATACTCCATGTTCCTATTATGGGTCGTGAGGTGTTCTTTGAGTCCACATTTGTCATGGCGATTGGTGAAACTCATCGATACTTCCAGGATGATACTATTGACCATAGATACTTGCCTTGGGATTACATGGTGGATCACTATGATCGGTTGTCTATGTACATGGCAGGCTTTATTGGTGGTATTTTGATGCCTGAAAGAGGACAACATGGTTTTATGGTTGGTTGGGTGGACATGCTAGAGCAGATGGTTTTCCAGAGATGGATATTTTTATGGGGTAGCTGCATTCTAGCCCATATGTACTGGGAGCTTCATGAGATCATATACCACTATACCTGGAGCATGACTATGGGTATCCTAATCCTTCAGATCTGGGCTTGGGAGCATATCCTTGTGACATGATCAATAGTTGATAGGCAGCGAGCACCTGAGTTCCCATATGTATATATGTATGTAGGTCTTCTTCAGCAGCCCCATCTAGGAAAGGTAGAGTACTGGCGTAGAATATTTGATGATATGACAGAGGTCATATGATGACCATATTTAGATTGCAAGGAGTGGACTTCAGATGCTAGGTAGGTACCATGTTTTTTCTAGAGCTGATATCTCATTGGATAGACCAGATATATTGTAGAGCAGTTTGCACACACTTGAATCCTCAGACAGTATGACCGTCAGCAAGGTAGGCCATAGGATATTATTGTATATGCACAGGTTTGAGATGAGACACCACTATGGGGTGTTCAATTACAGTACGAGACAACTCATCAGGAGATCTGAGACATGGTCAGACTAGACTGGTGTTAGATTTGATAAACAACAAATCTACCCAAGACCACCTACATGCATGACTGTCACATAAATAGAAGCAAAGACAGAAGAGAAAAGAGAAACTATGGAGGCCAAAAGGCCAAAGAATAGAAATCCATGTTGAGATAAAAAGCTTCTATATTCAACAATAATGAATTACAAATTACAATCTTGGTTATGAAATACAAAGTGGTGATTCCTTATAAAGGATACCGAAACCCTAAAGGAGAAAACCCTAGAGAAATATAAAGCGTCTAAGTGAAACTTAAGAATAGAGTAATAACTTAACTAATTAAATCAACATGATTTAATTAATAAGAAAACTAATGATTACTCTAACACCCCCCCTTAAGTGTAACTTAGGGAGAAGAAAAATAGCTAAACTACTGCAAAAAGTAGGAAAGATGGGTCCCAACAAAAAGACCTGATCAGGTACCCAAAACAAGAAATAAACTAGATAAAGAAAACTAAGCCTTCAATCTAGGGAAAGTCCCAGAGAGAGGAACAAGAAAGAGAAAGAAGCATCTCTGAAGCATGTAGCTAAAAACTCTGTCAAAAGAGACTGTTGGAACCCCCATTGAAGTGCATGACCAGGTAGAGAAGACAATGTCTGAAGAGCTGATCAATCGAACTAGGAAGTAATAGAACCAACAGGTGAACCACCCCATAATGCTGAACTGGGAGAGGTGACAGGAACACTAAAATGCAATGCCAGAAACATCTGCAGAAAGCAGAACCAGGAACACCAATAGTGCAATAGAAGTACAAACACAGGATAAAGGGCGGTGTCATCGACACACATCATGGGCTAATGTCATGGAAGGTACACTCACTTGACAAAGGTGGATGTGCCTAAAATGGCAAAAGCATCATAACCCCCAATGGCACTTTATAACAAAGTGCAAGTACTAAAACCATACAAGGTGTGCAAGATTCCAGAAATGTAGAAGTAGGCACTTTATCTCAGTGCATTTACAGAATAAAGATGCATTAGAAGAAGCATACAATACTCATAAGTCAGAAAGAAGAGTGAGCTAGAAGTATAGTAGAAGATACAATGCTCTGATACCATGTTAGATTTGATAAACAGAAAATCTACCCAAGACCACCTGCATGCATGACTATCACATAAACAGAAGCAAAGACATAAGAGAGAAGAGAAACTATGGAGGCCAAAAGGCCAGAGACTGGAAATCCATGTTGAGAGAAAAAGATTCTATATTCAACAATACTGAATTACAAATTACAATCTCGATTATGAAATACAAAGCGGTGATTCCTTATAAAGGATATTGAAACCCTAAAAGAGAAAACCCTAGAGAAATATAAAGCGCCTAAGTGAAACTTAAGCATAGAGTAATAACTTAACTAATTAAATCAACATGATTTAATTAATAAGAAAACTAATGATTACTCTAACAACTGGGACCTTCACCTTGATGTTGTTGATGCAGGTATTTTTGATGGGTATGCCGCAGATATGCTTCAGTATCTGTTTCCACATTTCACCGTGCCAGAGGAGCCCATTCCTTGTATTGAGGAATCGATTGATTATGATCTAGATGAGCATCCTACCAGAGGGAGGGGACGAGTACAGAGAGATAGGGGTAGAGGCCAACATGGAGGGAGGGATGGAGACTGAGATGGAGGGAGAGATGGGAGATGACCTCCTCTAGATGAGGTTGATGATGGTGGAGATGATAGGGGCGTTGGTGTCGTAGCTGGCTACGCAAAGGTTGCTAGTGGCAGTGGAGAGGGTCAATGCACCTGCTTTAGATTTGTTTCCCCTAGGATGGACCTGTTATACATTGAATTTGCGCCTCTGATCTCAAGCTCTCTTGGTCTTGATAATCCAGTATAACAAGGGAATCATCTCCAGGTTGTGGGACCTATGCTAACTAAGATGAGACCTCCAGATTCTAGGCTGGTTCCTCTT
>MU224637.1:45255-79355 GCA_018584345.1 Thuja plicata | reverse complement strand
CAACATTCATAAACTTTGATCCAATAAGAGATAATACAAACAAGGAAGCATAGGGATATGAAGAATTATCACAAAGTACCTCCAGAATGTTTGTATAACCAATGAGAAAACTACAGAATGTAAAAGCTAGAGGGCAGAAAAGATGCCTCAAATAGCTCCTGGGAAGAATGAATTCTCCTTACAAAATGCCAAGATCTGAGCACTAAGGCTCTCAAAAACTTTAAATACCTCCAATGCACGTAGGTTGGAGTCCCAGAAAACCTAACTAGGGTTACAGATTTACAGTACTAATTGACCCTAGGACAAAATCTAATCTGGTCATAAATGTGCACCAAGTGAATCGATCAGATCAGACTTGTTGCGCCCATCCCTGTACTTGACTACGCCATGTGAACAAGCAACCTGGAAAGAATGAGCTAAACTCTGCAACTAGTCCCCTATCATGAATGCTTACCAACTGATCACGAACTCCTAGGATGATAAGTGACCCCAGATGACCGCCGCTCAAATTCTCATCAATGAGTCCTCAATCATGACCATGCCTTTAGCCACTTGCAACTAAGAGCAATAACTTCTGATTGGACTCTGTATCTCTTTCCACGCCTCTGAATCTCCCCTTCTTCACCGACATTGAAACAAATCTAACCCAGGGATCAACAGACTCTCTGTGCATGGCCTTTTTGAAATTAGACCCTTTTGATCAATTCTGGAACACAAGCACAGAGAAACCATGGCTGCCGAGCGTTCATAGCACCAAATCTTCTGCCAATCTTTCAAATTCAAAGTCCAGTGACCTCGCGGCTGACCGTTAGTCTCCTTGTCACGAGCATCGGTCCTTAACCATAGTTCTATCTCACGACCTAGCGACCAAGCACTTTTTACCCTTGGTAAACCCGAGTCCATATCCAGCGACATCCCAATTGTGAAAAATCAAAGTCGCGAGGAGATAACCTTAACTCACCATCCGTCCCGCGACCTTGCGCCTAACTGCCTCTCATGACCGCCACGGTTAGTCTCCTTGTCGCCAGATGTTATCTTTTCATTTCAAGACTGCACGACCACACCAGTCGCCAAGTCGGGAGAACCAAGTACCAAGCCCTTTGACTTATCTTAACAGTCAGCACATGTCCTTAGTCTTTCTAGCGACATCTCGACTGCCCTTTATCGCTGAGTTGGGAGTACTTTTCTTGTAGGGCACTTTGATCACCAGACTATGCAACCACTGTAGGATCATCTGAGCTTTGCATCGGATGGCCACCATTAAGTTACTATAAAACTGAGGATGCCCTTAGATTATCCTACGATCCCGTGACATGAAGCAAAGAAACACTTAGTCACCAAGTTGGGAGAACCAAGTACTTCGTCTGGCGATTACCCGACTTAGGGCCCGCATCCACACGCCTTATGCCATCTGTCACATAGCCACTGGTTACTTTTCTGCACACTGGGAGCACTGAGTCATCATTCTGCTCTGGCGACAAGGTGACCCAAGGTAAATCGCGAAGTTAGAAGATGTTTTCCTTAACCGTTGAATACTTCTCGCGATCAAGCGACTGAGGGCGGGCCCCATTCTCATAAGACTTATGACATAGATCTGGCGACCTCGCGACCAAAGAACAAATGCTAAGTCAGGAGACACAGAGGGAATATTCCATTCTATCACGAGACCACGTGGCAAGAGGAAATGCAGAGTCGAAGGAAGAAAAGGAATATTCAACCAAGGTGAAGCTATAACGTGACTAAGAAATAAGCACGTGCTCTTAGTGATGGGAAAAAGTAACTGTGAAACATAAGAGCCAAGACTTAGGGTTTTTACCTCATTTAAACATGAAGGACTTAGGGTTTTCAGGGATTTTAAGGGTTAAGTGAAGACATGAACCCCTGGAAAACAAGACAGAGGAAGCAAGACAGGGCAAACCAGGCCAATTGCACAGGAATGAGAAATTTGGGTAACAGGACCCAGGGCCGTTACTAACAGGGGATTATCAGAGGCAGAGGAAGCAAAAGCAAAGACAGCCAGATGGAGGATAGGATAGATCACTAGATAGGCCATTTGGATAGGATGCAGGGAGGGGATTTGGCAGGGATGGTGATGTTCTTTGGCAGTGCAAATGGGAGAGATAGTAGTTGAGGGCACATATCATAGCTCTAGAGATGAGAGCCACAATAGTAGAGTCTAGGCTTGCCATATCAGATGCCTTTCTTATAGACATGGATAGGCAGATGGAGAGACTTCAAAAAAAGAGAGATATACAGGCCCACACAGCCACACATCAAGGATAGAGGGCCACATACTATTATGCTCTTTATCATGCGGCAGTGCCGGAGGGGTAGAGAGTGGTGTCATTTTCATGGTTGTCCCAACAGTCTAAGGGGGAAATGCCTCCTCCACCTCCATTTGTACCTCCTCCTCCAGATCAGGGAGAGGGGGGAAGCCAGAGCTAAGATAGTCTCTCTCATTTTGTATATATGAGTTTATATTGTATATCTGGATCCTACTGACACACATATATGTAGCTGTTGATCTTAACATGTCTTATGATTGTCTCTTTATTTGATAGAGTTATTTGCACATGTGATGATATCTTGGTCTCTTGATGAGTTAGATTTAGATGATGACATCATTTTTATGTTTCTTTACTGATATAAATATGTCTCAAATGATGCTATGTGAATATGCAAAATGGATGTTTTTGAGCTTTTTGTATGTGATGTAGAATGTATGGATGCACTTTTAGGATGTAAAAGTAAAAAATGCAATACATGGATGCTTTTTTTTTGTATTTTCTTACTGTTTCTTTTTATGAATGCAAAATGTATGCTATGGATGTGCAATGATATATATATCAGTAGTATGGATGGATGTAATTAACTTGGTTCTTAGAAGAAGAGAGATAGAAATCAATTTTGAGCACAAATTCCCAAATGTTTTTATTTCCTTAAAAATGCATCATACAACCTTTAAATGCAGCTATATGCAAACTCTTAGGACTTGTCACTGATTAGAAAATATTGCAACATTTTTATCATCATTGGGAACTTTTCAAAATGAATACCACTTGATAGTACAACCATCACTAATACCCACTGATATTATGAAAGTATGAATGCTATATTTTATTTTGAAATGTCAGAAATAGACTTAGGTATCAAGGCATATAAGCTAGGATAATAAAAATAGTCACCTTCCTTTTATTATATCAGAATCTGTCTAAGGCAAGATATTGAACCCGCAATGACCTTGAGATTTCATATCCTTGGGTACATTATTCTTCATATACCTTAGTGAGAATCTAATTTTTTTAGAAAAAAGACAAGGAAATTGTTTGAAACTCATTGTAGTTTACACATAACAAAGATCAAGATATATGCGGCTACCCACCCATAGTGGCAGCTCTTACCATAAACATCCAAGTTAAGTGAAATTTATAGGATTATTTGGAACAATCACCATACGTAGAAAACCAAGAAAATATTATGCCCCCTATCCTTGTGACTCTTTATCTTTGCATAGATGTCATGGAGTAACTCGGAAGGTATAACAACATCAATTGAGAATCAATAAAAATTCATAACTGCTTAGATGCCTCTAGTTTAAGCATCATCAGGACATAAATGAGCTATGCTTAATCCAAGAACAAACTATGTTTAAGTAGTATTGAGAAATACCATTGATTCTTTTTTCAAGTGTAGTAGAGATTCATCAATCAAAAGGTTTGGAAGTCAAGCAAATAGGTGTTCCATGTCTATGTACCTTGTTATTCTTGTTTTACCCTCCAATGTAGGTCTTAGGAACACCATTCATGTTAGCACAATGTTTGTGTCATCCTTGTTTTATGAACGTGATAGTGTAGTGAAAGGACCCAAGCGTATCATATCACAAGACAAACCATCCTATGATGACCTACAAAATGCAACCTACCAGACTAGCAAAGATGCCCCCAGTACAAAAAATGACTTGATCCTAAAACAAAAAAGATAGACAAATCCCAAGCAAGGATAGTCGTAAGGAAACAAAGTTAGTGTTTTAGCACAGGTGTAATTGTGAACATCTAGTATCAGTGATGCTTTGATAGATGGAGTGCAGAACACAAGTGATGCCTATTTTCTAGGTTTTCACCACTTGGCAAGATCTTTTCTTTTCTTTTTGTGACCAAGATGCCTATTTTACCAGGTGCTTATCAAGGCACTTTTCTCTTTTTAAATTTTTTTGCTATTTTTGATTTTTTGAATGTTTTTGTAGTATCAAGGCGCCTATTTACCAGGTTTTCACCAAGGATACCTTTTCTTTAGGACCTTTTCCACTATTTTTTGGATTTCTTCAAGATCAAATTTTTGAATGTTTTTGGTATTTTGTGAGAACTATTTCACTGTATAGGCTCTGTTGGCTGAACATCAAGTGTAGAGCCACTTCAAATGTAGAGTGTTGATAGGATCTAGAAGAAAATCTCCTTCAGGTGTAGCTATTTGATAAGCTCAAGTCCCAAAAGTAGCAGTGATAACATAAGGTCCTAGCCAGTTAGGTTCACATTTTCCTTTTTATTCTCTGCTGGGATGGTTTTTAGGATTCTCCTTGAGGACAAGATCTCCCACTTCAAATTTTTATGGTTTGACCTTCTTGTTATAGCCTTTGGAGATACGTGCTTGGTACAATTTTAGATAGTCGAATGTCTGTTGTTTGCGGTCATCTAGTAGGTCCAAAGAATTCACCCTATCAATGCGATACTGCTCATCAGTAACAAGATCGTGTAAAGATATCTGCAAAGACAGGATTTCAACCTTAATAGGTGGTACTGCTTCAGCGCCATATACTAGATCAAATGGCATGGCTCCAGTTGGTGTTCTTATGCTTGTTCTATAGGCACATAGTATCAAATTTAGTTGTAGATGTCAGTCTCTGCCAAGCTTACTTACAGTTTGGTGTAGGATTTTTAGAATATTTTTATTGGATGCCTCAGCCTGTCCATTACCTTGATCATAATAGATTGATGAGCAGTGTTGAGTGATGTGGAACTATTCACAAAGGTCATCAATGTCTTGATTTTGAAATTGGACCACTTATCTATTACAATTGAAGAGGGTATCCCAAATCCATAGATAATGTAGTTCAGAATGAACATAGCCACCTATTTTCCTATGGCTTTGATTAGCGGCATGACCTTGACCCACTTTGTGAAATACTCAGTGGCCATAATGATGAATTTGTATCCATTTGAAGAATTGGGATATATTTTTCCAACCAAGTCAAAGGCCCATTGCTGAAATGGCCAATGTGTAATGAAAGGTATAAGTTCTCTAGTAGGAGCATTGATAAGATTTCCATGTGTCTGACATTTATGACAAGTTTTTGAAAACTAAATAGCATCTTTTTCCATGGTAGGACATTAATAGACTACTTTGAGTAGTTTCTTAGCCAATGAAAAGTCGGTTGAGTGTGATCCACATACACCTTTGTGCACTTCCTTTAATGCATGATCTGACTCTTCGATTTCTAAACATCTAAGAAGAATACCATCTAGACCTTGTTAATATAGGTTGTTAGTTATGAGGACATAACATGATGTTGTCCTAATCAGGGCTCTCTTCTCATTTCAGGATAGATCATTGGGAATAGTCTGGTCAGTTAGGTAGGAAATGATCTTCATATACCAAGATTGGTCTCGGGTAGTCAAAGCACAAATTACTTGGTATTCAAGGGTATCAAAGATAGGATAGGATAATTCTTCCACCAAGAATTCATAGAAGAATTGATGTTCCTCCAGTTGTAACATGGATGCTAAGGTAGCCATAGCATCCATAGCTTTATTCTCTGATCTTGGTATCTACTGGAAGGTGACAAAGACAAAGTACTTCTTCAGGTCATCAACTAGTTTTTTGTAGGGCATCAAATTCTCATCTTTCATTTTATACTCTCCATTGATCTGATTGATAATTAGTTGGGAGTCACCATACATGTGTAACTCTACAATATTCCACTCCATAGCTAGCTTAAGACCATTTACCAATGCTTCATATTCTAAAATATTAATGGTGCACAAAAACATCAATTTGTAAGATTTGGGAATCTTGTAACCCTGAGGAGTTATGAATAGGACCCCTGTGCTAGAGCCTTGTCGAGTGAATGAACCATAAAAGTACATCTTCCATGGATACTCAATTAGATGCATGATTGTTTCATCAAGGAATTCAATCTTTAAAGGCTCATCATCCTGAAGTGGTGAATCAAACAATTAATCTACAAGGACCTATCCTTTAATAGCTCTCCTCTCTATGTATTCAATGTCAAACTCACTTAGAATCAGAACCCATTTTTCCAAACATCCTATCAATTTTGTTCTACTTAGAAGGTATTTTAGAGGATCTATCTTAGCAATGAGCCTTACTGTATGTGATAGCATGGAGTGTCTAAATTTTTATGATACGAAGATGACTGCTAAGCATGCTTTCCCAATAATGTTGTAATTGATCTCATAGGTGACTAGTGTTCTACTAATGTAGTAGATATCTCTTTCTTTCTTTGTTTCATCTTCCTATGTGAGAAATACTCCTAGTGATGTAGCTATAGCTGAAATATAGAGGAGCAATGGCTTGCAGTGAATAGGTGCCATAAAAATAGGAGTAGCCAGGTACCCTTTTAGTTCTCTAAAGTTTTCTTCATAGTGTTCATCCCATTTGAAGGTGACCCCTTTATATAGTAATTTGGTAATGGTTTGTGCCCTATCTACAAGTTGGGACATAAATCTCCTTATGGACTAGAGTCTCCCTTGTAGTATCCTCATTTGACTGATGTTGCATAGAGGAGCCATCTATAGAATAGCTTTCACCTTTGTAGAATCTACCTCAATTCCCTTTTCTAAAATAATGAATCCTAGGAGCTTCCCTAATTGGACCCCAAAGAAACATTTCTTTGGGTTGAGCCTGAGTTGGAACTGCTCCATACGATCCAATATCTTTCTTAAGTCCTCAATATGAGTACCTCTTTCTTTGGATTTAGCCAATGTGTCATCCACGTAGTCCTCCATGTTCTTTTGCATCATGTCATGGAATATAGTTGTCATTTCCCTTTGATATGTTTCATCATCATTCTTTAACCCAAATGGCATGACGTTCCAGCAAAAGGTGCCCCATGTGCATGTAAATGTAGTTTTCTCTTGATCCTCAAGGGAAATTTTGATTTGATTATAGCGCAAGAATCCATCTATTAATGAATACATCTAGTAGCCTACTGTGAGGTCTATGATCATGTCAATGTTAGGTAGAGGAAAGTCATCTTTTAGACATGCTTTATTTAAGTTTCTGAAGTCCATACTGATCCTGATAGATTTATCAGATTTAGACATGGGAACCACATTGGAGATCCATCCAGCATAGGCAATGACTCTGATAAATCCATCTTTCAACAATTTCTTTAGCTCTACTTTTACTAATAATGCAACATGAGGATGCATCTTTCTAAGTTTTTGTTTCATGGGCTTGATCCCGGGAGCTATAGATAAGTGGTGCATGATTAGATTAGGATCTAGCCCAAGCATATCTGTATAAGACCATGCGAAGTTGATTTTCTTTTCCCTTAGGAACTCTGTGAACTATGTCTTCTCTTCTTCAGACAAATATTGTGCAAGGTGGACTATTTGAGGATTTTCAATGGTGCCCAAATTTATTTTCTGTGTTTGTTCAATCAGCACTGAAGACCTTTCCTGAAAGTGTTCGGGGAGGATATCAATAATCTCATCCTTTGGTGCCTCTAAGAGATTTTCACCATTTGATATGTCTTTTATTTTTACTATTTTAGGATCTAATACTACCATAAAGTGGTTTTCACCATTAGTCCTCCTTTTCTTTTTAATTTTAAGTTTTTGACTGAGAAACCTGATATCCTCCTGTGACATGTTCTCACTCCTTGCATTGGTGGATGAAGGGTAAGGTTCACAAGCATTGAGATAGAAAGCTAGGTTATAATCATTGGGAAAGTCAATGATAGGTGTAGGATCTATGTTAGTCCAATCATTGAGGTCTAGGTGTATTAAAGACAAGGAATCAGACTCTAGGAAGGATAGCATCACGTTAGCATCAAGACCATTAACTAACATGACATGTTCTGTTAAGTTAATTTCTTCAATGTTTAGATCAATAAGAGTGAGATCATTATAAAAAAGGGTCATTGTTAGTCATATGTGGACCAAACTCTAGTGACTCATTAGTAGAACTCTCATCATCATCTCTTTGTAAAAGGAGGCTTCATGCTTGTGGCCTCTAAAATTGTTCTAGACTTATGTAATCACCAGTTTCTTCATCAATGATTGGGGAAGGAACTCTTCTTCTGCTTCAGGATTATCAGTGTCATTAGGAGTAGTGTTAGGCTATTCACTAGGAGATGAGGGTTCTGAAAACATGTAAATTTTATCTATTCCAATATCTTCATTGGCAAAAGATAGCTCATCCCATTCATAATCATGAGAGTTAGTGACATCATCATCAGATTTGTTCAAGTATTCAACACTATTTATTTGATGTACCCGATTAGCTACCTATGGATCAAAGTGGGGTAGATCAAGGACATGTGAAAACATGACCAATTTCCCCCAGTTAGGATGTAAATCTTGTCATCAGGGTGTCTCTTTAGTAACTATTGCTATTAATGATATCTCTGAATTATCTGTTGTTGAGTCTCCTACGTCTTGAATGGGAGGTTGTGCTAACAAAGGAGTGTGGAGATCTTGTGGTACCTCAAAGCTAGGTACATAGTGTTCTCCTTGGTAGTTGGGATCCTCTATGCCAACATGTAATAATCTTTCATAGGACCACTACTCTAGTTCATTTGTTTCATTAATCCCTTTGTTTGAGTTCGCACTGTCTTCTGAAGTAGGTTTATCAGTTTCAGTATTAAAACCCAGTCTTGTTTTGTCTCTAGTATTTAAAAACTCCATGGGTATAGGCTCCATAAGCCCTTGTGCTATGTCATTTAGACGTCCCTTTCCTTTGTATCCCATCTATTTGAGGAAATCATATCCCTTTCCATACTATTTTGGGGATATCTCTACATGTTTGACCTCAGCTTCCATCAGTTCTCCTTTGTAAAGCCAGTCTAGGACTGCCTGTTCTTCTGTATTATCTAAAGAAGATGTGGATGCCTTTACCATGCCACTTTCTTTGTGTACTTCTGGATCCTTGGATGGTGTAGGTGTGAATATTAAGGAAGTTTTTCCATAGGATCTTAGTGACACTGGAAGTTCTGTCAATGATGGAGTTAGGTCTAGCTTGTACTCTCCCATACTTGCTTCTTCAAGTTTTAAGGTTTTGCAAAAAATATTCATAACCATGTCCTTGGTAGTTTCAAGAGCAATTGCATCCATATCCTCTTTGTTATGCGGGATCATACTACCTTCTTTTATATTATTAAAAGTATAGTTAGCATCTGTAGGAATCATCACTTCCACCCCATTATGTTGGAACTTTATACACTGGTGGTAAGTGGATGGCACAACTTGCATTTTGTGAATCCATGGTCGGCCCAATAGGATATTGTAAGCCAAGGGTAGATCTATAACTTGACATATGATGTTCCTCTCAATTGGCCCAAACCAGATAGGTAGAAAAATAAGATGTTTGGAGGATATTTCTTTCTCATCATAAGCTTTGATAGTTATTTTGCTTCAAGAATCAATTGTCTATTCTGAGAGACCCAATATTTTGATTAGATCAAGGGTACATATATTTAATCCTATGCGTCCCTCCATCTATCAACATGCATCTAACATGAGATTTATGAATGAGGACCTCGATATGGAGGGGTTGATTATGTGGATGTGTCAATGACTTATCATCCTCTTTAGAAAAGGAGAGGTAATGTGGCACTGAGATGTGATTGACCATCACTTGGATTTTTTCTATATCAATATCCTTTGGGAAATTAGCAGCATGTAGAAATTGTTCTAGGATTTCCCTATGTACTGTAGATATTTTGAGCAACTAAAAAAAGGAAATTCTGGCAGAGGTTCATTGCAATTGATCTACCAAGTCATACTTTGCTCCAGTAATAGTAACCATGTGTCTTGTTGCTGGTTTAGGAATAGTAATGATAGGAACCTTGCATGTTGATGCTATTTTTGGGGGTCCTTTGATCATGACCTATGCTTGGCTCTATGTTACTACATTTGATGGGAATGAAACACCTTTGATTATGACCATATTGATTGATTCCGTCTTAATGTCTAATATATTGATCACATTGTCATTATTGGAATAGGTGTAGTTTAATTCATTACTCTTCCCTTTAGATGTTTCTCCTTTGTCGTAATTAGGAAATGGTTTATTGAATGCTGTATGATTCTCATTGGTAGTGTGTCTGTCCACTTTGATCTTACCACCTTCAATCAGGTTTTGAATGAAATGTTTAAGTTTAAGGCAATTATTAGTTTTGTGTCCCTTGTTTTTGTGGAAGACACAATAGGAATTATCATCCCACAACCTTGGTTTGACCGCTAGTTGCCAGGGTTTTGAATCAGGAATTGCGAGAAGCTTGTTATCCAATAAAGTATTCAAAATGGTCTCGAGAGGTTCTCCCAAAGGAGTAAATGTTCTTTGATTTTTTTAAGTCCATGACTATCCTTTACCAATATCATTGTTTGTTTTTGGTATGGGGGTCATGACCTTGGTGTCTTTACTTGCCTACATGCTATTAGTTAGATTGAACACCTCAGGTTTAGGGTTAATGTTAGAGGCATCAACTACTCTGTCATTGACAACATTTTTGTTTTTCTTCCACCATTCAGGCTTGGAGTTGGAGTTGTTGGTTTTGTTTTCATTTTGAAGGGTGATATCCCACATTTTGACCATGAC
Source organism: Thuja plicata (assembly GCA_018584345.1). Lineage (NCBI taxonomy): Eukaryota > Viridiplantae > Streptophyta > Pinopsida > Cupressales > Cupressaceae > Thuja > Thuja plicata. The sequence goes on along the minus strand of MU224637.1, from coordinate 68,516 downwards.
TTCCTTGATATGGAGGGCATTCTTACTCATTCTATCAAAGCTTGGTGAGTCTTGCATTTGTAATGCATAGTTCAATTCAGGCACCAGGTTATTAATGAATATTTCCATCTTCTCTGATTCGGGAATGGCCCTTGAATATCATGCAAAGATCTTCCTCCATCTTTGTAGGAAGTGTGTAAATGATTCACCAGTCTTCTGTTTAGTATTACATAGATCCATCATGGTCACATCATGTTGTATGTTATAGGAGTAATGTTGGATAAATCATTGGATCAACTCCTCAAAAATTTTGACCTTAGGGTTCATTTTTGAGAACCACTCCATGGCATTACCTCCTAGACTTCCTACAAATAGTCGCATGAGGTATGTAGGTTCGTGCATGTATTCTATGCTCAGAGCATAGAATTCCCTTATATGATCATGTGGGTCAGTTTCTCCTATGTACTTGTCATACTTTGGTCTTGCCATATTAGTAGGAAATGGGATCATAGTAATACTTTTATCAAAGGGGAATGGACAAATGGAGTCCAAAGAGTATGGTGATTTTAGTTTAGCTTTCTCTTGTTTGAGATTTGCAAGCTTTGTTTGCATCAATGTGAGTTGTTTGGAAAGACTAGATATAGGAGTTGGTACCTCCTTCTCTTTGAGTTGTTCCACATCGTAATCCTTAGGTAATTGACACTCATGGATGCTAGATGGAGGAAGTATTTATCTTTATCCTTGTCAATCACTTTTTCCATTATTTTATGGAACCTCTTGTTTTTTTTGAGTTTTTCATATTCTTCTTTAGTGATTTCATTCTCACTATCAGACTCAAATAAGGGATGGTCAAACATGGGTTCTTCTTCCTCATCCGTATCTTCAGGCTTTTGGTGTTTTCCATTGTTATATTCCTCAAAAGGCTCACTCCATCTACAAGTACCACTATCCATTTGTGGAGAGCCTAGATTGAGTAGGGAACTATGAGATGTTTTCCCTTGAAAGTGTGGTGCTTTAGGAGGCTCTTTCGATCCTATAGATGTGTACTTGTTGCATCTTGTGTTAAACATGAAGTTGTGTCTCAAATTTCATCGATGTTTCCCAAGAGTGTCAGGTAGAGTCTCAAATCATTCAAGTGAGAGTATCTAGGTAGAAGTATCAATCACATTTTGGTGGAAGTAAATGATTCTAGTGTCAGAGGGTTAGAATGCCCTGATAGTGAGCTAGGAATCAAGTGTTTTGTAAGAAGTGGATAAACCACACGTATTGAGATAGATTATGAGAAACTGACAAGACATGCAAGGTGGACTACTAAAAAGGTGTTTTGATTTAATGATAGGGAGACTAGAAAAGATAGTAGGGACAAAATAAAGAGACAAAATGGTATCCAAATCAATTGAGACTTTCTAAGAAATTATCTTCCAAGTGGCCACTGTCCTAGATGCAAGCTCCCAGATGCGATCCTAGAAATACAGGATGCAAGCTACTGATAACCCTAGATGTGAGCTTAAATACTAGATGCGACTATGTGCTGACTAGATGTGATCTATGATATCAGATGTGAGCCTAAATATTGCATGTGATTTGGGAAATCCAAGCTGCGATCTTATGATGTCTCTATTAGTTTTAATCAATTTTGAAAAGTTTGTTTTGGAAGTGCGTGAAGTTTGTCTGATTGTAGTTTGATTTCTAAGACCTGTCGGTGAGTGAAATACACATGCATTGATCCAGGATTGAAATTTTTTGTTTGTTTGAAGATGTTATCTTTTTAATGATTTTTCAAACATGCAAAATAGATTTTCCTTGTTAGGAGGGTGAAATAGACACTTATCTTTTTCCTATTTTCTAGGTGGAGGATGAAAATCTTTGCTCATTGACTTAGGCACACACTCAAATGTTAATCAGAATACAACCATCACCAAGCACGCAATGGCTCCAGTCATGATGTTGTATTAGTTGACTCCAAATGCAAGTGAGGGAATGATATGATGAGTGTCTTGGGAAAATTACTTTTTTCCTTGCATAAAGATTATCACCCTTTCGGGGGTGAATCAAAAATTCTTTTAGTTGAAATTGTTTAATATTATTGGGCAATCTATTTGAAACCATCCCCCATAGAATTGCACAAGGAAAAATTAAGGCATATATCCCTATGATTACTTGAATATGTGTAGTCTCACAAGAAAGATTCAAGTGGCTTCGCTCTACACATACCCAAACATGTTCAAGGAATGATGTTGAAATTCCATGAACAAAACTGGCTCTGTCTTTCGAGGCTTTAGCCTACAAGGAAGAAACTATTTATAGTGAGTTGGAAGGGTTTGCATAAAACCTATCCTCACTTGGGTCATTCCTTGGAGATTTTTTCCTTAACTGGGAGGCCCTCTACTATTAAATATGTGTACAAAGGATTGGCAAGCATAGGATGTCTAGATTTATGATTCTTCTTCTGAAGAAGAGCGTACTCTCCTAATCCATGTCATTTTCTCCCAAAATAAAGTCAAGCAAATAGCTCATTCCCTCAAGAAATGTTGTGCTTGATTTAGATGTTCCTATTTAATGAAAACAAGATGCTTGAAAATAGATTTGCATTTTTCAATTAGCCACAATATTCAATGAGTAGCTTGTTCAATTTCTGATCCAAAATTAGATGATGAAACTTGTTTAATTTTCCCACAATATTAAGTGCTTTGTTTTTTTGGTTCAATTACTGATCCAAAAGGAATTATATGATGTGAGTTTTCTTGTTCAGTTAACTCCAAATTCCTCTCAACTCTTAAGCTGATGTATGAGTTTATGATTTTCCTCAAGAGGAAAAGAGCATAGTCCTCTAGTCATTTTATTAGAAGATTAGAAAATTTATCTTAGTGTTTTAAAGCATGTAAAAATAGAGGTCAAGATGGGGGTTTGGTAACCTGAAAAACCGAGTTAGTTTTCTTTGTTGTAACTCCCACACAAAAAAACCTTCAATATCAACCTACAAACAATCGTTAGGCTGGAAAAATGTCAAAAACACAATTGGTCAAGAAGTTAGGGTTAGGAAAATGAGGTGTGCAAATTTTCTAACCAGATGTGAGCCTAAAATAATTGAAAGTGATACCTTTTACTAGATGCGACCTCTTTCACCAGATGTGATAGTATGTTCACTGGATGCGAGCTCAAACCAGAAACAATCTGGGAAATCCTGGATGCGAGCTCAAACCAGAAACAATCTGGGAAATCCTGGATGCGAGCCTAATTTTTTGTGGTGCGACAGCATTTCCTAGATGTGATTCCTTATCACCAGAAATGATCCTGGACCTAAAAACTGAGTAGATATATTAGTGGAAAATGATGTCAAAATGAGGTCAAATCTTGATTCGAGCACCACGGTGGGTGCCAAAAATTTGTGTGTGATTTTTATACCTATTTAAGAAAGACACAACACTTCAATAGATCATTGCATTAGCTAAAAAGGGGTTAGATGAGCATATAAAACCAACTAATATCAACCTATTTCTTTCTAACTAAGAAGAGTATGATTAATAACATAACAACCCTCAGATTATGCTACTATCAATGACATATATGACTTAGCATGAAAGATTTGAATTAAAACAAGCTATTAAATCATTAAGCAATGCATTCTATCTCTCAAAACGGACATTATAACAATGCATGGTAATGAAACTATCTAAATCTGAACACCATAATAATGTATTTTCTAATGTGATATGAAGGCTTATTTTCTCTCAAAAATGTCTTCTATTTATAGAAGAATGAGGAGAGAGAGAGGGGGACAAGGTGCATTAATGAGTTGAGGAGCTCATTAATGATGGTGTAAGAGCAATAAATGCCTTGGGCATTTAATAGGCATGGGGAAGACATGGGCTAAAGGAATCTTCATTAATGAGTCATTAAAGAGATCCTTAAAGAAGCATGGGAAGGGTGTAAGAGAGTGGTTTGAGAAAGTGGACTTGAGGGAAGGAATCTTGAGATTCCTTGACTTTCTCAAGTGGGTGTAGTTGTTAATCATTCCTTAATGGAATGTGACAACATTAGGAGGTGGGTTAGGATAGAATTAGGATTAGGATTAGATTAGCATAGGGGGAATAGGTTGGGATGGGTTAGAACCCAAGGTAGAAGTGGTTGAGATAGGTTAGTTTGGGGTTTAGGGGAATATAAATGAAATGAATTATTTGACATAATTCATTTAAATATATAGGATTTAATTATTTAAGCATTTTATATCTTTTTAATAATTAAGGGGACTATAGCCATTTTAATTAAATTAATTAGGCTAGGGGAATGGGTTCATTTGCAAGTGAACAATTTATTTAGGGGTTTATTTAATTCCTTTATAATTAAATGCTATAGCCATTTTTGAATTTGATTTGATTTAATTCGTTTGAATTTATTTGAATTGTATGGCTATAATAGTTAATATAATTCAATGATAAAAATCACCTAGGATATTTAAATTTTTTTTAAAATGAATTATGCCAAAGTAACATTGTCATGACATAATTGGGGGTATGATCACACTTAGGGAAAATATGCTCTATAGTTGGAACAGACCAAATCCAAGTGGTTACAAGTCATCCGTACAATGGTGTCAGAAATAAGTCTCTCAATCTAGAATCTCATTAACCTTTTCCAAACATTGATTCCATGCTCATATACCAAGCATGGATAGTTACAAATTAGTTTAACCATATTTTGTCATTTCTTGCAAAAGTTGCTCGAGCAACTTTCAAAGTTGCTAGCAACTTTTTGCATTTTGAAGCATTTTGACTTTCCAAGTCAACTCAATGCTTAATGTTGACTCCTAGTACCCTAAATAGTATGTGTAGGGTCTTAAAACATACCACCATCCCATGTTACACTAAAATGGCAACATTTCCACAATTTTAATCCAAACATCCCCAAAACCCCTAATGAGCACTAAAGCCCTTACAAACATGAGTTAGAATAAAATTGCTTCCAACCTTTTGGAAATCATTCTACCACTCACACAAACTCCTAAAAAAACCCTAAACAACACCAAAACATCAAATAGGGAGGCGCCCTACACCATACTCCCCTAGACAAAAATAACTCAAGTCCCTTGAGTTAGGAGGTCTTCAAGAGTGACCCCATGTTTCAGAATCTCCAGCTCTGTCAACCAAGTAGCATGAGCTTTAGGTATTCCCTTCCACTTGATGAGATACTCCTTGTAGTTTCCTTTCGTTGTCTTCTTTATTACTTTATAATCCAATACACTTTCCAATTGCAATGGTTTTGGGGTAGGCAAATCCTTCACCCAGTCACCTTCCTTCAAGTCTGAAAATGTGGTCTGACCTATGTCTGGAGGTGACCCATTATAAATATATAAGTCACAAACATTGAAAATAGGTGAAATTCCCAAATCAGGGGGCAATTCCACTTCATACGCATTCTTGCCATATTTATTCAAAATCTTCAGTGGTTCAATATTCTTCATGAGTAGCTTAGTTGGTTGACCTTTGGGTAGCCTCTCTTTCCTAAGGTAGGAAAGTAATAGATCCCCAACCTTGAATTTTAAGTCCCTCCTGGTCTTATCAGGTTTGTTTTTGTACTTCTCCACTTGTTTTTGTAAAGTCTGATTTACTTGATCATGCAACTCCTTCATTTTCTCTACAAATGACTCTCCTTGTGCTATCCTCTTATCTCTTAAACTGAGATCTCTCATCTCCAAAATCCCTCTAGGATTGACCCCATAAACTATTTCAAAGGGGCTCATACCTATACTCCTATTAATGGATTCATTGTATGCAAATTCTTCCTACCCTATAATATGATCCCAAGACTATCCATGTTGTTTAGTTAAACATCTCAACAAATTTCCAAGTGTCCTGTTCACCACCTCTGTTTGTCCATCAGATTGTGGATGGTAGGCTGAGGAGAAAGACAAATTAGTTCCAAGAACCTTCTAAAGAGTTATCCAGAAGTGACCCACAAATTTTGTATCCCTGTCACTGACAATATTCAAAGCAAAACCATGAATTCTTACAATATCCCTAAAGAAGAGTCCTACAATCTGAGAAGCATCATTTGTTTGCTTACATGGAATGAAGTGTATCATCTTACTAAAATGGTCTACCACCACAAACACACTGTCATGTCCCCTAGGTGTCTTTGGTAACCCCAAAACAAAATCCATACTAAGGCACTCCCAAGGCCTTTGGGGTATAGATAGTCATTGATACAACCCACTATTGCTACTTTGTCCTTTTGCTTTCTGACAAATCTAACATTGTTCTACAAATATTCTCACATCTGTCTACATCTTAGCCCAATAGTAATGCCTATGCACCTACTCCAATGTTTTATCCACTCCAAAGTGGCCTCCCAAGCTTCATTGGTGTTTTTCCTTCACAATGTTTTCCTTGATTGAGCCCTGAGGTATACACATAAGATGACCTTTGAACAATAGGCCTTCCTAAAACACATATTCACTAAAATCCACCTTGAACCCATGTTGAAATTTAATACAAGCTTCATAAGCTTCCTTGAAATCCTTGTCTTCCTTGTAGAGGTCTTTTAGATCATCCAAAATCCACCTTGAACCCATGTTGAAATTTAATACAAGATTCATAAGCTTCCTTGAAATCCTTGTCTTCCTTGTAGAGGTCTTTTAGATCATCCATTCCTACACTTTATAGTTGTACCTCCTAGATTTTAAGTACCCTTCTACTAAGAGCATCTACAACCTTGTTGCTGACCCCCTTCTTGTGCTTAATGACAAAGATATAAGCTTGTAATGCTTCCACCCACTTCATGTGCCTCTTATTGAGTTTTTATTATCTATTTAGGAAACTTAGGGCATGATTATTAGTGTAGACCACAAAATCCCTTGGTAATAGGTAGTGTCTCCACTTCTTCAAGCCTTTTACCATGACATATAACTCCAAATAATAGGTGGAATATTTTTTTTTTGCCTCATTCAACTTCTCACAGAAGAATGCCACAGGGTGTCCCTCTTGGCTTAGTACTGCTCCTATAGCCAGCTTGCTAGCATCATACTCTACCACAAAGAGTTGATTAAATTTAGGGAATATAAGTGTAGGTAGCTCTGCAATCCTCTTTTTCAACATCTCAAACCCCTAATCTGCTACTACTGTCCATTCAAACTTGCACTTGATTCCACCTTTTATGGTATTCAAAATTTGGGCACATACATGACTGAAGTTTCTCACAAATTTCCTATAATAGGATGAAAATCCATGGAAACTCCTAAAATCCCCTATGGACCTAGGTGTAGTCCACTCCAAAATGGACTTAACTTTATTAGGTTCCATTTTCATACATCCATTAGCAACCACAAAACCAAGGTAGACTAGTTCAGTTTTGAGAAACTCACACTTTTCTTGATTTATAATCAACTTCTCTTGATGTAGCTTTCTTAAGACCATCTCCAAATTCTTTAGGTGCTCCTCCTTTGACCTACTAAATATCAAAATATCATCAAGGTAAACTATTACAAACTTACCAATAAATTCTGCCAACACTTCATTCATGAGCCTCATGAATGTGCTAGGTGTATTACTTAGGCCAAAGGACATTACTAGCCACTCATATAGACCCTCATTGGTCTTAAAAGCTATTTTACACTCATCACCTATCCTTACCCTTACCTGATGATACCCTGACTTCAAGTCCACCTTAGAAAAGTAAGAAGATCCACGAAGATTGTCCATCAAGTCTTCTATCTGGGGCATTGGGAACCTATATCTGATTGTGATCTTGTTTATAACCCTAGAGTCTATACAGATCCTCCATTTTCCATCCTTCTTAGGTGAAAGCTTTTTTGGCACAACACATGGGCTCAAACTCTTCCTTATCAACCCCTTATCTAGAAAATCTTGGATTTATTTTGCTATATCTACATTTTGTCTTGGTGTCATCTTATAGGTAGCCTTGTTTGGAAAATTTTCTCTAGGTATAAGGTCAATCTGATGACTCACATCCCTCATAGGTCATAAGGCACTTGGCATACCATTAGCCACTATGTCATGATACTTCTCCAACAAATCTTGTATCTCTAGTGGCAAATAGACTTTCTCCTTAGTCTCCTCCTTTGGTTTGATCACTATTGCACAACACACTCCCTTATCCTTCTTCATGGCCTTTAGAAACTCTTTCCCACTCAATAAAATCACACTTGTTCCCACATGATTATCTTCATTGGGTTCTTGCATTGAATCCATTTGGAATTTCTTTCCTAGCTTGGTGATGACATAATTGTTCTTCTCTCCATCATGTATGGCTTTAACATCATACTACCATGGATGTCCTAGGAGCATATGGAATGTATCCATAGGAAGTATGTCACATAGGGCCATGTCCTTATAGTTTCCAATCTCAAACTCATCCATAGTTTTCTCATCTACCACTATTTGTTGACCTTTATTCAACCATGAAACCTTGTAAGGTGTGGTATGAGGTATCCTTCTCAACTTCAATTTTTCCACCATCTCAGTGGACAATATATTCTCAGTGGATCTAGATTCCACTATGAACTTGCAAATCTTCCCATGAGACCTACAAGTTGTCTTGAATAATTTATTTCTTTGGGGTGGCTCTATGGTGTTAGGTACCTTCAATAAGGTTCTCCTTAACATCAAGTTTTCTCCATCTAGTACTGGCCCTACCTTGGAAATGGGTGAAATAACACTTTGAGTGTCATCTTCTTGAACTAATTGCTTCCTTCTATCCCCCATTGAAGATGAGGAAGCCTTCTTTGGACACCTGCCCATTGTGTGACCCACTTGGTTGCAATTATAGCACCTACGAGTGAACAATGAGTTAGATCTCCCTTGGGGTTGGAACCTACCTCTTGGTGATCCTCTACCTCCATATCCTCCCCTTTGGAAAGATCCTCTATACTAGTTTCCTCCACTGTTATCCATGGTTTGGTTGTCTTCTTGTCTATTAGGGCTCTATCCTCTACCAAAGTTACCTGTGCCTCTCTGGAAACCTCTGTTATTTCTGCCACCTCTCCCTCTTTGATTGAAGTCATTTCTTCTTCTTTCTTTGTCCTCTGCTCTCAAAGCCAACTGAAAGCATTTATGCATACTATCTGGAGCCATCATGCTTATCTCATCTTGTATCCCCTGCCTTAGCCCATTGAGATATCTTGCCACTTTATCCATTTCATCTTCTTGTCTCCTAGCCCTTAGGCTTATTTTATGGAACTCTTTTGTGTATGTACTTACTGACATTTCTTTTTGTCTCAGATTCTGGATTTTTTGATACATTTGTATTTCATAATTAGTTGGCAAGAATTGTGCCCTCAGTCTGATTTTCATCCTTTCCCAAGAAGTAATCTTCTTCTTACCACTACCCGCTCAATAATCTTACATCATATTCCACCACACCAATGAAGATCCCTTGAGTCTAGCCTTAGCATAGCTGACCCTCTTCTCCTCTGAGACTTCTTTGTATTCGAATTGGTTGTCAATGGCTTCAAGCCAATCTAACAACTTTTCTCCATTCAAGATACCATAGTAGTAGGGTATGTGTTCCATGCTATCCTTGTTTAAGGATTTGAATGCATCTAAGAACACCTTTTTTTCCTTGTCTATCTCAGGTTCTTTTCCCTTGTTGGATGACTCCTTAGTTTGAATATCATCATCCCCATCACTTTCATCACCCCATTCAGTGATCTTTTTTATTTATGTCTCAGACACATGAGCCTTCTCCAAGAGGCCTTGTACCAATTATAGTATTGCATCCCTACTCATTTCCTTAAGAGGCATACTTTCAACCTCTTGACTCTCTTGAATCTCCTCCCCTTCAGACATACACAATCTTCAAGTTATTCCCACTCTGATGCAAAGGGTATGCCAATCTAGAATCTTTCCTCTCTCATAAGTTCTGATTTACCTTAACCAACCATCCTATGGTTGTTATTTTTTGGTTCTTCCACCAATTAGGTTTTCCTAGACCCTCTCCCCAAACTTCTCCTCTAAGGTATATTTGGTTCTTGGAAGTTCCCAAGATTTTTAAGCTCAACTAGTCCAACTAGTTAACCAAAAGCTTAGCTTTCTCCACCATAACTCCACCTACATTGTCAATCCTCTACCGAGAATCTTCCCACACACTTTTTGAGACTCTCCATACACTTCTTGACCCTTTCTTGGTCATTTTTCATCCATCAAAAATCTCCAAGTTGCCTCACCAATCCAATTGGTGTTTTACTCACTAGGAGGGCTAATTGCTCAACTCCTTGTAGGTCTATTTTCACCAATTTTGGCCTCTTGCTTCCAAAATCCCCAAATGACCCCACAAACTAACTTGAAAATATTCAAGACATCGATCAACCCTATCATAATCCAAATCTTGATATTTGATGTCACCCAAAACTCTACTTTCTTGCATGCCCTAGTTTATAGCCTATTAATCAGGCCTCTGGACCAATGTTCAAGAACAATTGCAAAACTTGTCTCCCTTCACTGATTCACCTCCAACTATCATTAAATCCTTTTAGGAGACTATTTATTTTATCTATTAATTCCCCTAAGTCCTCCCCAAAAGGTCTTGGGTGCTCACACAAATCCGATCTTCTCCCTCTCCTCACTCACCTGGTTTCACCAGTCAACCACAGGGATTCATCTTTGGCCTATTAAATCCAAAGAGACAACAAAAAAAAAACCTACAAACCTATCTAAACACCCTAACCCTAATTTCCCCATGGTTTTAGACACATTCGCTAGAGGAAAACTAGGTTAGAGCCATTTTGTGACAAGGTAACACTGTTAAGTCTCTGTCAGACCAATGACCTTATAAAATGTACAATTTAACTTCTATTGAACTTAAAATAAAATTACCTATTTCATATGAAAGCTAAAATGAAACACTATACAAACATGGAGCTCGATCACCTATGCCAATCCGTACAGGACCATACAAAAGCAAAAACACAGTGCAGATTATGCACATAAGGACACAATCATCCATACAATGGTGTCAAAAATAAGTGTCTCAATCCAAAATATCATTAACCTTGTCAAAAAATTGATTCCATGCTCATAGACTAAGCATGGGTAGTTACAAATCATTTTAACCATATTTTCTCATTTCTTGCAAAAGTTGCTCGAGCAACTTTCAAAGTTGCTAGCAACTTTTTCCATTTTGAAGCATTTTGACTTTCTAAGTCAACTCAATGCTTGATTTTTACTCCTATGTCCCTAAATAGGATATTTAGGGTCTTAAAACATACCACCATCCCATGTTACACTAAAATGGCAACATTTCCACAATTTGAAGCCAAAAATCCCCAAAACCCCTAATGAGCATTAAGGCCCTTACAAACATGAGTTAGACTAACATTGCTTCCAACCTTTTGGAACTTATTCTACCACTCACACAAAGTCCTAAAAAACCCTTAAAAACATCAAAACATCAAGTAGGGAGGTTCCCTACACCAATAGTATTTACTGCACAAGGGCTAATGCTTTTCTTGATAAGGCCTTGGTTAAAGATTTCTTCTATTTACTTAGCAATTTCCTCATTTTGTTGAGGTGTCATCTTGTAGGCTGCATTATTAGGAAGGGTAGTTCTGGGTACAAATTCTATCTTATGACTTAGGGCTCTTGTAGGGGGTAATGTTAATGGTTGTCCATCACTTACTGTGCCTTTATAAGTGTGCAACATACTATGTATCTGCTTAGGTATCTCTGATTTCTTGTCTCCTTTTTATTTATTCTTTTCTCTTGGTCTTAGCACCAATGCATACAAAACTCCTTCTCCTTCTTCCATTTCTTCTATGAATTCCTTTTCACTCACCATTAGCACATTAGGACCTATTGTCTTCACATCTACATCTTTTAACAATGATTGGATTTTGAAAGCTACTTTATCCTTCTTGAATGTATAGGAGTTCTTCACTCCATCATGGATAGCTTGGCAGTAAAATTGCCATGGCCTGCCTAGGAGAAAGTGACATGCATCCATGGGAAGCACATCACCTATAACCTTGTCCTTATATCTCCTTATAGAGAACTCTACCCATGCTTTCTCATTGAATAAGACATGTTGTCCCTTATTGAGCCATGTGACCTTGTAAGGATGGGTATGAGGTATCCTTTTCATACCTAACTTGCTGATTGCTTCCTCTAGCACAATGTTGTTAGTAGACCCTGAGTCAATAATGACTCTACATACTTTACCCATCACCTTACATTTGATTCTAAACAAAGACCTCTTTTAAATTGGCTCCTCCTTAACTGGCTCCTTGATCAATGTTCTCCTCATCATGAGGTTCTCACCTTCCTCTAAATTTAATGGCACTTCAAGGTGTTTGTCGGCTGAATTTGTGTCTTCTTGGACTAGATTAGTCCTCTTGTTACCTCCTTGAGAAGTACTACAATTCTCTGGACACCTATAGGTAGGGTGTCCCATTTTGTTGCAATGGTAACATTTCATATTGGCAAAGTAATTACCTCTTCCTTCTCCACAACTTCTACCTCTGAAACTTGAGTTCCTTCCACTTCCACCTCTACTAGAACTTCCCTTTTGTTGCTCAGTGTACTTGACTTCTCCTTGTGTCCTTGATTCTGAACTTCTTCCACCATAGCCACCTCTTGTTCCTCTATTATCCCTTCCTCTACCTCTTCCTTTGGAAGTTTGCTCTTGTTTTCTTTTTCCTTTCTCCTCTATCTTCAAGGCCATTTGATAAAATTGGTGAATGGTTTTGAATTTCACAAGACTCATGTCTTCTTGAATAGACCACTTAAGTCCATTCATGTATCTAGCTAGCTTTATGCTTTCATCTTCCACCACTTGTGACCTTAAGCACAACTTTTTGAACTCTTCGGTGTATGCTTGGACATCCAAATATTTTTTTCAAAGATTGTGTCTTCTCCTATGTAGCTGAACCTCATAGTCATCAGGTAAGTAATTCTTCTTGACTTTAGTCACCATTCCTTTCCATGAGACTATAGGACTCTTTCCTTCTTTCTCCCTCTTAATTTGAACAAACTTCCACAATGTGAGAGCTGATCCTCTCAATGTTGACTTGGCCACACTCACTTTTTGGGCCTCTGTGATACCATCACATTTGAAATGGTTCTCTATACTGTCAATCCAATCCACAACTAAATTTGGATATATTTGTCCACTAAAAAGTGGTACACCCTCTAAAGCTTTGACACTTAAGGCCTTCAATGCATTTAATAAGGGTTCTTGATCACTGACAAGGTCAAGGGTTGGAACTTCCTCTTCTACATACACTCCCTTCTTCTTCTTCTCCCAAGAGTTGCTCCATTTGAGACAACCTTTCTCTTAACAACTTGTTGTCTTCTTCTTACTCATCCACTTTTTTGGCTAACTTAGCCTTAGTCACCATGGATTTTTCTTTCTCTAAACTTCTAGGTGTATTCTCTCCCACTGATTTAGTAGGATGAAACATCCACCACAAGCCTGATCTTTAATCAAGCTCTAATACCAATATGGTGTGAGTGTTCCAAGGCTTGATAGCACTGCATCCAAGAGACCTAGCTTGTCTCTTTTAGGAACCTAATCTCCTCTAGGTCCTGAATTGGTTTAGATGATTAAATAAATCCAATTTAAACTCTTCTCTAAGAGTTATAACCATTGTTCTTCACCTTGAAAGACTGACACCTTTTAGTTACTTCAATTCCTCACTTCTCCTACTTCACGTAGAAGAGTCTAAGTGCCAATTTCAAATTTAACACTCATAAATCACTTGCAGGGGTATCCATCATCATGTATACATTACATTTTATCCCAATGGAATCCATTTTGAAGTATCTCTTCAGTCTTTGCAATCGAGTTCACAATTTTGTCACAAGAACGTCTAAATCCCTTGTAGCCTTTCATAGTGTGTTTTTCCCACTTCTTTTAAAAATTTCCCAAAGAAATTGAAAATATAAGACCATATCTAGATATCCTTTATCCTTTTACAAGGTATTTTTGAATTTTTAGTTCCCTAAGTCATCGGTACATAGGGTTTTGATAATCTAGGTCCAATAGGGCTAATAGGCCTAATTTCTAGGACTGACTGCAACTTAGTTGAAAACTTGTTCAAAACTTGGTCTTAGTGATTGGTATGAACTAGAAAATAATAACATGTCAAGGTATTACTAAACCCTAACTATAATTGTACTTAGTCTGTACAGTGCTTCATTACCCTGCAAGTTATACTCACTATTTCAACACCAAACCTCTAACCAGACAGTGTATGCTCGCCTAGGCCTTGGCACTAAAAATAACTACTCCATCTTCCATGACTCCTAAATCTACACATATGTACACTAGTGACTCCCCTAACATATTCATCTATCCTTAGGTATTTCCCATGGCTATATTTCATGGGGGAGCCATGACTAGACTAACTGGTCAAGACAGGACCAGTAGACTCTCTAAGCACAAAACAATTTATACAAGACCTCAAATGACCAAAAGGAAACTTGACTACTGAATGAAAAACACTCCAAACTATCCTAAGAACAAAAAAAAATCATTATTTTGAAGCTTTCAATCCATAATGTATCACTGTCACAATGAAATGCAAAGGATTTCTGAAAACACATAATTACAAACTGTATTGCTCTTTGAAACTTGTTACAATGAATGACTAACTCTTGTGCTTCAAGTATCTCTATGCATTAGATTCCTTCTTCCATCATTATAGGCCTGTTTGGTTGATTCCCCACTCCTATTTTGTAGGGGGATCCAAGGTAACCGTGTTGCATGCAACATTTGCAATAATTGCAAATGTTGGCATGACAACAGTTTAGCAACTTTTGGCATCTTTCCTTTTATGCCACTTTCCTCGTTTCTAGGAACTCTAACCTCTTTATTTAAAGGATACAAGATCATTAAATGCCTCAAGGTATCTCTATTTCCTCATTTATGTGTTTAGGACACATTCATGACTCAAATCCAACATTTAGCAACTAAGCCTAAGTAATTGAAAAACTACTAACAATGGATATTTTTGTGACCTTGGTCCTAATGACTAACTCACCTAGCCCACATTGACATGACCTTCTAAGGTCTAGAAACAACCTAACTATCTTTACTTGGCCAATTTCAAGTACAAGCCAAAATTATTATAACATGGAGGTTAGCCTAGGTGTGCTCCTGCACCATTTTATTTATGGCCTTGGGTCATTCTCCAATAGGGAATCTAGTGATGATGTGCAAGACATCCTTAATGATTTTATAGGTTTATCCAACCACATAAATGGGTAATGTACTTGACTGAGTACCATTATCACCCATTTGGGCTTGAATACCCTTGGTAGATGCATTGCACAAATAAAACCTTTAGCTTCTAGGTGTTTATGCTCACCCTTGACTTTTCCATCTGCACACAACTTCTTGTATGAGGTGTCAATCTCTACTTCACACAACTCTTTAAATTTATAATGAATAAACATGTGAACATCTTCAATCAAAATTACTTGTGGCAGGATGGAATATAGGGCTCCCATCATATCTATTTGAGTGGCTTTTGTTGTGGGAAATGTGTACTTAGGGTTTGCTAGTTCAACATCCTTTACTAATACTAGTCTTTGCATCCTTGGTTCCACTATTACCTTCAAATGTATCATTTGAACAAACTAGGGCATGGTGACAATATATGACTTCGCTAATACAACTTAGTTTTAAATAGTTATTAAAAAAATATCTCAAAATGCTCTTAAGTAGATACACAAATACCTTGGAATTGCCTTGTTTCTCTCAAAGTGATCACTCTATAATATGCTCAATGCTCTTTTGAAAATGTTAGGTACAATTGAATAGAAAAATAGACCTATTTATAACTTTCCTTCATGATTAGGGTTCCAACGACTCTATTAATGTGTATTAAATGTGCTTGTCAAGTCCCTTATACCTTTATACTGACTGCAATGTTACTTTTCTTGATTGAGTAAACAAAATAACTATATATTACAATGATCAATCAAAATTTCTCAACTTATTCAAATGCATCTTGATATGCTGATATAGATCTTAACTCTAATTCTTAGCAATTGAATTATGTTTTATAACAAGCATGAAGTTCCTATAGATCTCTCATCATCTAGGTGGAGCTCTGTGTACCTAACTCAATAGAGATGGAGTTGTCTAAGGTTCCAAAAGATGTTCCTTCTTCCTGAGTCTTTCTCCTCCAGGTTTTGTTCATTTGTTCACTGATTTATTTGACAATAAGTGGTTTTTTCTTTGTATATTAATTTTTGGTTGGTGCATCTCCTCGGTATCTAAAATTCCTTGCTATGAATCCTACCTAATGATAGTGAAAACAAGCCATGCTAGGGTTCCTCCATTATCTTATGTTATTCATTTTGTGTATCAATGTTCAATTTGCAGCAATATGTCCATACCTTCCACATGACAAACATTATATCCTTGTATTGTAGTCACATCATATAGATGATCCTTCTCAGTTAGTATTTTCATTCTCTCAGTTAGGAATCCACTTATCATTTCTTTTCTTTGTTCTACATTCTTCAATATTGTGACAATTTTTGTTGCAATTCTTGCAGTAACCATAAAACTTAGGTTTCCTTGTGTTCTTAGAAAAGTTCGTTCTACACTCAAATGCTTGATGTCCATACCTATTGCATCTAAATAAATAACCATCAAATTTAGGTGTACTGGGTACTTTTCCTCTTCTACTTCTGCAAAAATTACCTATGTCTCTAGGCTTCCCACAATAATTGAAATTTGGCTTCATTAGTTTTGGTGGGGGTACAATACCTTGATCTTTTGGTTGATTAGATGATTCCTCTTTCTCGATAGTGTTTTTCTCAATGAATCCAATTCATGTTCTGTCACATGGTTTCTTTAGAATATTAAATTATTTGTCCAATGATTTCAATGCTACTTCATTTCCTTTTAGTAGTTCATTTGCATCCTTCTCAATTTTCGGTTCTTTGTTCAATATTTCAATTTTAGCTTTCAGTGCTTGGTTTTCAAAATCCTTTTGTGTATTGTCTTGATATGGATTTAGAATTTGGTCAGTCATATCACAGTGAACTTGGGTTATTCTCATGATCTCATTATCTTTCTCATTTAACCTGATTTCAACTTGTCTTTTTCATCTTCAGCCATTCTCTTTTCATCTTTTACATATATTTTACCTTCAATTAGTTCAGTCATCCTCATGATGTTGGTTTCAATATCTTTATTAATTAAGTCAAATTTCTTAGTAAGTGAATCATTCTTTTCAAGTAGTTCTCTTATAGCTGAATCAGATTCATCATTCGAGCTTCCTTAAGTTGATGTCTCAAGTTTTTCAACTTTATATTGTGTGACCTTAAGTTCATCATATAGTTTCTTTCTTAGCCTCAGATATTTCTCAATTTTCTTTCTCAGATTAGTGATTAACTCTTGTGCACTCTCCAACTCAAATTCAACACTATCAATCCTTTTAGATTTCCTATAAATTTCCATGACTATGATCTTTAACTCTTAGGTGGTCAATCGTTTAACTCAAGAGTACAATCTCTGATACAAATTGTTGGAATAACTATGGAAAGTTGGGACTGAGATGGGACAGGTGAATTGGTATGACTAATTTTTTTTACTATTATTACTAATCAAACATATACTGCTGCATACTAATTACTGAGCTCATAAATTTGAAAAAAAAGTAATGTAAACCTTATAAAATCATAACACCAAAACATTAAACAATAGAACTCATAACACCATGATTTTGGTAAAAAATAAATCCTTGGTTAGAGGACAAAAATGTGGTGGGGATGACATCCACAACCTTCACTATTCTATGATTCCTTTGGGTCGACAAAAAATCTTGCAATAATACCAATTGCATGTGCTATATTAGGTTTTCTATGAACAACATATCGTATCTTATCAATAATTGACTGGTAAAGTGTCTCATTCACTTCCTTTGACTCATCTTCCTTTGATATCTTGCAACTAGTGATCATCGATGTTCCAACCAGTCTTGATTCTTCTATCCCAAAAAATTTTAGGATCTCTTTGATTTACTTTGATTGTGTTGGTTGTTTTTCTTGTTTTGGCAGTTTTCTTGGTTCCCTTTCCTTTTCTCTGTGATCTGGTGTTTTTAATCAGCTGTCTCTCATTCCTTTTTTCTTTACTTGTGTCAAGTTTTTAGGTTTTCAACTCTTAACCTATCTCAATTTGCAAAAACCCTAGAAACCCTAAGCCTTCCAAGTGTTAAAAGTTGGAAAAGCAAACCCTAAGTCATGTCTCTTTTGTTTCGCTGTTGCTTTTTCAGTCCACTTAAGTCACGAGTTCTATTGCAACCGCTAAGTCGCTTAACTTAAATCAGCTTTTATCCCTGACTTTGCAATTAGCCTATATCGCGTTGTCTCTATTTGAAAACAAAATATTCCTAGTTCTTCCCCAGACTTTGTGACTCACTCTATGTCGCATAGTCGCTAAATCTTTTGAACATAGTGGTAATATGTCAGTAGGCCCACTGATTAGTAGGGTAATCGCGAGAAATTCTCAATAGTTATTAAAATGTCTTCAAACTTTGTGATTACCTCATGTGGCGTTATCGCCAAGAGGATCCAAGTTTAAAAGTTAGGCAAAGCCTTCAGTCGCGCAGTCTCCAGAAAAGAAGCCGGTTAAGTTCAAACTTCTGAGACTTGGCGACTAACCGTCTGAGGTTTAGTGCAAAACATAGTCGGGTTGTTTCCAAAAATAGAGTGATGACTCAATTATCCATTGTGTAGTAAGAGAATGAATTATTTTATGACATGTGTCATAAGGTGAGTGGATATTAAAATTTTATCGCATGGTCCCTAGAAGGAGAAAATTGAATCAGCAACAATGAGACTAGGTGCTTTTCCTTTTGTCACGATGTCTGAGAAAGTTTTAAAGGTATATAAGAACATTTGGTGATTAAGTGATGGCCATCGAATAAAGAGATTAGAGGATCTAACATTGGATGTGATGTCTCAGAATAAAGGTTCCCAAGGGGAAAATTCCTCCTGACTTGGCGATTAAAGGTTTGTCGCGCAGTCGTCAGATGAGAAAAGGGGCACATATAACCTGTCAAGATAAAATTTAATACTCAGATTTTGTGTTCTGCAATCGGGCGACTAGGTATAGTCACCTAGTCTTGACAAGAAACAAAAAAATTTTGTGACTAAGGTAAAACCTTAAAGGGTTAAAGGTAACGGTTAGTCACGTGGTCTCAGAAAAAATAGAGTTAGTGTTAACTATGTGCAACTATGATTTTCGCAGTGTCGCGTGATCGCCAGATGGTGACTTGGGTTAGCCAAAGGAAAGAAAGTGTATTGTCACAATGTCTTGAGATAAACTATGGGTTAGTAACTGAGGTCCGTGAAAAAGAGATTATATGGAGTCGCACAGTCGCCCGATCCCAAAATCTAAAAAAATGGTGGCAGTTTTTGATGTGACAGTATGAATCATTCGGTAACCAATCGAAGGCTTATATTTTGATTGCTATGCAAAAAGAGTATCTGAGATGTAAGACAGTTAGTGAATCACAGTGCGACATGTTAGCTCTTTTGAATATTTTAAGGTTGTTCCGAGGATTCACTTTTAAAATTTTTACTTCCTGTCAAGCTCATGGAACTACGGTTAGGTTTTCATTCAAGTTCACAGTATGTCGAATTGATGACAGAATTGATTATGAGCTGCATACTTTGAGTGATGGCTATAATGAGTTGATGGTGTACTCATTTTCATTTACCATATTTTCAGATTTCAGAGCCCAAGTTGCTAAGTTTTAGAGAGAAGAGGTATTTTTCTCATTTTGCAGTGTTTTCAGAAGTTGATCAAAAGGTTCTAAGTCTCAGAAAATTGTGCACAAGACGGTTAGCCAATCTCAGAAATAGATTTGTTTCAATATCAGTAAGAAGTAGGAGATTCAAGGTATTGCAAGTATGAGCAGGGCTGTTAGTGTTGCTTCGACAAGTGGAGGAAGTGAGGAAGAACAAAAGGGAAAGGCGAGTTTTTCTTATGAATTCCTCCGTCTCCTGCCTGGTTCAACACACAATAAGAAGGATAATGCTAATGTCCTCATTGATGAGTATAAAGATATTCAAGATGTTGTGACTCCAGGAACAACAGGTTTTTCCCTCTTTAATTATTTTTATAAGAATTCTGATAATCCCATCCTAGTATCAAACCCTTGGACCTATGGTTTAGCAAGGTTACTTACTCCTGATGTCTTCCTAGATGTAGACTTGTTCCTAGACCTAGCCAATCACTATGATGCTTTGTCTAAGACCATCAGGAGGGATGATGGCACTTCCCTATTAATTTTTAATAGAAACTCATCCATGCAAGCCTTCGGCTTATAAAGCACCATGTCTACCAAAATTGACATGACAAAGCAAAAACATAGGTATAATTTGAAGCCTGGGGTTGCTAGGAACCAATTGCTAAAACATATGCTGAAATAAGTGAAAAAGTATTTAGATCCTATGTCAAGGGACAGCCCATATTATTACAAGGATCTACACTTCTATATTAAGTATGTTGCATATGCCCTGTGTAGAGTGTTGGGGATAGATGGTGATGAAGAGAAGATAGATGCGGGGATTTTGATGATGGTGTTGGACCTACAAGAGGTCCACTCTAACACTAGTTATGATTATATTTAGCACATCATAGATGAAATGCATGAGGGTTTAATTGCAACCTAGAAGAGATTGAAGAAACCAAAAGAGAAGGAGCCCAAATTTTTGCATTACTCAGTTCTTATGCATCTCTTTTTGTATTTCAATTTTGTCATCATGGATGTTAATAATTTAACTCCTCATAGATTCTATCAGTCAGCACCAAATCCTATCCAATTTTCGGTGAGGGTTTGGAATTACACTTCTAGGGAGTGTGACTACTGTGCCTTTCAGAATTTGATTGTGTATCCAATAGTGCAAAGTTTGGGAACAAGCAGAACAAGAATCCCATAAAAGGTTATACAACTGCTTACACCCTATGATTATACAGATAATTGGCCTGGAAAGCATAATTGGGGTGACTTCTTTATGGAAGAAAATTACACAGTTATCAGGGTATATGGGTGTATTCACCCACCTCATTTATTACCATATTATATGCCTACAAGAGTGGCTACAATGGAATTCATATGGCAGTTGTTGTTAACAGATAATGAGCACTTTGCACCACACATGAAGGGGACTATAACCCCTAGGTAGTTTAAGATTTCTTATTTCACAATTGGCAAGGGTTCCATTGATGCAGTAGGCCAATGGTTGGAAAAATATAGGATGGGGGTAGCCCCTTATAGGTACATTGATCCAGAAGGTTACATGGAAAGGGTTAGGAAATTGTATACACCTATAATCTCTAATACAAATATCCACTGTGAGTGCATAGAAGAAGATGCAACAAGGAATATCTTGGATGAAGATGATATTCATACCAGAAGACTGAGAATCCAAGAGTTGCTAAAGCTAGTGAAGCAAATAAAGAGAAATTGGTTGTCTGTTGGGGGTTTTTACCTTGACCTCCCATATTTTGATAGAATTAAGGCCATGATAGACAACTATTATGTGCTTATAGAGAAACTGGATACAGTGCTTGAGAAGAAAGGTGCTCAAACACCTGATCATTTAGAGTCAGAATACGATAGTAGTAGTGACAGTGATTATGCACGTCCTACTATGCATGTTTCATCACAGTAAGATTTCTAAAATACCACAGTTGCATGGAACAGAGGGTCACATTATAGATTTGACAATTGCCACCCAGCCAGATGATTTAGAAGAACCCGCTACAAAAAGGCAGAAACTGGAAATAGGTCAACCCTCAACTGAAGGGAAGAATAAGAAGAAAGATAAGGCTAAGGCCTTAGTTCCTGGCAATAGGTTATATGATCATAACCTAAGAAAGGAAATAAGAGAGGGTAAGAAGCAATAGCCTGACCTAGATGACAATGTTGAGCTGCCAATAAAAGCTTGTATTGATGAAAGATTGATTCATCAACAAAAATTTATAAATGATGACAACTTTGTTAGAACAAAGGAGTTTAAAGACTTCCTAAGATGGCATAAGATAGAGCAGATCAGGTCCCAATTGACAGTGGATGGAAAAGAGACAATAACAAATTAAGCCCTAGTGGGTTTATAGTCTTATGATCTAGACAATGAGGATATTTCACCTGAGGAAGCCAAGAAGATGGTGCTAGGTAGTGGAATATATAGCAAGAGAGTTGTAAATTGTAAAGGGTCTTTGATATTGGATTTTTTGGAGAAGAGGAAAAATATATTATAAAATTTAGATGTTCTGAATTTCTGTCTATCTTTTGAAGTTGCAAAATCTTTTATATATGGAAGCTAGATCATATAAATAAAATACGATGCAATTTTACTCTCTCCAATTGCTGTCTCTTTATTTTCTGTGTATGATCTTTTGTGTTTAAGTTTGCAAGGCATTCTAAAACATTTTGGTTATAAGGTAACCATCTAAATGCTTGCAAGTTTCTTTTAAAGAAAGAACTAAGTTTTGTGAGTAGTTTCAGGGAGCATAATGGTTTTTCAAAGATTTCATACAATAGTTTAGAGGTGACAAGGTAATTTGGAAGGCAACTTATCTGAATTGCATGTGGGTTGTAAGGCAACTTACTGTATTTCATTTTTATGAGATCTTAGTTTATTTTGACTCTGTAACCCAAAGGATAGGCACTGGTCCAAAACTTGGTCTGATAATCTATCATTGTCCAAGTTATTTCAAGGTATCAAAACCAACTTAATCAAAATACTCTTGTTACTAAGAACAAACAAACTGAACTCAGTGAGGACCTATGTCAGCAGGACAGTATCCACTTTGTTGATTCCTTGGAGAGTGAATCATTAGGTTATCCCTCGTAGAAGAAAAGGAAGAAGGATGGAAATCCTTATCTCACTGGCGTATGTTATTAAAACCATAGCCTGGCTTATAGTACTCTATTTTAAGTTAGTCATTGCAATCTCTCGAGTATTATACAAGTTATTACAGTGAGGGTTTTAGCACATAACCTGTGAATGAACAAATCCACTAAATATATTGGCTGAAATATCATAAATCTTTAAAAGGTAATACCTGCCTGAGTCTATGGAGCTCAAAAATGAAGAAGGATCTTATCCAATCCTTTGAAATTAGTCTTTCTCTTTCCTAAAATGGGTTACAATCAGGTGTACAAGGTATACTTTCATATTTAGGTAAGTGGTGCAAGAAAAAGAGCTAACAGATTGTATAATGTATATCCCTTCTATCACTTGTTGAATATATAGCCCAAGAAATAATTTAATCTCTCCAATCATGGACATCTTGAGTCC
>MU224637.1:0-42095 GCA_018584345.1 Thuja plicata | reverse complement strand
TGATAGTTTTCAAAGGAAACCACTACATAATGAGAGGTACAAGAAATTTGATTTTGTTGGTATCCCTGGATACCCTAATGCTTTTCCTAAGGATGTGGGTGATATAGGAGAAAAGCTCCCAAAATTTCCTTGTAATAATGTGATTTCTCATGAAACACATTTAAGGAAATTTATTGACTTTTTTGATGACTTGAATATCACCCATGAAGATGTACTAATGAAGCTATTTGTGTAGTCCCTTGTTGAGGATGCAAGAGAATGGTTTAGAATCCTTGCTAATAGCTCTATTGTGTCTATGGATGAATTGATTGAATTATTTAAAGATTAGTATGGAGACAAAAAAAATAAGGGATTTTTATTGAATGAGTTCAATAACATCAAGAAAAATTACAATGAAGAAGTTACTGAGTTTAACACAAGATTTCAAAGAGCTATGCACAAACTATTTCAGTAGATAAAGCTAGATGAAGAAGTTTGTCTATGAACCTATTTAAATGCCTTTGATTCCAAGATGGGATATGCTCTAAGAGATAAGAACCCTAGAACTCTTATTGATGCTTACAAAATAGCAGTCAATATTGAAATGAACAGAAGAGTATCTGGTAAACTAAATAGGAGAGATGATGTAAGGTTTAGCAAAAGTAATCTGAAAGAGCCAGAATACAAAGAATATAAGGCTCCTCAGAATAATAGACCTTCTTACAATACTACTTATAATCCTTAGAATAGAATGCAAAATCATCCATATGGAACTCAGTTCAAAGATGGAAAGCCTGTTATTGCACCTAAAAGGGAAAGAATAGACAATATAACTCCAGATCCCCTACCTAGAAATTCTGTCCATTTTTGCAATGATGAGACATGGTGTGAATCCTGTGATGCCCCTCATAACCCTAATTTTTGTGTTGTCTCTTTGGATTTAAAGGCAGGTGAGGGACAAGAAAGGGATGAGGAGGAACATTGTGATCATAGTATGACCAATACCTTTTCATGCCATGACATTGATTCAAACAATGAAGAGGAAAACCATGACTCCTATGTCTCACAAAAAAGGATTGATAATCATCACCAATAGATTTTGTCTGATAGTGAGACAGATGAATTTGATGATAGTGTAAGGTGTTATGCTCAAAGTGGTCAGGATGTTCTACTCATAAGGAAGGCTTTAGATGAAGAGAAGGCTAGAATTACTGCTGAGTTAGTAAATAAAGCTAGAAGCAATTATCACTTAAGGAATAGGGTGGTAGGTGGAACTGGTAACCAACCTTTAGGTGTCTTTATAAAGGAAAACAAGGTAGACACCAGGTATGTTCAGAAAAAGGAAGGACCTAATGAAAGTATAAATACACACAAGGTCAAAATTGTCACAAAGGCTATAGAGCCAAATATGGTTCATGAGTTAATCCAAAAGGAACACAATGGGGAAAGTGAAGTTATTATTGATAAAACAAAGTGTTCAGATGTGAGGTATACTCTAGTAGACATGGGTCAGTGTTTGTCCCAAATGACAGTTAAGGTCCCATTTCTAGAAATGATGAGAATCAAAGAACATAAAGAAAAAGTCATGTCATTATTAAATAATGTACCCACAATAAAGGCTCACAATCTAGTGGAAGTTTCTGAAAATCCAATTACCAAGGGAAATGAATTGGAGGTGTTAACATCTAAAATTACTCAAGTATTATTGAATGGAACTTCATCCCCAAAAGTTGTTGATCCATTTTTTCTCTCTTGATAATCAATGATAAAATGCTTAAGAATTGTATGATTGATTCAGGAGCTTCAAATATAGTTATGCCAGTTGAAATCATGAAGGCAATGGGGCTACAAGTTGATACACCTCACAGAAGATGAAGAGCTATGGATTCCAGAGAGGTCCCTGTAATTGGAACCATTGAGGCCATGCCTTATAGATTTGTAGTTTGTCCTGATGTAGTGATAACAATGAATGTTCTTGTGGTCGATATCCCACCTCACTATGGCATGTTGTTATCAAGAAAATGGAGTGCTTCAATGGGTAGTAGTATACAAAATGATTTATCATTTGCTACTTTCAACATTGCTGGAGAGAATGTCAATGTTTTGAGAGAGAGACAAACTCCCCACATGATAGAAAAGTATGAGGATACTCATGTGAACTGTTGCATTGACATAGACATCAAAAATTTTAGAATGCGAAAAGATGAACATAAAAATCAACAAGCTGACCTTGTGACTAGAAAACAAATCTTGCAAGAAGATGGACTGTGGAAAATGTACTTTGATGGTGCTTTCTCTAAAGAGGGGTCAGGGGCAGGAGTATTGTTGATATTTCCATCAAGTACAACTTTTAAATACTCATTTCTGTTAGACTTTCAATGTACAAATAATACTGTAGAGTATGAGGCTTTATTTTTAGGACTTGAAATTGCTATCAAAAATGGTATAAAATGTTTAAAGGTTTATGGTGACTCTGAGTTAGTGGTAGCACAAGTCAGATCTAAATATGCTGTAAAAAATGATAGATTAAAAATGTACAAACATACTGTTTGGGATCAACTTGAGATGGTTGATGCTTTTAATATAACCTGGTTGGAAAGGTCAAAGAATATTATGGCTGATTTTCTAGCAAATGTTGCTTTAAAAAATGATGATTTGACCCTACATGGAGTATCAATACTCGAAGTTAAGACAAGACCAGTTGTCCCGAACAACATATACAATTGGCAAGTTTTCTAAGATGATCAAGATATTCTAAGGTTCATGCAATGTTTGGATCAGTATGAAAACTAGAGCATAGACTGTAGTTCTTTATTAGAATCAGATGATGGAAAGGATTACATCTTGGGAAATGAAGTTGTCCAATTAAGTTCAAATCAGATTCCTAGGGGTTTGGTTGAACTTGAGGCATTGTTTATAACTCAACAAAATGATACATCCAAGTTGAGCAATGCAAATGTTGAGGACCTAGAAGAAATAAATTTAGGATCTGAAAATAATCCTCAAACAATATATATAGGAAAAGGTTTGGACTCTCATGTAAGGATAAATCTGATCAAGCTACTAAGAAAATACAAACATGTTTTTGCTTGGTCCTATGATGACTTGAAAGCATATAGAGAGGACCTTTTCCAACATGAGATTCCTTTGAAGTCTTATGTCAAGCCATTCAGAGAGAAACAAAGACCCATTAATCCCTTGTTGGCTCCCAAGATGCAGCAAGAGTTGATGAAACTCAAAGACGCTGGGATAATCTAGCCTATAAGACATTCAAAATGGGTATCAAATCTAGTGCCAGTTAGAAAGAAAAATGGTGACATCAGATTATGTGTTGATTTCAGAAATCTCAATATTGCTTCATTGAAAGATAATTATTCACTGCCTAATATGGAAGCAATGTTGCATAAGGTTACTGGTTGTGAATTTTTGTCCATGATGGATGGTTTTTCTGGTTACAACCAAGTTTTAGTCAAAGAGTCAGAGCAATATAAAACTGCATTTACTACTCCATGGGGAACATATGTGTATATCAGAATGCCTTTTGGTTTGATAAATGCAGGTGTAACTTTTCAGAGAGCCATAGATGTTTCTTTCAAAGAGTTTATTGATTTACTCATGGTTATTTACCAAGATGACTTAACTGCATATTCAAAGAGGGCTAGTGATCACTGTGATCATTTGGGTAAGATTTTTAATAAAGCATTAGAGTATGGTGTTTCATTAAACCCTAAGAAATGTCATTTTGCAGTTAAAGAGGGAAAGTTGTTAGGACATATAGTGTCAAAAGAAGGGATAAGGATAGACCCTGAGAGACTAGAAGCAATTCAAAGAGTAGTTTCTCCAAGGAATTTAAAAGGTGTTCAATCCTTTTTAGGAAAGATAAATTTTGTCAGAATATTTGTAGTTAATTTTGCATAAATTGTTAAACCCATTGTGAAGTTGTTAAAGCAAGATGTCAAGTTTATTTGGAGTGATGAAGCTCAACAAGCTTTTGAAAGGATAAAGAAGGCAGTGCAGGAAGCTCTAGTGTTGAAATCTCCAGATTACACTAAGCCTTTCTCCTTGTTTTCATTTGTGTCATTTCATACAACTGCTGCAATATTACTTCAGAAAGATGAGCAAGGATTTGAACATCCCATAGCCTTCTACAGTAGATCCTTGCAAGCTGCAGAACTTAACTATGAAATAATGGAGAAGCAAGCCTATGCTTTGGTTAAGGCTATAAAATATTTAAGGCCTTACTTGGTTTGTGCTAGAGTGCAGGCTTATGTCCCACATTCAGTAGTGAAAGATATCCTTACACAATCATAGGTAACTGGTAACAGATGCAAATGGATTACAAGGATTCAGGAGTTCAATTTGGAAATCAGTATCAAAAAATTGATAAGAGGACAAGGCCTGGCTAAACTTATGACAGAAGAAAATTTGGATTTGGTGCACCTAAACAAAATAGAGACACATGACCAAGCCATTACCAGTATAGAGAGGCAACCATATTACACTGATATTGTTTTCTTCCTCAAAAATGCTAGGTGTCCTGATTATTTGTCTGATAATCAAAAGAGAAGTTTGAAATTGCAAGCTCAAAGATATTTTTTGATTTAGGATGATTTGTTTTGGAAAGATAAAAATGATGTACTATTGTTGTGCCTTGACAAATATCAAGATGAGAAAGTTCTAATTGAGATGCATGAGGGGGAATGTGGAGGTCATTTTTCTACTAAAAGCATTGCCCATAAAATTTTGAGGGCAGGATATTATTGGCCTGCTTTGTTCAAAGATACTTGTACACATGTCAGGAAATGTGAAGCATGTCAGAGGTTCTCCAATAAATTGAAATTTTTAGGTTCTCTTTTGCTCAACCCAGTGAGTACTGAAGCTCCTTTTGCTGTATGGGGCATTGATTTTATTGGTGAATTTCAAGAAAAGTCTAGTGCAGGGCACAGTTGGATTTTAGTTGCCACAGATTATTTTACTAAATGGATTGAGGCTATCCCCACAAGGAAAGCAACAAGTAGAGTGGTTACTGAGTTTCTATTAGAAAATATTTTGACTAGATTTGGAGTGCCTAATAAATTAATAATGGACAATGCTATGAGTTTCAGATAAGAAGAAATGAAAAGTTTCTGTGAAAGGTATGGGATTACAATATCATATTCTTCCCCATATCATCCTCAGGCCAATGGACAAGCTGAGTCTAGCAATAAAAGAATATTTAAAATATTGAAGAGGACTCTGGAACAAAATAAAAGAACATGGCATACAAAATTGAGATTAGCTCTTTGGGCTGATAGGGTAACACTTAAAAGGGCCACTGGTCAATCTCCTTTTGAGTTGGTGTATGGTTTTCAAGCGAGATTGCCCATTAACAATTTATTGCCCATTTGCCAATTCATACAAGAGGAAAATTTAGATGTCTCTGACAATATGCAGAACAAAATGATGGAGTTTATTGAATTAGATGAAAAAAGGAGAAATAGTCAGGGAGAAAATGTGAAGCTACAACAGCAAATGAAATATCTATTTGATAAAAGGGCTACTGAGAGAAAGTTCCAGACTGATGATATAGTCCTCCAATGGAATACAAGGGCAGAGAACAAAGGTAAACATAAGAATTTTGAGTCTTTATGGCTAGGACCGTTCATTATTGCAGAAAAATTTGGCAAGGACTCATATTTTCTGAAAAGTATGGAAGGAGAAAACTTTGAATTGCCTGTGCATGGGCAATTTTTGAAGCCTTTCTTTGAGTAAAAGTTCAAAAGTGCACAAGTAAATATGTATTATATGTTTAGTCTTTTCCCTGTTTGTAGGTTCTGTACATATTTTCCTTTCTGTTTTAGGGTTTTTCTCTGTGTTAAGGTGGTCTGCAACCAGAGATTTTGTAGTTCTTTGTCATAAACCTTGTTTATCCAATCCTCATTAGAGCCACTGTTGGTTATTTTTCTTGTTTTGGCATTTTTCCTAGTTCCCTTTCCTTTTCTCTATGATCTGGTGTTTTTAATCAGCTGTCTCTCATTCTTTTTTTCTTTACCTGTGTCAATTTTTCAGGTTTTCAAGTCTTAACCTATCTCAATTTGCAAAAACCTTGGAAACCCTAAGCCTTCCAAGTATTAAAAGTTAAAAAAGAAAACCCTAAGTCATGTCACTTTTGTTTCACTATTGCTTTTTCAGTCCACTTAAGTCATGAGTTCTATTGCAACTGCTAAGTCGCATAACTTAAATTAGCATATTCCTTTTTATCCCTGACTTTGCAATTAGCCTGTGTCGCATTGTCTCTATTTGAAAACAGAATATTCCTAGTTCTTCCCCAGACTTCGTGATTCACTCTGTGTCGCATAGTCGCTAAATCTTTTGAACAGAGTGGTAATATGTCAGTAGGCCCACTGATTAGTCGGGTAATCGTGAGAAATTCTCAATAGTTATTAAAATGTCTTCAGACTTCACGATTACCTCATGTCGTGTTATCGCCAAGAGGATCCAAGTTTAAAAGTTAGGCAAAGCCTTCAGTCGCGCAGTCTCTAGAAAAGAAGCTAGTTAATTTCAAACTTCTGAGACTTGGCGACTAACCATCTGAGGTTTAGCGCAAAACATAGTCAGGTTGTCGCCAAAAATAGAGTGATGACTCAGTTATCCATTATGCAGTAAGAGAATGAATGATTTTATGACATGTGTCATAAGGCAAGTGGATATTAAAGGTTTATCGCATGGTTTCCAGAAGGAGATAATCAAATCAGCGACAATGAGACTAGGTGCTTTTCCTTTTGTCGCGATGTCTGAGAAAGTTTTAAAGGTATATAAGAACATTTGGCGATTAAGTGATGGCCATTGGATAAAGAGATTAGAGGATCTAATGGTGGTTGTGATGTCTCAGAATAAAGGTGCCCAAGGGGAAAATTCCTCCCAACTTGGTGATTAAAGGTTTGTCGCGTAGTCGTCAAATGAGAAAAGGGGCACATATAACCTGTCAAGATAAAATTTAATACTCAAATTTTGTGTTCCGTGATCGGGCAACTATCACCTAGTCTTGATAAGAAACAAAAACATTTGGCGAATAAGGTATAACTGTAAAGGGTTAAAGGTAACGGTTAGTCGCGTGGTCTCAGAAAAGATAAAGAGTTAGTGTTAACTATGCGCGACTATGATTTTCGCAGTGTCGCGTGATCGCCAGATGGTGACTTGGGTTAGCCAAAGGAAAGAAAGTGTATTGTTGCAATGTCTCAAGATAAATTATGGGTTAGTAACTGATGTCCACAAAAAAGAGATTATATGTAGTCGCACAGTCACCCGATCCAAAAATCTAAAAAAATGGTGGTAGTTTTTGATGTGACAGTATGAATCATTCGGTAACCAATCGGAGACTTGTATTTTGATTGATGTGCAAAAAGAGTAGCTGAGATGTAAGATAGTTAGCTAATCACAATACAACATGTCAGCTCTTTTGAATGTTGTAAGGTTTTTCTGAGGATTCACTTTTAAAAATTTGATTTTTTGTCAAGCTCATGGAACTACGGCTAGGTTTTCATTCAAGTTCACAGTATGTTGAATTGATGATAGAATTGATTATGAGATACGTACTTTGAGTGATGGATATAAGGATTTTATGGTGTACTCATTTTCATTTACCATGTTTTCAGATTTCAGAGCCCAAGTTGCTAAGTTTTAGAGAGAAGAGGTATTTTTCTCAGTTTGCAGTGTTTTCAGAAGTTGATCAAAAGGTTGTAAGTCTCAGAAAATTGTGCACAAGACGGTTAGCCAATCTCAGAAATAGATTTGTTTCAATATCAGTAAGAAGTAGGAGATTCAAGGTATTTCAAGTATGAGCGGGGCTATAAGTGTTGCTTTGACAAGTGGAGGAAGTGAGGAAGAGAAAAAGCGAAAGGCGAGTTTTTCTGATGAGTTCCTTCGTCTCCTGCCTAGTTCAACATAGAATAAGAAGGCTAATGCTAATGTCCTCATTGATGAGTATAAAGATATTTGAGATGCTGTGACTCCAGGAACAACAGGTTTTTCCCTCTTCAATTATTTTTATAAGAATTCTGATAAGCCCATCCCAGTATCAAACCCTTGGACCTGTGGTTTAGCCAGGTTACTTATTCCTGATGTCTTCCTGGATGTAGACTTGTTCCTAGACCTAGCCAATCACTATGATGCTTTGTCTAAGACTATCAGGAGGGATGATGGCACTGCCCTATTAATTTTGAATAGAAACTCATTCATGCAAGCCTTCAGCTTATACAGTACCATGTCTACCAAAATTGACATGACAAAGCAAAAATAGAGGTATACTTTGAAGCCTGGGGTTGCTAGGAACCAATTGCTAAAACATATGCTGAAAGAAGTGAAAAAGTATTTAGATCCTATGTCAGGGGACAGCCCATATTATTACAAGGATCTACACTTCTATATTAAGTATGTTGCATATGCCCTGTGTAGAGTATTGGGGATAGATAGTGATGTAGAGAAGATAGATGCAGGGATTTTGATGATGGTGTTGGATCTACAAGAGGTCCACTCTAACACCAGTTATGATTATATTCCGCACATCATAGATGAAATGCATCAGGGTTTCATTGCAACCCAGAAGAGATTGAAGAACCCAAAAGAGAAGGAGCCCAAATTTTTGCATTACTCAGTTCTTATGCATCTCCTTTTGTATTTCAATTTTGTCATCATGGATGTTAATAATTTAACTCCTCAGAGATTCTATCAGTCAGCACCAAATCCTATCCAATTTTGGGTGAGGGTTTGGAATTACAATCAAATTAAAGGTTATACAACTGCTTAGGCTCTGTGATTATACAGATAACTGGCTTGGAAAGCATAATTGGGGTGACTTCTTTATGGAAGAAAATTACACAGTTATCAGGGTATATGGGTGTATTCACCCACCTCATTTATTACCATATTATGTGCCTGCAAGAGTGGTTGCAATGGAATTCATATGGCAGTTGTTGTTAATAGATAATGGGCACTTTGAACCACACAAGAAGGGGACTATAACCCCTAGGTAGTTTAAGATTTCTCATTTTACAATTGGCAAGGGTGCCATTGATGCAGTAGGCCAATGGTTGAAAAAATACAGGATGGGGGCAGCCCCTTATAGGTACATTGATCCAGAAGGTTTCATGGTAGGGGTTAGGAAATTGTATACACCTACAATCCCTAATACAAATGTCCACTATGAGTGCATAAATGAATATGCAACAAGGAATATCTTAGATGAAGATGATATTCATACCAGAAGACTGAGAATCCAAGAGTTGCTAAAGTTGGAGAAGCAAATAAAGAGAAATGGGTTGTCTTTTAGGGGCTTTTTACCCTGACCTCCCATATTTTGACAGAATTAAGGCCATGATAGACAACTATTATGTGCTTATAGAGCAACTGGATACAGTGCTTGACAAGAAAGGTGCTTAAACACCTGATCATTCAGACTCAGAATACGATAGTAGTAGTGACAGTGATTATGCATGTCCTTCTATGCATGCTTCATCGCAGGAAGATATTGTTGAAATACCACAGTTGCAAGGAATAGAGGGTCACATTATAGATTTGACAGTTGCCACCTAGCCAAATGATTTAGAAGAACCCACTGCAAAAAGGTAGAAATTGGAAATAGGTCAACCCTCAACTGAAGGGCAGAATAAGAAGAAAGATAAGGCTAAGGCCTTATTTCCTGGCAATAGGTTATATGATCATAACCTAAGAAAGGAAATAAGAGAGGGTAAGAATCAAAACCCTGACCTAGATGACAATGTTGAGCTGCCACTAAAAGCTTGTGTTGATGAAAGATTGATTCATCAACAAAAATTTCTAAATGATGATAGCTTTGTTAAAACAGAGGAGTTTAAAGACTTCCTAATATGGCATAAGACAGAGCAGATCAAGTCCCAATTGACAGTGGATGGAAAAGAGACAATAAAAAATGAATCCCTAGTGGCTTTACAGTCTTATGATCTGGAGAATGAAGATATTTCACCCGAGGAAGCCAGGAAGATGGTGCTAGGTAGTGGAATATTATTGGCTGAGGGATGGGATTTGGCATCTGCCTTCATCATTGACCAAATCAGAAAACAACCAAATCTTAAGATGGATAGTGAGGTCTAGATGGGAGATGTAATAAAAGGATTTGGGTATAGTCCAAAATCCCAGGCTTTTGCAATGTGGAGCCTCAGCCCAAATACCAAAAGCCCCAATTGGTAAATATTCAAGAAAATATGGTGGGCAATCAAATGGTCTGGCCTGTACAGAATACAGGGGATTTGGAGATCTCCCAAATCATGACACATTGGGCTCATCTGAATGAAGACAAGACTAAACAATTGTCTGAAAGGTGTAGCAATTTATTAGAAGAGACAAGTGCATTGTCTAAAGACAGGGAACTATGTCATATACAATTGCACTAGCAGGATCAAGTAATAAAGAGATTGCTAAAAGAGTTAGAAGAAAAGCCTGAGGTGGTATATGCACCTGCACAACCACCACCATTGCAAATTGAAGATAAGCCTAAATTAGAGGAGGCTGTTGAACAGAAAACTAATGAAGAAAAGGGAAATGCAATTGCTTTGAGGGTATTGAAGGGTATAATACAACACAGAATTGAGATTCTAATGGATAAAACTGATGTTGTACTCAATGCATACAATAAATTGCCAGCTTTGCATACAGAATTAATAGGGTACCTTGATATTTTGAACCCTTACTTTACTAAATGGTCTGCTAGGGAAAAGTTATTTGAAAAGTTAGCATCTTTACAAGCCCTAAGACTAGATTTTCCTGAAATAGTAAGTTAAGTTGA
The DNA here is from genome assembly GCA_018584345.1 of Thuja plicata. Classification (NCBI taxonomy): domain Eukaryota; kingdom Viridiplantae; phylum Streptophyta; class Pinopsida; order Cupressales; family Cupressaceae; genus Thuja; species Thuja plicata. The sequence goes on along the minus strand of MU224637.1, from coordinate 31,318 downwards.
AGATGAGATCAAAAGAGTCAATATTTCTCTCTCATTCTTTAAAGGGAAATTGAACCAAATAGAGGTTAAACTAAGCCTCTTTTCAAATAATTTTAATAAGTTTATTCCTTCCATAAGGGGAGATGATGATCAAGTAAAGGCTGTAGATGCCTGGAAGAATGAATTTGATAGCAAGATGCCTGGTGATGAGGCATTTCTCTTGGGAGGAGATGTTGATATTGAAGGATTCAATAAAATATTGGATGAAGCTTTTAAAGCAACGACTGACATCAACAAATTCCTGCTAGAAGTCAAGAATATCACTGATGCTAGATGGGATAGACAAAAGGTGCAAGTACAAAGTACTCAAGACTTCAAGTGGCCATCAAATGATGAAGTAAAAACATGGGAAGTGATGACTACACCTAAGAAGAAGAAGCCAACAGTGGAGGAAGAAATTTTGGATGATGAGTAGGGATGACTATTTGGTACCTTACCATTGAAGACAAAGAGGACAGTTATTGCAAAAGGATAATGTAGGTAAACCTGAAAGCATGGTCATCTAGACTCAATATAACTACTACTATCTACTATGTACACTATCAGATCAAGTCGCTAGATCGAGAGAAGAACAAAGAATATCTGTTTCTATCTTTTTGACTTGGTCATTCCACCGCTTCTTCTCTCTCTTTCTTTTTGTCTCTCCTGTAACTTTAGGGTTAGGTTTTCTTTGACCATCTAAATCTTGTTGCATCCTAAATATCAAAGGATTCCAAAATGGTCAAAAACCTATATATAGCAAGAGAGTTGTAAATTGTAAAGGGTCTTTGATATTGGAATTTTTTGGAGAAGAGGAAAAATATATTGTAAAATTTATATGTTCTAAATTTTTGTCTATCTTTTGAAGTTGCAAAATCTTTCATATATGGAAGCTGGATCATATAAATAAAATACGGTGCAATTTTACTCTCTTCAATTGTTGTCTTTTTATTTTCTGTGTATGCTCTTTTATGTTTAAGTTTGCAAGGCATTCTGAAACATTTTGGTTATAAGGTAACCATCTAATTGCTTGCAAGTTTCTTTTAAAGAAAGAACTAAGTTTTGTGAGTAGTTTCAGGGAGCATAATGGTTTTTTAAAGATTTGATACAATAGTCTAGAGGTGACAAGGTAATTTGTAAGGCAACTTATCTGAATTGCATGTGGGTTGTAAGGCAACTTACTGTATTTTGTTTTTATGAGATCTTAGTTTATTTTGACTCTGTAACCCAAAGGATAGGCACTGGTCCAGAACTTGGTCTGATAATCTATCATTGTCCAAGTTATTTCAAGGTATCAAAACCAACTTAATTAAAATACTCTCATTACTAAGAACAAACAAACTGAACTTAGTGAGGACCTATGTCAGCAGGACAGTGTCCACTTTGTTGATTCCTTGGAGAGTGAATCATTAGGTTATCCCTCCTAGAAGAAAAGGAAGAAGGATGAAAATCCTTATCTCACTGGCGTATGTTATTAAAACCATATCCTGGCTTATAGTACTCTATTTTAAGTTAGTCATTACAATCTCTTGATTATTATACAAGTTATTACAGTGAGGGTTTTAGCACATAACCTGTGAATGAACAAATCCACTAAACATATTGGCTGAAATATCAGAAATCTTTAAAAGGTAATACCTGCCTAAGTCTATGGAGCTCAAAAATGAAGAAGGATCTTATCCAGTCCTTAGAAATTAGTCTTTCTCTTTCCTAAAAGGGGTTGCAATCAGGTGTACAAGGTATACTATCATATTTAGGTAAGTGGTGCAAGAAAAAGAGCTAACAGATTGTATAATGTATATCCCTTCTATCACTTGTTGAATATATAGCCCAAGAAATAATTTAATCTCTCCAATCATGGACATCTTGAGTCCCTTTCTCATTTCTTTACCAAAACATCTACAAAATGTTCTATTGCCTTAAAAAATATATCATCAACAAATATCTTAGAAATTAAAATCTTGTTAGTACTTTGACATTTCATATAAACATTACTATTATCACTATTTCTTTGAAATCCAATCTTGATTATATATGCATGTAATATTCTATACAAATCTTGGGGTGCTTATTTCAAACAATATAGTGCCTCGTGCAATTTTCATACCATGTACTTGTTAGTATTCTCAGCAAATCCTCTAGGTTGTTCTATATAAACTTCTTCTTCAAGAATACCATTAAGAAATGTATACTTGAAATCCACCTAATAGACTTTAAATCCATTGTAATCTGCATATGCTAGTAAAATTTTCACCATAGTAAATTCCTTCTTCTTGTGCCTACCCCTTGGAAACTAGTCTTGCTTTGTTTTTTATTACATCTACATGCTCATTCAATTTATTTCTAAAAATCCATTTAGTACCAATAACATTTTTGCTATTTATGTCTTGGTACTAATGTCCATATATTATTCCTTACAATCTAATCTAACTCTTCTTTGATTTCTTTAGCACTGTCTTCATTTTCCAATGCATCCTTTACTCTTCTCAGTTCTAATTCATAAATTAACCATGTATTTCCTCTTACCTTTCTTCTTGTCATAATTATAGCATCTTTGTCACCAATTATCTTACTTGGTGAGTGGTGTCTCCTCACATACTTGGCTAGAATAGGCTCAGTAGTCGGTGGAACTTCATTTCCATCGTTCGGTGGTAGTACTCTCTGTTGAGCTTCCTCCTTGGTTTGTGCATTTAGTAAGGTATTAGGAATATCTGGTTGAACATATACAAATGTTTGATAATCTTTAGGTTCCTTCTTGTTGTCCTCATCATTTCTCTCTGCAAATTCATCAATTATCACATTTTCCCTTTCCACAATTTTACTAGTAGATTTGTTCAAACATTTGTAAGCTTTTCTCTTCGTAGAATATCCTAAGAATATTCTTTCATCCCCTTTAGAATCAAATTTACCATCTCTAGCATATTTTAGAATATAGCATCTACTTCCAAATACTTTGAAATAACTCACATTAGGATTGTGATCATAACAAATCTCATATGGTGTCTTGTGCATACCTTTCTTCAATTGTAGTTGGTTAAGTGTATAAGAATCAGTGCTAATTGCTCCTCTCAAATAAGTTTGAGAAATACCCTTCTCAATCATTAGTGTTCTCGCACAATCCACAATGGATATATTTCTCCTTTTAGTTATACCTTAATGTTGTGGTTTCCTTAGTGTAGACATTTGTCTCTCTATTCCATGTTCATTGTAGAAGAATGTAAACTGATTAGAAGTAAACTCTCCTCCTTTATCAGATATTAGACACTTCATTTTTCTTCTTGTTTCCTTTTCAAATCTTTCCTTAAGCTACTTAAACATCTGTAAAGCTTCATAATTCTCTTCTAAAAATATGACATGTACATCATTCTATAATAATCATCAACAAAAAAAATGAAATATCTATCACCATAGTAGCTTTGTGTTCTCATTTTTCCACATAGCTTAGTGTGCACTCAGTCCAAAATTCCTTGTATAAAAGAAGACGTACTTGTAAAACCTTACTTAGTCATTTTTCCAACTTGACATTCCTTGCACATGCCATTCTTAGGTTTCTCTAATCTTGGTAGACCTCTTACTCTATAATTTTTTGTCACTTTTATTAGATTGTCAAAATTTACATGACACAACCTCTTGTGTCATAACCATGCATCTTCAATTTTAGCATATAAATGACTCTTAATCGATGTATCAAGGTAAAATATGTTACCTTTATATTTTTCTCCAATGCCAATCAGACTTCCTTTCTGATCAAATACTTTTAGCTTTCCAAACTGAAATTCTAGCCGCTAACCTAGTTGTTTAGTTGTGCCATACTTAACAAATTGTACTTTAATCCTTCAACCCAATCTACATCATTACATCTTGTATTATTTAACTAAATTATAGAACCTTTACCTTTCACAGGATATGGAGCATCATTACTAAATCTAACATATCCTCCATTATGTTCTTCTATAGTAATAAACTTAAGTGTATCACTAGTCATGTGGTTTGAACACCCACTATCTACAATCTAGGTATCATTTTTGCTTACATGTGATATTAGGGATTTTTTTCTTTCTTTTCTTCATCAGAATTGTCCTTGATGGCTTCCAGTGAAACAATCATTTGAGGAATAGATCTAAGTTCCTATATTTTAGAAACTTAGATGGCATACATAGGTAACAATGTTATCAACAATTTTATTGTCACATATTCTTTAGTTATCTATCCTCCGGCTCCTTTGATAGTGATGAACCATAATTGATTGAATGTTTGAAGATGTTAATTTGATGATCACCAAGATGCAAAAAGTTAATGCAAGACATTAAATTAGTTATTGTATTGTATTGTCACTGATGTCAAATTGATATAATCTGATTGGTTATATACATAGTTTCAAAGACTTCAAAGAACCAAAGAAATAAAGGTTATGTTATTAGTAATGCATAAAAGTATAGTATACACTAAGTGACAACAAACACCAATGGATAGTGCACCCCGACAGATAGAGAACCCCAAGAGAAAAGTCATAGTGATACCCAAACAAGAAACTAGAGAAAGAATTACCAATGAACAGAACCATAGTAATACCCAAGAAGAAATAAAATTCACAGTGTTTCCCAACTGACAGACAACCCTGATGGATAGACAACCCCAATGGATACAGATGCCCGATGACAACTGAAGTCAAAGACTAAGCTAACAAGGAGTTAAACACAAAAAATAATTGAAGTTTAGAAATGACAAAAGACTTAGCTAGAAAGAGATACATATGGAGTTAGCTAGTTGATATCATTTTTTTCATCGACAAGTTGAAAGCTAGAGATAATATAGGGTTTTAAAGCTGTTTTATTCTAGTTGTCAAGGAGAAATCTGTGGGATAAAACTAAAGTATGCTTTAAAGAAATAATTGTGAGAATTACGAATCATGACAAGAACCAGAAATCCAAGGACTTAGAAATGGTGAAATCATGTCTATAAGAGAGAAAATCTAATTCATGCTAGAGATACAGACGCCAAATTTGATGAAAATATTGAGATGGTATTTATTGCCATGAAGGATGATTTAGATGAAGAGAAAAGGTATGTTGAGACTTCACTCATATCTAAGGTTAGTAAGAATGATGTTTGGATTATAGATAGTGGCTACACTCACCACATGACTGGAGATAAAGAAAATTTTGAAACTTTTGAGAATTATAATGGTGGATCAGTAAGAATGGGAAATGACTTACCTTGTCTAGTTGAAGGTAAAGGAACCATAATGTTGAATAATCTTATCAGATGGGAAAATGCATACCTGGTAAAAGGACTTAACTATAATCTATTAAGTGTTTCATAGCTGAATAACATAGGTCACTAACTATATCATGTGTAAGAATTGTCAAAAAGATAAAATGACAAAGTCTAGTTTCAAGAGAAAAAATCCATACATCTAATTCTATTCTAGAATTAGTCCATACTGATCTATGTTGACCAATGAGAACAAAGAGTTACTATGGTGATAGATATTTCATTCTCTTTGTTGATGATCACTCTAGAATGATGATAGGTATGTTCTTAAAAGAGAAATCATAAGCATTCAAGATGTTTAAATGGTATAAAGCTATCGTAGAAAAACAAAGTGGTAAGGAATTGAAATGCTTAAGATTAGATAGAGGAGGATAATTTATTTATGATGAATTCACTAAATTTTACAATGAGCATGGAATTAAAAGGCAAGTTTATGCACCAAGAGAACCACAACAAAATGGGATTGCTGAAAGAAGAAAAAGATCCATTGTTGATTGTGCTAGAACACTGATGATTAAAAAAGGTATCACTCAAACATTTTGGAGGGAAGATGTCAACACTACTGTCTACACATTGAACAAAGATCAATTGAAGAAAGACACCAAAAAGACACCTTATGAGCTATGGTATGGATACACACCCAATGTAAGTTACTTCAAAATTTTTGGAAGTCAATGTTATATTTGGAAAGATGATAGAAATGGAAAGCTTGACTCCAAAAGTGAAGAAGGAATCTTTGTAGGGTATTCCACCAAAAGCAAGACCTATAAATGTCTTAACAAGTCCTGTAACAAAATCATTGAGAGTAAAAATGTTAGAATAGATGAATATGCAGAAGAAAAAGATGAGGAAAGATGAAAAGAACTATCAGAATACAACAATTTTGTCTACAATGAAGAACCTAACACTCTTCTCAAGCAACAGTGTATCACTCCCGAGCAACTGAACAATGCACCTGAGCACCAGGCTATAAATACCAAAAATCAAGAAAATGCTCAAAATGATGTTCCAAGCATGGAGATCAGAGTGAAGGTCAAGATGATAATTAGAATGATGAATAAAGAACTGAGCCAATACGTTCCAAGTATGTCAAAAGACACCATCCACATAGCCAGATCATAGGAGACAAAAAGGTTGGAATGAGAACAAGAAGTAAGTCACTGAACACTAGATGTTTAATTTGTGATTTTTAGCCTAAATCTATTAATACTGCACTTGAAAATGAAGAATGGGTCAGTGCTATGAATGAGGAAATATAATAGATTGAGAAGAACATAACAGGGACATTAGTAACTATACCAGATGACAAGAATGTCATTGGTACCAAATGGATATTCAGAAACAAACTAAATCAGAATGGAGAAGTCACAAGGAACAAAACAAGATTAGTATGAAAGAGGTATGCACAAGAAGAAGGTATTGACTATAGAGAAACCTTTGCACCTATTTCTAGAGTAGAAGGAGTTAGAATTCTACTTGTTTATGTTGCAATCAAAGGATTCAAGGTATACCAAATGGATGATAAATCTGCATTCCTAAATAGAATACTAGAAGAAGTAGTATACATTGAACAACCATAAGGGTTTCTTGATCCTAACAAGAGAAACATGATTTGTAGACTACACAAAGCCTTATATGGATTGAAACAAGCACCTAGATCCTAGTATGAAAAAATTCACTCCTATCTCGTAAGCATTGGATTTGTAGGTACAAGTGAAAATAGAAATCTATATTTAAAAGAAGATACTGATGATAATATTTTAATTGCTGAAATATTTGTTGATGTTATCATATTCGGGGGTAATGATATGCTATGTAAATCATTTGGTAATGAAATGAGAAAAGATTTTGAGATGTCAATGTTTGGGGAGATCAAATTCTTTCTTGGTCTACATATTCTTCAACAAGATGTAGACATATATATCACACAATCCAAATACATTAAGGAAGTGCTGAAGATATTCAAGATAGAAGATTTCAAGCGGGTTGGAACACCTATGGAAACCTGATGTAAGATGACAAAGGAAGAAAATTCAAATGAGGTAATTAAAACCCTATATAGATCAATGATTGGAAAACTAATGTATGTTGTTTATACAAAACCAGATATAACACATGCAGTTGGAATAGTTGCTAGATTCTCTGCTAATCCCAAGGAATCACACATGACTATTGTCAAAAGAATTATGATATATCTAAAGAATACCAAGGAGTATTGGTTATGGTATAAAATAGAAGGAAAATTTAAGCTTCAAGTTTATACAGATCCTGATTGGGCTGTAAACTTAGATTACATGAAGAGCACATTTGGAGGAGCATTCTTCATGGGTGAAAAACTTGTCACATGGATAATTAAGAAGCAAGGATGCATCTCACAATCTACTATACAAGTAGAATATGTGGCCGCTGGTGTAAACTATTCTAACATTACATGGATCAAACAATTACTTGAACTAATAAATATGAAAATTCTTCAACCAATGATTATCTATTATGATAATACCAGTGAAATAAACATTTCTAATAACCTTGTCATGCATGCTAAGACAAAGCATATTGTAAGAAAGTATGACTACATAAGAGAAAAAGTGAAAGATAAAGAGGTGATACTAGAACATGTTCAATCCAACCAATAATTACCTAACATATTCACAAAGACATTACCTAAAGATACATTTGAGTACTTGAGAAAGAGACTAGGGATCTGACCCTTGTCTATTAGTCACTAAGATGACTAGAAGGCTGCATCAGCCTACACATAAATATGAAGATCATTCATGTTGATGCAAGAAAAGAGATGAACTGCAAAGATACATAAGTAAACATAAAGGTACTTATCTACACTAAACACTAGAGTCATTGCATTACTGATGGATAAGGAAATTCAAGGAGTATATTAAAAAAGGGGGAATGGATATACTTTTGCATTGTTTTCAAAGGGAGAGATGACTTGATATGACTTGAGAGATTATATCCATATAAATTATCCATCATAATCATCCAAATGAAGAGAAGTATCCTAAGGGAGAGATGACTAAAGGGAAAGAGTATATCTATTTTTTTCAAAGGAAAAATAGATGATCAAGGAGAAGAATGGTAAAAGCGAGAGACAACATTAGAGAAGAGATTCTACATCAAAGGGAGAGATAGAATTAGAAGCTGGTACATCTATCCAGTGAAGGGAATGAAGATTGAAGAAAGTACTTTGCAAGAAACAAATCTAATCTATATGAGCTTACCGAGAGGTAGACATTTGTTTTGGTTATAGAACAATAAGAATGGTAGATTGATGAATTGCAACTGATATATTTCATATTGTATTAGTAATAATGTAGTGTGTGGCCATCAATGCCAAAGGGAGAGATTGATGAACCATAACTGATTGAATGTTTGAAGATGTTAAGTTGATGATCATTGAGCTACATAAATTTAATGCAAGACATTAAATCAGTTAATGTATTGTATTGTCATTGATGTCAACTTGATATAATCTGATTGGTTATATACATAGTGTCAAAGACTTCAAATAACTAAAGAGAGAAAGGTTATTCTACTAGTAATGCATAAAATTTTAGTATACACTAATTGAAAACAAACACTGATGGACACTGCACCCCCACAGATAGAGAACCCCGAGAGAAAATTTACAGTGATACACAACAAGAAACCTGGGGAAGAAATACTGACAAACAAAACCATAGTGATACCTGAGCATAAATAAAAGTCATAGTGTTTCCCGATGGATAGACAACCCTAATGAATAAAGTGCCTGAGGACAAATGAAGTCAAATACCAAGCTAACTAGGAGTTAAACACCGAAAAGAACTAAAGTTCATAAATGACAAAAGACTTAGCAGGAAAGAGCTAAATATGGAGTTAACTAGTTGATAACATTTTTTTCATTGACAATTTGAAATCCAGAGATAAGATAGAGTTTTAAAGGTTTTTTTATTCCAGTTGTCAAGGATAAATATGCGAGATAAAAATGAAGTATACTTTAAAGAAAGAATGGCAAGAATTATAGATCACGCCAAGAAAAATAAATTCAAGGACTTAGAAATGGTGAAATCATGTCTATAAGAGAGACAAGATAATTCATTATGAATTAGGTTGGTGAATAGAGAAGAAGATGTTGAAGAGAATACTAGTGAAGAAGGACTTCATACAATCCTGATCAAACAAGATAAAGAACAAAGCTAAAGATTTATGCGTACACCGAACCACATAAAAGCACAACATCATCGAGTAGAAAGAAGTGGAGAAAAGGTATTGAAAGGAAACATTGATTAGAAAGGTATTATGAGCTTAGAGTAGATCTAAACATCTGTAAGTTTAAATTGTATACATTCATAGATCATATACTATTTCAGTTTAACCATTGATTCAGAAAGTCACTTAATCAAGAAGGATTTAACAATCCTTTATATATTGATATACATCCCAAGGAGTATCAAAAGGCTTATCATGAAGAGAGAATAGTGAAATGCCAGATATCAAGTGATAAACTGTTAGTGAAAAATCCTCTAACAAGATCACACTTAACAGTGTGTTTCTAACCTTTAATAGGGTTGGCTCTTCACTGAGCTCACTTCAGAAGAGTGAAATTTTTGGGTTACTGGTCCCAAGTGGTTTTTCCCTTAAAAGGGTTTCCACGTTAAAAATCCAGGTGTCAAATGAGTTTATGATTCATTGATTTAATGTTTTTCTTTACACATTACTAAAACATAACTGGTCAGTAAACACTAAGTTATTTACTGTATTTCAGTAAATGCTAGACTACTATTCGATAAAGATTAAGAATAAGGATCAATAGTGAACTCCGAGAAGTAATTATTTGATAAGATTATTTCAAGGCATACATCTATTGCGATTAATGAAAAGTACTACTATGAGGGGAGGGGTGAATTAGTACCTCTAAAAAATTTAACACTTTTCACTTTTCTTCATTAGCAATCAATCTTTATTGTATTATCGATCAAATATGATGTTCTTTATTATGCATGTAATATTAATTCATAAAATTAATTGTATGCAACATTCATGGGAACATTCATGAAATTAATAGATGCATAACACAATATATGATATCATAGAAAGCTCCTGTTAGGAAGTAAAAACTATGGTGGGGATGGCACCCACAAAACTTCACTATCTATAGAATGGAAGGGAGTCAGTTAAGGCTTACAATTTGATCACTTCTGATGATCTACCTATTGGAAAGTTGATAATCAAAGTAATTATGACTTATTTTGTGTTGTCATTATGGTAACAAAGTCATACAAAGTTTTGTCAAGAAAACTTGGAAGACAGAAATGGCTAAGTATGGAAGACAGAACATAATAGAGGTTCGCAGTCGATCAAAGCACAAGCACACATGTGGAAGATCGAATCAGGGTATGTACATTCATATATAATCTTTACGATATTTTAAGATGTTAATTCTATACACACATGCTACAAAAAGATAGTATGAAGAAGTTACAAGAAGTTGAAGTGCCTCTAGCAGTTCAGGAAATAGAGCACAAAGCCGACCTCAGGATTTTGGATCAGCGTATGACATGTTGTTTTGTAAAGGCTATGTGCCTATTATAGTGTGTTTCTAATCATGTCTTAATCACTTATGTAATCATGCTTAAGCCAATTAGTTTTGAAGTGTTGTATATTTTTTTTTGGGCTGACTAAGGTCTTGTCTCTAGTCGCGTCTATTCAGGCATGGACATATATATATGACATGCAATTTTATATTAGAATGCGTAAAAGAAATTAGTAGAGAAGAGAAGCATAAATATGTTGGCATGAGATAGAGCCTTTAAAGAAGATAAGAGCATAAACGCATAACCAGAACTAATCAGACATTCACATCACATACAAAAGTTCACTTTTGGATATAGTGCATATCTATTCTCAGGAGGTTGTAGCCTTCTTTCTCATTGAGCATTGAGCTCTTGGACACTGATTCCTCACCCCTAATAGGGTTGTTTGTAAAAGACTCCTAACAAGGTCAGGCCTTTAACTAGGTCATTGTACTTGCATTGTAAAGACTGCTCCTAACAAGGCAAAGGAACTTTAACAAGTTCATTATACTAGTGCAATATTTGTGGGTAATAATTCCCACTGGGGTTTTCCTCTAATCAAGGTTTCCCTATAATCATATTATGTGTTATGTGATCTTGTGTTAAGCTTCAAGTGATATATAATTGATTTATGTTTAAATTTTCTAAAATTGAATAATTAGCTAAACACATATTCACCCCCCCCCCCTNAAATTGAATAATTAGCTAAACACATATTCCCCCCCCCCCCCTCTCAGTGTTTCCAACAATTGGTATCAGAGATCTGGTCCTCTGAGAGAAAATTTTAACCACTTGAGGAGATAATGGATTCAGCAGAAGCTAAACATCTAAAAAAGAATCTTGAAGCATCCCTTGAAGATCTAGACAAATCTGAGAAATAAAATGAGGAACTTAAACTAAAATTTGATGGCTCTTAAATGCTTATCAAGAAATTAAGGAAAGATCTGAAAGATTGCTCTACCAATGACTTGGGAAAAATGGTCAAGAAGCTGAAGGAAGAGAACATGTCATTGAAGGGTAAGATAGAAGAATTGAATGATCAGTTAACTGATAGCCTAACAGCTATTGCAGAGAAGAACAAAGAAAATAAATAGTTAGATGAAGAACTCATGCAAGCCAATATGAAAATATTGGAATTGGAAAACATCAAGAATAAGATTGAATTTGAACTATCAGGAGAAAAAGACAAGATTGATAAAATTCAAACAAGTTATGATTTAATTCAATCAAAACTTTATGCATAGAAAATAAAAGGTGATACCACTGGTATGGGATACAGTACAGCTCAAATTGAGATCAATTCATCACAAGAAAGAAAGAAAACTCTAACAGAATCTTCACCGGAAAAGAAAACTAAAACTCTTGAAGAGAATAAAGCAGAACCACAAAAAGATAAGCACAAGATAGTTAACTGCACTTGCTATGCCTATAACAAGCATGGACACTTGGCAAGATATTGTAAGGATGTTAGACCCTTCAATGGTCACTGTTACTCATGTAATAATTTTGGTCATAGGGCTATACATTGCAGCTCAAATAAAAGAAATGAGTCACAACTGAACCAAAGGAATCAAACTCAATACAATCGAAGAAATCAAGCTCAAAGAAACTTGAAGAAAATTACATGTTCGATATGTAATTAAAATGAACACATAGAAAAGTAGTGCAAATTGATGAATAACAACATCAGACCTCTTATCATTTGTCACTCATGTGGAAAAGCTAGAAACATCTCAAGGTTTTGCAAATCAAGAATAAAAGGACAAGAGAATCCTAAGAAGTCTTTGTTTGAAGAATCAGGAGAAGTTAATTTTGTGGAAGCTAAAGCTAAGTCAGATAAAATATGGGTTGAAGTAAAGAAGGATAATGAAGAGAGTAAGGTAGTAGATGCATCCTTAGTTGACGCACCTTCTACTTCCAATTAGTCGACCCTCATGGGCTTAGGGGGAGCTATTATAGCTCTGAACCCCTGCGTGGCTGGTATACTTACATCTGAGTATGCACTTTTGGATTCATGTCAATGATAACAAAAAAATAAAGTATTCATTCATGCATCATCTATAATGCATTCTAAACAAAGTTTGGAACTCTCTATGAAAACTACATACGGTAGAAAGCATTAAATGCAGTAACCTTTATAAAAAATAGTAAATATTTGACCAACTTCACATTTGCATTTGAGATCACATAATTTGGAGAGCGCAGGAGAACTGAGCATCAAAGCACTGAAAGATAATAGATTTGGTGGATAAGTGAATGGATAGAAGTTGGATCATAACCCTAACAGTTGTGTCATTTTGATTTTCTGTGAAACCCTATTTATCCAAGAAAAAAGTAAGTATGGCCACTCTAGTTGTATTCAACATCACTGAAAGGAAAATATTTTTGTTTAAAAGGCATCCCTTCATGTCCATACTAGATGATGTAGAGGGAGCATTTTATAAAACTCCTCTAGGAGTCATGCATGTAGAAGAGATTCACGCGTACATCTACTGTAAGAAGGAAACCGTTGGGGATAATAGTATAGCTACACTCATGGAATCAATGATGAAACCTGACTATTCATTCAAGGATGAATACATGCATCTCACTAATAACCCTATCTTTGATTATTCTAATGTGCACAAATTCTATGAGCCTGAATGGGTTAAAATCTTGTTGAGTAGGATACATGATGACCTCTACTGGATTGGTGAGGTTCTCATTACTGCAGACCTAATCCATGACATGACTGGAGTTCCTAAGACTAGACCAATTCTTCCAACTGGTAAGGATGTTAAGAAATAGGTTGAGCAAGCATGCTTATCTAGAAGTGATAGGCACAGTATGACAGTTGATCCCATTGAGGAAGATGACATAAAACTAGTCACCATGATACTAGGTTAAAAATTTCAGCATGCAAGTAGACTAAATAGTGTATCTACAGCTACTTTCCTGCAATAGTAAATATAGTGAAAGATAATACTCAGTATAACCTATGTGAGATATTGCACACTCAATTGATTGACAACATTTGAGCTATTAAGCATGACAAGAGAAAGATATTCAGGTTTGGCTCATTGATCATATATCTCTACTTCCACATATTAGGTAAGGTTGCAAATCTTTACCTAGACAGAAGGAAACCCACTATGTCTCAAATTTCACTAAAAGCCACATCAGAGAGTAGAGTGAAGGATTCTATGGACATGGACATCAAGACATTCAGGCTCAAAATGAGAAGAGGTTTAGATTATCTGAGAAAATAGTTTAGAAGTATAAGGAGACCATATGTTTCATGGTAGAGACTGACTGCACTTGCATGGAGGCAGTTGAGCCTAGAACAAAATGAATTCACCCACTTGGTTATGAAGTTGAGGAACATGTGTTGGAAGGATATGTACAAGTTCTTTTGTCTGCACCCAAAGATCCTAATGAGCCTAGGTGGAGCACCTACAGAGAAAAGACAAATGAAGTTGATTATGTCCTATACAGTGCTGATAACAAAAGGAAGGCATCAAGAATTACTTCTAATATCCTAAAAATTCATGGATTTACACAAGAAGATCTAGACAAATCTAGGGACGCTAAGATTGCAAAAGAGATAAAAAAAACAAAAGTTAAAACAAAGAAGTTTGATGATGTGCCCAAGAAGAAGATGAATAAATATGATAAAAGTACATTTGTTCCCTCAACTACTATTGACTTGGAAGCATCTCCACCATCAGTACCAAGTAAGATAACTAGAAGGAAGAAGCAAGTTCCCACAAGTCATCCATCTCCAAGAACCACAAGGAGCAAGGTAAAGAACACTCAAGCCCCTCCTGAGGTAGGATTCAGACCTAGTCTAAACATTCTAAAGAAAAAAATTATCAATGAAGGAAGACTGGATACAATTGCAAAGGTCTATGACAAGTACCAAGAGATAGACAAAACATAAATACATTATATGCTCATCTGTCACATGATCAAGTTTAAAAAGTTAGTTCTAGAACTTAAGACATTGATACCAGATAAATTATAGAACATACTAGAACTAATGAAAAGACAGGAAATTGAGGAATATTTGAGGATTAGAGAAGAAACATTAGACAATATTCTCCCTATTTGTTCACATGGAGAAAAAGTAATTCTGCTAGACTTGGTAAAACCTCATCTGAGAACCAAGATAAGGACTCTTCATATAATGAACAATGATTATGAGTTAGTTGGGAAAGAGACTAAAAAAGCATTTGCACAAGTTTTTATGGATAGACACATGTATCCATCAATGACGCCTACAATTAAAATGACTCCAGTCCCTCCAAAATAGGATAAAGCACCAGAAAATTCTAATGCACCTATGATAGGTTCACAAGATTCAGCACCTAAAGCTCCATCACCCTCAGTGACAGTAAAAGATTCAAAAGAAACAATTACAAGCAATGATGTTGAGATATCAATGACGACTTCAGATAATGAATTGGACAAGTTTGAGGAAGCATTTGTGAAAGCTAATGAAACTAAGAAGGCATGCACTGATGACACTTCTTTGCAGCAAGAACAAATCCCTGCAGAAGACACCATAGGTCTAGATGAAGGAAAAAAAGAGGAACTACCCTCTATGGAGATCCCAGTGAAAAATGATTGCATGGATGTCAATCAGAATATTATATTCACTCCTAGCAAACCAGTAACCTCATTGTTGTCAAGTTTGACCCTTGATTCAACAAGCTTAGATGCATGGGGAGAAGAAGATTTGATAAAGATTAGCGTGCTAGCCATGGAAAAATCCAAATTGAAACATGTTATGAGAAACCCTCTATTTCTGGAAACAATAAAATTTTTGAATGATCTCGTGCTTGCAGATAAGAAAATGGCTAAGATTTAGGTAGTTGATGATGTTGGCAGCATCCTAACTAGCTTCAAATCACATTTCACAAGTTTAGTAGATTTTGCTACTAAAATTGCAGAAGACGAGTACAAGAAGGAAAGATTGAATGAATTGGTAAAGAACTTTTCTTTAGATCTCAATTCATTAAAGATTGGTCAAGGAATTCTGAAAGAGTTGGCATCAAAAGGAAGAAAGGTAATAGCAAATTGCATGGACAGAATAAAAATCACCTTATAACACATCAAGAAGATTGAGGAAGTTGACATCTTGGTTGAAAGTATTAGAAAATCAATTGAAACATCTTCACAAGATATTAATGTATGCAGCAATATCTATCAAGGTCAGTTGGATGTGATTGAAAAGGCAAAGTCTGAGATCAATAAGATAAGAATCAGGTAGACTCAACTAATAAATGCATTGGTGCCCTTTCTAGCAATCTTAAATGAAAACTTCAAATAGATGGATACAACAATTGCTACATACAACCAGGGTCCCTACATGGATTTGACCAAAATGGAAAAGCTTACATATGTCCTATGCACCCATCTACAAAATAGTTGATGCACTAAAGGTATTCTGGTAGCAAGAGATAAAGAATCTTAAGATTGCTTTTCCAGATGTATACATGGAGTAAGTATCTACAGACTTACAATTTTGGCACCTTTTCCATTAATGTCAAAAGGGGAGTAATGCATAAAAGGAATATGTTATATAGCCTAAGTTATGAGATAAAGTTTTGTGTTGACAAGTCAAAGATTGAAACAACTTGGCCACATTCCTTTGTTTCCATTAATGAAAAAGGGGGAGATTATTGGAAAGTTGAAAATCAGAGTAATTATGACTTATTTTGTGTTGTCAAGAAAACTTGGAAGACAGAAATGGCTAAGTATGGAAGATAGAACAGAACATAGGTTTGTAGTTGATCAAAGCACTAGCGCATGTGTAGAAGATCAAATTAGGATATGCGCATTCATATATAATATTTATGATATGTTAATATTTTAATTCTATACATGAATGGTAGGAAAAGAGAGTACGAAGAAGTTATAGCAAGTTGAAGTGCCTCTAGCAGTTCAGGAAACAGAGCATAGAGCTGACCTTAGGATTTTGGATCAGCGTATGACATTTTGTTTTGTAAAGGCTATGCACCTATTATAGTGTGTTTTTAATCATGTCTTAATCACTTATCTAATCATGCTTAAGACAATTAGTTTGGAAGCATTGTATATTTTTTTTTGGGCCGACTAAGGTCTTGTCTCTAGTCACGTCTATTCAAGCATGGACATATATATATGACATGCAATTTTATATTATAATGTGTCAAAGAAATAAGTAGAGTAGAGTAGTGTATAGATGTTGGCATGAGATAGATCCTTTAAAGAAGATAAGAGCATAAGTGCATAACTGGAACTAATTAGACATCTGTGTCACATACAACAGTTAACTTTTGGATATAGTGTAGATCTATTCTCAGGAGGTTGTAGCCTTCTTTCTCATTGAGTAGTGAGCTCTTGGATAGTGAGTCCTCACCCCTAATAGGGTTTTTATAAAAGACTCCTAAGAGGGTCAGGCCTTTAACTAGGTCATTGTACTTGCATTGTCAGACTGCTCCTAATAGGGCAAAGCAACTTTAACAGGTTCATTATACTAGTGCAATATTTGTGGGTACTATTTCCCACTAGGGTTTTCCTCTAATCAAGTTTTCCCCATAATCATATTATGTGTTATGTGATCTTGTGTTAAGCTTCAAGTGATATATAATTGATTTATGTTTAAAGTTGTTGAAATTAAATAATTATCTAAACACTGATTCAACCTCCCCCCCTCTCAGTGTTTCCACCACTACCCTATTAGGAGTATTAATGTGGAGAACTAAGGATCTACTCTGTTCAGAGCTTTCGCAACACTGATTTAATGTGCACTTGGTTAAGATATTTACAATAGGATTATTAAATCCACCTTCCTTGAAAGTATTTCTTAAGTGTACCCTACTTGTTAGAATGTGTACAATATTTATGAACTGACTGTATACAATCTATAATTTCTTATCATAGATCCATTAAAGCTTACAGTATATGAATATTTCCTATAGTGATTGATTAATACCTTTTCCTACTTGTCGGAAACCTTGGTTCTTGTTCTTGAAAATTGATTTGATCCTATTCTGTGCTTCCACATGTATTCTCTTGTCAGATCCTTAGATGCTCTCAGTGGCTACAATCATCATCGAACAACATGTTCATAATTGATTGAGCATCTATTTATAGAAGTTCTTTGACCTATTTTAGAATCACACATTACAATGTTAACTCTAGATCCAAGATATACAACTTGACCTTGATCCTTAAGTTTGCATGTTTTAAATCAGTTAAACTGATAAAAACAATAATAATTACACTAATTTTCCCTCACGTAATGCATTTCAAATAAATCAAGAAGCTAAATATAAAACTTCAGTGATTTATCTAACATGGAAAGTCAAATCCACTTTTTGCGGGATGTAACTGACTCTTAGTATCTGATTGTTCGTGTGAATTAAAATTCTATCAGTCTTCCCTCTTTGAACTATTCATCAGGTTCCCTTGATCTGTTGGGTTCCAGTCTTGACTATTTCATCGGGCTGCACTGTTGGTTACTCGTCGGGTTGCTTTGTCTTTTTTGTCACCAGGTAACACAAAATAGTGTTGCATTAGGATGCTTTGTACTTAGCAATATCAGTAACCTTGGTGTCAGGTAGTGTTGTTCCCTATCTATCGGTGTAGTATAAACTGATGGTGTTTATCATGTTTTTCCTTTCTTATGCTAATGGAAAAATATAATGTCTTCAATCTCCCCCTTTGACATTAGTATCAAAAACTGATATGTGCAAAATACTAAAGTGTTTAGTATGTACACCATGTATATATCCTTATCATTATATGACTCCCCCTAACTATATACATCGGTATAGTATAAGTATATGTACATGTATACTTGCCTTTGTACTATACATTCCTCTTTTTTCATAATCTTTCCTCTTTTTAATGACTGATTGTACATATCATTTCCCCCTTTTACTGACTGACTATACATATCATTTCCCCCTTTTTTGATAATTATGACAAAAATGTACAACTTATAAGTTGTCAAAAATGTGACAAAAATTTGGAGCTTACAGAGTGTCAAGGATGTGGGAGTGACTATTGTTGATATTTTCAATCAGTTTCTCCCATTTTTCTTTGAGGAGTTCTAGTTACATGTGCTCTAGTTCAGTCTTGGCATGCATATCATAAATGTTGTATAAGAAAAACATTTTAGGGGTGGCAATAAGTGTTCTTGCATGTGTCATATGTTGTTGCAGTAATGTGAGAGTTGGTAAGAGTTAAGCTTGAAGCTCATCCACCTCATCTCTAAACTTTATTTCTACAATCTGTATATTTGGTCTCAGCTTCCTAGGTTGCTTGAGCTATTCATTGTGCAATTTAATTGCATC
The DNA here is from genome assembly GCA_018584345.1 of Thuja plicata. Taxonomy (NCBI): domain Eukaryota; kingdom Viridiplantae; phylum Streptophyta; class Pinopsida; order Cupressales; family Cupressaceae; genus Thuja; species Thuja plicata. The sequence continues at coordinate 12,129 of MU224637.1, read as the reverse complement.
TTTAGTGTTTGTGAGACCTTTTTCACTAGCTTGAACATTAGCATCAATTTCTGCTATCTTATCGGTATACTCCTTTGTGAGTTGATCCAATGTGCATAATTTTTGTATCAAGCCTATAGTTTCTAAAATTATGGGGTCTAATGTGCTTACCAGTTTAGATAGTTTCACCTTTTGTAGTGCCACTTCTTAGCTTATTTTATTCACTAACTTGAATTCATATTTCTTCTCAAGTCTTGTTTCCATAGGATTTTCAACATCTATATTCTGAGATGTGATAGCATCGGCGATAACCACTAATTGATCAAGCATGGGAGTTGTTTGATCAACATCTGTATTAGGTACAATTTGTTGAAGGATTCCTTTTTCCACTTCCAATACCTTTTATTCTTTTGTGGCCTTTCTTAGCTTATCATTGATAGCTTTACTTTCACAAAGTCCAATATACTTTGTCAACTCAGTAGGATCCAATGTTCTAGGATCACATACTGGAATCTCAATTATTTCATCCAGAGTGACTGGATTTTTGTTCTTTCTCTTCTTCTTCCTTGAGATTTGTTGATAAAAAGATGTATGAGCTACCATTTCTAGTTCATTTGTTTTCTTTGAGGCGCTCGGTGAAGGCTTTGTAGATGAAACTTCTTGTGTCATTTGCTCAGGGTTCACCTCTCGGTTAGGTGAAGAAATATCTTCATCAACCCCGGGTTTTTCAATAGATTTCTCTTCTATTTTCTTTTGTGGTTCATTTATCTTTGCTTCTTCACTCTTCTCCTTCTTTTCCTCTTCTTGTTGTTTTTCTCTGTCTTGATTTTGATTAGTAGACTTGTCTTGCTGATCATCGGTAGCAGCTTTTTCTATAGTTATATCTTTAGATTCATCTATTGTATCCTTTATTTCTACATCACCCTTGTCTTCGGGTATGCTTGTATTTTCTATAGTAGATTCTTCATTTTCTTCTATCAGATTGATGGCCTTCATCAATAATAGCATATTTTTCTATGTGCCCACATGTGTTGCATCTAGAGTTGTGTCTTTCTCATTAGTTTCATCTTGTTGAACAGTGACATATTCATCCTTTAGGATTTGTTCTATAGGGTTTAGTCCTATTATGTCAATGATTGAAGTGTCTATCCATGTTTCATCAGCAACATCCATGTCATTATTTCCTGGTGTCTTCAATTCTTGTTTTTTTTCTTGTTCGTTAAGAGATATGAATATTACATCATCATCCTTCTATGGATCCTTATTAGAATCATAGTGACTAGTATCTTGAATTTCAAGATCATCCATGACTTTATCTAAGTCAATGGGCTAAGTATCGCCAATATTATCCTAAGGAATGTCTTTGGACTTGCTTTTTATTCCTGCCCCTCTATATGAGGTGTCTCAGTGAGAAGTAATAAATTCTCACAGCTTGTTGATTCTGTAGGTAGATTAAGAATTTCTCTCCATTTAGCATCTATCATACTATCAAGATCTAAGAACTTCCCCTGTAGGACCTTTTAGGCTCTTATATTTGCCACAAATTTATTTGAATTATTTTTCATCATTTATTTTATCTCTTCCATTTTGGATTCGGGAGACATGAGTGTTACAAGTATCCTCTCCCTTGCTTCCTTTTTGAAGTTCAAAGCATAAGACCATCGTGTTGAAATTTAGTCACTTAGTGGTTTGGGAATTTTGTTAGCAAAATCTACTGGTACATATTTGAATTTATCCATACACCTTATTATTCCATCTTATATTTTGTTTTGGTCCTTGGGATCCAACTTTACCCATTGTCTAATTTTCCTATTAGTCATGGTACCTATTGTAGCAATTGAATCAGCTATCTCATTAATTGTTCTAGGGGTTAAGATTTTCTTGTCTACTTCAGGCTCATCCTGTTTTGAATCTTCAATGTCAGCTTTGATCTTGACTAGTCTTCTCCTCCTTTTAGTAGGTGTTTTCTTCTATGTTTTTTTCTTCCTCTTATAGGTCCTCACTTGACCTTTCTTAAGAGGTGTTGTCTCTTTCTTTACAGTTTGGCTCCTTGTCCTCTGAGCTACTATAGTCCTTGGTTTCTTGGTTGGAGGTGGAGGCACATCAGACTCTCAAAATTCAGAATCTGTTGCTTTCTCATCTTTCTCTTCACCGATGGTACCCTATTCCTCAGTGTCGGGTGATACCACAGTAGTGGGTTACACTTTTTTGCCTAAACGGACATTGAAGTCTACATTTTGAGAAAAACGTTCACATTCAGATGCATATTGTTGTTAAACTGTTTGAAATCGGAAGATGAAGTAAACTATTCTTTTAGGATTTTCTGTCTAGATTATAAATATATTTTTTTAATTTTTTTTTGAGTTGATTTTAATGGGGTTTTTTTTCTCCCACTAAAACTGCTATGTTGCTGAAAATGTCATTTTCAAAAAGGTACAATGACTTTGTACAACATAATTTTTTTTCTAAAATAGATATCAATGCGCTTCTTTCAAATTTGGTTTTTTAACATCCATACGGAGGGCATGCAATTGGTGTGATGACATTATCATGATAATTTCATATTTTATGAACATTTGAAGTAGAGTCAACCGTAATTTTGACATACCTTGACTACGTAGCTGATAACTTGTGTATTTATTGAAATTCAATTTTTTTTTTTGATAGAAAGAAGACTCGAAGCCGGAGGGAACTACTATTTTTCAATTTTTTTTTTCTCTTTTCTAGTATTTTTCATTGAACGTCAAACTTTGAGGTTTATATTCAATAAAAAACCTACATTCAATGCACGCCAATAAACATAGACCTAATTAATTCAAAAATTGTCAAATATATATTTGTTAGAAAGCTCATTCAAATTACTTGTTTGATGCAAAAGGAAACCTCCCTCATCTTCCATTTGATCCCCATGCTTGAGCCTCGAAGCCATGAAAACTATAGATTTTTGTTAGCCTTTGGAAATGGCCTCTATTCAGAGACTTTCAATAGAAAGTACTTTCAATCAAAACTAATTAGTTTTGATAGAAAGCAATTTCTATCGAAAGTACTTTCTTAGTTTAATTTTGACATGGATTGAAACCCACCAAAATCTTCACTAGTTAGTTTCGATCAAAACTAAGAAAAAAAGGTAGTTTTGATCGAAAATAAGAATGTTTCGATCGAAATAATCGGGTACTTTCTATCGAAAGTAACCAACTAAATTTCCCACCTCGCAGATTTTGTGAAGAATTTCTTCCTCCAAAAAAGTGTAACCCACTATTGTGGTATCACCCTATCCTATGCTTGTTCTTTCTCCTCCACATTTATAGAAACAACTTCTCAAGATTCTTTACCATATTTTTTTTCTTGTTGACAATCTTCTTTATAACTAGGCCTATTTTATCTTAGACTTTGCCTCTTCATATGTTCCAAATCTTGGTTTCTTACTGTCAAGTGGTTCATTCAACAGTGCATCAATTGTATTTTTTAAGTGGTGGAAACCAGGGTGCCCTTAGTACATTTGGCTTAATATGAGTGAAATCTTAATCCACCATAAAGTATATCTCATCCCTATGCTTTTCAATTAATTGTTCAGGGATTCTTACTCTCACCGTCATCTTTTAGTTGAAATCAAGGAAGTATTCATTCATCACTGAATAAAAGTTGTCACCTAGTGACTTGATAAGGTCACTTATTTGCAATGTGACTAGCTTGGTGGTGTTCCACTTCACTTTTCCAGTTGAAGGAAAGTATTCTTAAAAATAAAAGAATATACACATTATAAGTGAGCCAAAATTACATGTGTTTGTCTTGGCAGAATTGATTGTTGTCATATTTTCATCAAGTTACTTCAGAAGGATCTCACATAGATCCATTTGTATTCCTTTTGTAACAATATTGTAAGCTATTCTTACTATTGTTGATGCCATGTTGTTTATCCTGCTAGCTTGAAAGATTTTGTAACCTATCACAAATGCACCGAACCTTAGTTCCTTGTTGGTGATGGTGTTCACCTTAAGTCCTTGGTTGTCCCATACATCATTGGTGAGTTTCTCAACTTCTGGTTGAGAGGGACACTTGTGTGCCTTTGGTTTGTCGGTTATAGGGTAACCTGTTACAGTGTGTAATATATCCTTTGTAATATGCTTGGGTTCATCCAACCATCACTTCTGATCATGCATTCTGCTTAGTACCAACCTAATCCAGTCAGGTTTGAAAACCCTAAAAAAATATAAGGCATTTATTATCCCTTTTACTTGCAAGTTCTTGCGTTCTTCCTTTAGGTTCCCTTGTTCATCACATAGCTTCTTATAAGCTTGATCTATCTCCAAATCACCAATCTCAGCAATCTTGCAGTGGATATATGATCTAACGTCTTCTATCAACAAAACCCTATGTGGAATTTTTGAAAATGTGCCAGAATCATTGGGTTGCAATGCAATCTATGGGCATATCTTTTATTTTTGTTCCACACAAGTGCTATTCTTGATTATCTTAATGACATTCTTCTTTTCACTTTTCAATTTGGTTGTTCTTGAAGTCGTTTCCATTGTTTCAAATTTAGGGTTTTTTTGAAAATAATAACAGAGTTCTTGGTATGCTTGGTACTTAATTAAATCTGTGTAGCTTGTGAGTGAATGGTTTGGAGTGCATTGGATTGAGTCAAGGACTCTCTGCTAACTGCTCTCTTTTCTCAATTCGTGTGAGAAAAATGAAGTGCTTCCATCAATTATTTATAGACTTTTTCCCTAAGTCTATCATAAATTCTCAACAACTCGTTGGGTTATGAAGATGGAATTTGGTGGGTAAACTCTCAAATAACATTCTTGATGTTGACAGGATGCTCATGATAGCTGTTAAGATTGTTGCTTTCACCAATGGATCTCGCTGTAGTGTCAAGACAACATTGTAACCTTGCTTCCTTACTAACGGGTGTTGGTTTACATTAGCGATTTATCATTTTTATGTGTTGACCGATGATTCTGGGTAAGTGTAGATAGCTCATCCTTTTATGTTCACCGATGATTTTTGGTATGTGTTTACCAATGGGGTTGTTTTCTCACAATTATGACAAGTAACATAATATGCATCTTTATTCATGCAAATTTTGACTATCTATCAATTTGTATAATGGAATTGATGCAAAATATGACTTGGTGTAGTGCAGTTTCATACTTGTTCATCTTAGGCGGGGGTGGTGATGTCACCAGATCTATGGGATGAGGTGTCACCTACTATACTTCTTGGTCTAGCTTCCTCAATGATTGAAGCTTTCCTCCATATTTTCTTTCTCATTTTCTTTATTTCTTCAATGGTGTTACCATTTGCAAAAGTGGTGGTTTCTTTTATTTGGTCTCTACAGTACTTCTTTAGATGTCCAACCTTATGACTATGCAAACATGCCATTCTAGCATTGGTCTAGCATCTAGACCTTTTGGTCCATGTTCTGATCTAGTTTTCAGAAATGTGACCATATCTACCACATGTTTTGCATTTTATCCATGTATTATAGTCCCAAACATATGAATTACTGACTCTACTCAATTTATATACATTTTCTTGATTTTTGGGTTTCCATGATTCAATTTTCTTCTTCCTTCATTCTAGAGATGTGTGCCCATGCATTTTCCAAGTCAGACAATACTTTTCCATATATATTTCCTTCTTTGGTTCTTTCATCTTTGATTCACATTCATATGCTTTATGTCCTTTCTTGCTACAATTATAACAATGTCCTATGAATGTAAATGTGGATTTAGGTTTACCTTTTTCTTTGCTCCTGCAAACATTTCAGGTGTGGCCTTTCTTTCCATAGTGATTGCATGTCAGCTTCCTTGGTCTAGGATTGATGTAGGCCTCTTTTGCATTAGCTTCATTTGATGACTCGTCATGCTTGGTGTACCCTTGTCCAGTGTTGGTGTTGGGTCTTCTTTGTGTATTCAAAAATTCATCCATCCTTTTTGTACTTTCTTCAGCTCCCTTAATCATGTTATTATGTTGTAGTTGAATTCTGACCTCATGCTTTAGTTTTTCATTCTCTTCTCTTAGTTCACTAATAATCTATATTCTTTTAATGAGTTCCATATTAAATTTGTTTGCTTCTTGACCCATAAGAATAATCTAATTTGTAACCTCATGGTGATTCTCTATAAGTCTTTTTTATCTCAGACTCCTTTTCTTGTATCTTTTTTGTGATCTTTCTTCTATCATCAATATCTTGTGTTCTTTCTTGTTCAGCATTTTTCATGACATCAATCATCCTTACCATCTGTGTCTCTTGACCAATTTGCAAAGATTTGACTTGTCCAGCCTAATTTAGATTGATTTTAGTTAGGCTTGTGATGCTTTCTTCTAATGTATCTAATGCTTTGCTTGTATTTGATCTTGAAGACTCAAAGAAATCTGGAATATCTTCCTCTTGATAATTTGTCTTATTAAAATGAGATGTCATACTCTTTCCTTCATCTGACAACTGTCTCATGTTGATTATAGCTTCTTTATAGTGTTCATAAAAAATCTGAATTTCAAGATTTTTATTCTCAATATTTTTATCAAGTTTATACTTTTCCATGGTATGATGTTTTCTCTTAAGCCTTTAAGCTTTCCAAGAAGAGACTCATCTCTGATACAAATTGTTGGGATTAATAGGAAGTAGTACTGAGAGGGGAGGGGTGAATTAGTACCTCTAAAACTTTTAACACTTTTCACCTTTCTTCATTAGCAATCAATCTTTATTGTATTACCGACCAAATCTGATGTTCTTTATTATGCATGTAATATTAATTTACAAATTTAATTGTATGCAACATTCATAGAAACATTCATGAAAGTAATAGAAACATAACATAAGATATGATATCGAAGAAAACTCTCGTTAGGAAGTAAAAAATATTATGGGGATGACACCCAAAAGACTTCACTATCTGCAGAATGGAAAGGAGTCAGTTAAGGGTTACAATTTGATCACTTCTGATGATCTACCCTATTAGGAGTATTAATGTGGAGACCTTTTAGGATCTACTCTATTAAGAGATTTAGCAACACTGATGTAGTGTGCACTCGGTTAAGAGATTTACAATAGGATTGTTAAATACACCTTCCTTGAAAGGATTCCTTAAGTGTACCCCACTTGTTAGAATGTGTACAATATGTATGACCTAACTGTATGAAATCTATACTTGTTGATCACATATCCATTAAAGCTTACAGTACATGAATATCACCAATAGTGATTGATTAATACCTTTTCCTACTTATCGATAGCCTTGGTTCTTGTTCTTGAAACCAATTTGATCCTTTTTTGTGCTTCTGCATGTATTCTCTTATCTGATCCTTAGATGCACTTAGTGGCTACAATCATCATTGTGAAACATGTTCAAAATTGATTAAGCATCTATTTATACAAGTTCTTTGACCTATTTTAGAATCACGCATTACAATGTTAACTCTAGATCCAAAGTATACAACTTGACCTTGATCCTTTAGTTTTCATGTTTTACATTAGATAAAATGATAAAAATAATAATAATTGCATTTCTTTTTCCTCATGTAATGGATTTAAAAAAATCAAGAAGCTAAATATAAAACTTCAGTGATTTATCTGACGTGGAAAGTCAGATCCACTTTTTGCGAGATGTAACTAAATCCCGGTATCTGATTGTCAGTGTGAACTAAAAGTCTATCGGTGTTCCTTCTTTGAATTTTTTGTCAGGTTCCCTTGATCTATCGGGTTCCACTCTTAACTGTTTCATTAGGTTGCACTATTGGTTACTCGTCAGGTTCCTTTGTCTTTTCTATTATTGGGTAACATTGAATAGTGTTGCATCGGGATGCTTTATACTTAGCAATATCGGTAACCTTGGCATCGTGTAGTGTTGTGCCCTATCTGTCAGTGTAGTATAAACCAACAGTGTTTATCATGTTTTTCCTTGCTTATACTAATGGAAAAATGTAATGTCTTTAACATCTTCTGGCACTAAAGATAACTAGAGGCTTATAATAATGTTACTAAGTTTTTGGGTTGATATTGGATTAATTTTTGAGGCCACTGATTCACCCCCCCTCTCAGTTATTCTAATAGATAGCATTGATAGTCTCCTTTACCTTAGTGCTATATAGTGTAACATCTTTACCTTCCTTCATTCTCATAGAATCAAACTTTCCTCTTAAGCCTTCAGCCTTTACCTTCTAAACATGTTGATCTCCACCATGAATCAATTGAATCCTATCCCACATCTTCTTTTTCTCTATCATATCCTATAAGGTCATTGAACTGCAGGTCGGTTAGAGTAGATGATATCTCAATCATTTCTCGAGTGTGGTCTTGTGTTTCTCTTATCTGCTCAACTATCAAAGGACCAATTGTCTGTGTTTTATAATCATTCTCAACATAATATAGTGCATAATCTACAATCCTAGATATGTGCAACATCATTCAATTTTTCCATGTAGAGAAGTTGTCCTTTTTTTAATTTAGGTGCCTCCCTCTTATACATCTTCATATCTTTAACTCAATTCTTTTAAAAATATCTCTTAGAGTACTACACTCTGATGCCAATTCTTGGATTATGGAGAGGGGTGAATCATAGAACTTATGGTACATTATACTTAAAAAAATCAACTCTGATTCAACTTGGTTGAATAAACAACAGTAGCAACCGAATAATCAAATATCTTCAATAACTTAAATAGTAACTTGAATATACATTAAATATCATTCACATGAATCATTCAACACATTTGACAACATATTTAATGAGGAAACCCAATTTGGGAAAACCTCTATGGGAATTGTTACACACAAATGAAAATAATCTTCTGCAGTATGCTCGGTTAGAAGCTTATTCTGTTAAAGATTACAATACACATTTTTTAAATGTGACCCTATTAGGGGATTTACCTCAGACCAATTAAAATTGTCACCCTATTAGGAGTGGCCTAGTTAGATGGCTTTGAAGGCTCTTTTAGAATGTCACATTTTGCAAGGATTTTATAATAAGACTGTTAAGTCGACTCGGTTAAGAGATTTTATTGTTACAAATGAAAATAAGCAACAATATGTAAAATCATCTATAAAATGCAACTAGATGTTGCTTAATCATATCCCTTTATGCGCTCTTTGACTATTAGCATCAAAACTTCATCAATATCTTCACTTAGACTTAGATTTTTCACTTATTTTCTCTTTAGTGAATGAATCGGTAACACTTCAACACTTTAAATTTCCAGCCATTTGTTCTTCAAATTCATCCTTTAAATAGACTCTATTTTTGCCTCTTAATCTACTTGATTAGGTTTTCCATCAATCACGTTGAGCCATTAGATTAACTTTATGAACTCTTTCCATGAATTGAAACTCGGTTTTCCGCTTCACTTTTACCTCATGACTTGAACTTTTCTTGGAACTCCCATAATCAGTTTTAGCCACTTAATCTTTATGATATATCTTTACCTCTAATTTTCCTGTTCATAGATCTTGTAACCAAATCCCTTTATGTTCTTGGAATCCTTTATATTTGTATAGAATTTCATTAAATGTGTTCTTATCCTTGTTTCTTATATCTGTTGCACTCGGTGACTAACTCCTAAAATTAGTGTCATAACTCGATAACTATCACTCACTTCTTAGTGCTTAACTTGCTTGGTGTCCTGACCAACTTACTTAATGGTTTAACAACAAACCTCTATCTTCTTGGTATCTTAACTCTTTATTCTTACTAACTTTTTCAATCTTCTTTACCAACTTGATAAATTAGAAAACTATTTCAATATTACCTTATCATTGTGTGATCTTTATCTAGTGCCCAATTAAATCAACTCCTAAAGATATGGAAATTCAATATGAACCAGAAATAAATTTCTTGACATCAATGAAAAATAAAAAATGATCTAATTATTTCCACAATCATGTAAACATCTGATCTCAGTCTTCATCATCATCTCCATCAGTTGAGAAATAGAGTTTTTCTCTATGATAGTATTAATGCCACTAATATACATGTTGGTCTCATCAAAATTCCTAGGAAGAAGAGAGATCTCAAGCACAAGAGAATGAAAGAGAGGGTATAATTCTAATGCAATTTGATAGAGATATGTAATAATAATATTATAATGAAAATTAAATCTAATTAATAAATGCAAAGATGTAATGTAAAACATACACAAGATATCTAGACAGTAAATACAATTTTTAAAGAAATAAATGTATATATCTAGATATATACAAAGTAATAAAGGGAATCTAACACGAAAAAATAATAATAGAAATATAATGAGTTGGGTTCACCATAATGTATAAAAAACATGGTTCAAAATGCTAAGATGTAGATCACTCACCAAGAACTTGTGGTATACATTACAATAAAAATCCACGCTTAAATAAAGTATGATTAAAACAACGAAGAGAAGGAAGGTGCTAATGGAGAATCTATGTCTAAAGGGGATTTGGATTCCTAAAAGGATAGATGTGATACGATAACGTATAAATAACAAATATGATTTAATAAATTAAGTGCAAAGGAAAATGAGGAAGAATAAATGCACTCGGAAAAATGACTGAGAAGGAAGGACTTTGAGCCTGAATTTGATTGTCATTGGAAAATTGGATTATGTTGTAACTTAGATCGGGAAGGAAATGACCTGAATCTATCCATTCTGAAATTTTCACTTAAAAATGGTAGGGACATGTTAACTTTTGAGGAACAAGTCGCCTATTTCCTAGAAAAACATGATGAAATTGTCCCAGATTTTGGAACTATACCTATACTGCCTGGATACAAAATAACAGCTCCAAAACCTATTAATTCGCATAGAAAAATAGAGAAAAGATTTTTCAAAAGGGGTTTTCCTTGTTCAAACCTCTATTTAGGAATCAACCTTGAAATATGATGGAAATAACATAAAGGAAAGTGATGTAAAAGGGTAAATTGTTGATTCACCTTGTATGAAACACTCATGAACAGATGTAGTAATCGGTCAAATCCATGAAGATGATTAAATGTACTTGGAATACAAAGATTTGACCTTAGAATGAGATGTTCAATCAAGGATTCCCTAACAAATACATAGATCTATGATTTTTAATCTGCAATCTTGAATATAGATATGCTTGATAACCACATGCAAAGAAGAAGGGTTAGAAGAGTTGATAAATGAATCTTCTTTATTGATTGATAATTCCTCTACTTGACCATCATGGGAGAGAAAATTTTCATCAATTAGAGAATATTTCCTTTGCTTGAATAGATCTTGGAGAAATAGAGACTTGGAGATCTTGAATTGGATACTTGCCTTCAAATCTTGAACCCAAATCATCAATTGTTCTTTCTTGCTTCAAATCATGATCACCACAATGCTTGCACTTGATTATGATCTTGAATTATGAAAAAAGAGGAGATAGAAGGTCCTTCTATAGTGAATTTGAGATTAAAATTTGATCTAATTTGACCAAAATTGAAAACCTCTGAAGAAGACCCTAACATCATGATTTGTGCCAAATTTGAACCAAAAATCCTAGGGAAAAGTCGGCAAGTCGACTTGTTCAAGGAAAAATGGGATAAAATTTAATGGGGATGTTAGGGAAGGTGAAAAGAAGTGGGGAGAGAAAATGCAGGTTGTTTTGATAAAACATAACAAACATTTGGACCTTGAAATCACCAAAATTAGGTCTAGTAGATCCTAAGGACATCTAATTTTGGGTGCTATCAATTTAGGATGATACAAGATGAAGAGACCCTTTATCATATTGGTGACCAGAAGAATAGGAAATAGGACAAGTTGACCCCTAATTGGCTACATGGTTTTGAGATGGACAGTGATGATTTTAAATATGCACCCTTAGATGATTATGTTCTAGATTTATTTAACAATATCTTTTTTAAATCGATCATATTTCCACAATCCATTGAATTTAGAGCAAAATTTATGGCTTTGATTGTGTATTTTTTTTAGCATCAACATTTTGGATCACACTCTGTGATCCATCATCAAGATATAAGAGGAGAGAGAAATAAGGAAATGTAAAAATAAGATGCAGACTGGGCCTCTCTTAAAAGATAAAAGAAGGGGTGGGGTGAGAAAGAAGGCATGAAAAACAAGGGGGAAAAAATAAAAGACTACCTAAGAGCAAAAAAGATAAAAAATAAATAAACCAACAACAACAACAAAAATAAT
>MU224636.1:2860878-2876780 GCA_018584345.1 Thuja plicata | reverse complement strand
TCAATAAAGATTTAAATTTGAATATTGAATTTTAAAAAAATGACATTAAAACAAAAACTTGTTAATAACCTTTTAAAAAAATTATAAACTAAATTTGACATAAAAATATACCTCTCATATACTTACCTGTCCATTAGACGAGAGGTATAAACTAAATTATAAACCTCACATAAAAATTATATACTAAATTTCACATAAAAACAATTTTTCGGCGAAGCACTGGCATTGTTAGTTTCAGAGCAAGGAAGGGCATAACGTAGTTTCAGAGCAAGGAAGGGCATAACGTTGAACTGCACGGCGATGGCTTCTTCAGCTAGTCTACGAAGGGAAACAAGGCGCCTGGGTAGCCTCACTTCCTCGTGGACCGTCCAAACCCTTACACGACCATCTCCATCTCCATTGCCATCTCCATGGCTGCAGCAAACAGAGTAAGCCCAATAGATTTTCCTACTTTTTGATAATGTTCTGTAGAGTAAAATGTTTACGCCATTATGTCAAGGGTAAAAGGCATGTCAGAATGTGCCACTCGAAAGAGGGCACCGCCTTACCCTTGGATCGCAATCATTGTATCAAGGAAATCATGGGATTCTTTTGGATATTATGGGTTCTACATTTTAGATTGTATAACAAGCAGTCACAGTCTACATTTCTTGCTATATTTCAATGTTTCATAGACAAATATGGAGTAACTTTTGCAATGTTGCATAGACTTTTAGTCAAACTCATTGACACAAATTACGGAGGTTAGAGGTAATCAACCTCTCATGTTTGGTGCTAGGGTGGGTATGTTAGCCTGACATGCCTCTGTTGGGAAAAATCAGCTTATTTGTGATGTAATAATATTCTACTCTAAGATAATCTAAGATGCATCTTTTTCAAAACATCTTATCCTTGTCAGCAAATATTCTCGAGTCCTGGATATTGAACTCAGCATGTTGGTAATGTTGCCTTGTGAACTAAGATGACCGTAGCATAATGGCATATAAATTTTTTTCTCCTTGATAAAAATGCCTGTAAACCAGCCAAGCCTATTCGCTTGCAAGAGTTGGCTGCGAACTTGAGTGACTGTCTCTTGGTTAACTCTAATCTATTTTACCTCAGTAGCATACTTGTAGAGATATGAAGTTTAACTTTTATCATCAGTGGAGGTTTAGATTGTTGAAATCATTTTGAAGTTTTAAATCTCTAGTAGGCAAAGAAGGCTCAAGAACATTGCTTACTTTCCTTCCTTTAAACTTCTCTTATATAAAGTGCCTTTTAATCATGGTTAGGCTGTCATAGCTGGATTTAATTCTTTTTCTGGAGTCATACCACAATTCTTGTTTTTTCTTGTTACAGCATAGTTTTAATTGTTTACTAAAATATGAACCCAAGTTATCGTGTGTTTGGTTATTCTTTTGTTTTAAATTGTCACAAGTACTCCATTCCTTGGTTGGATTGGCAGTTCTCATCCTTAAACTTTGTTTTTCAGGGAACTGCCTTCATTTGGCTTGCGAGCAATTTCTACTCAAATTGGTGAGATGCCTTTTTCATTCGCCTTTCCTACATTCCTCAAACAAATTATATGGTTGTAAGATGCATTTCATTCTCTAAATTGGTCTCTATTCTGAATTTCCATTTACTTTAATTCAACAATTATTTGGAAAGTGATATAGATCTTAATTTTATTGCTTGAAACGCTACTCAAGCCTGAAACTAAAATTAAGGTGTAATTCATATGTGGCAATTTATCATGCAGTAAGAAACAGAATGAAAAGTGTAAAGAGTATTCAAAAGATTACAAAGGCAATGAAGATGGTTGCATCATCAAAGCTAAGGGCAATACAAACAAAGGCGGAGAATTCTCGAGGGTTATGGCAACCATTCACTGCACTGCTTGGTGATGTTCCTGGTATGCCTTCATATGAATTCTACTATGTCAAGATGCTTTGTACATTTGCTTTGGGATAGCTTCCATTACATTCTTTCTAAAAATTTCATAAATTGTGTTTCTGAAGTCGTTGAGACTAAGAGAGTGATGGATCATGGTAGGAAGCTGATTTAATGAGATAAAACAAAAGTTGAAGGTGTAAACATGCTATGCAATAAATTTGGTAATGGAATCTTTAATGCAGTCCAAATTCATGAACTTAATTAAGGACTACGAACAAGGCAGCTCCTATAAAACTGAATCATAATTTCAGTAAGTATATAACAGAAAACTCAGAAATTCAGGGTGACAGTACAACAACTTTTTACATCAGCATTCAATACCAACTCTCACATCCAGGTGCTCAGCGTGAAATGTTTAGCCCACAAAAAATTATAATTCAAGAATGACATTCTGGATGTCCAAGGCTTCCTACAGATCACAGCCCAGTTATTCTGGCCTCCTAGTTCAATACAACACCACGTTTTTTATCATTGCTTTCTGATCATTTATCTTCAGCTTCACCATTCCTTCAATCGACTTCTTGTGAGCCAATCTTTCACTTCCTGCCCTTTCTTAAATATCTTTTAATTTAAAAAGTCATTATCTCTGAAGCCACCCTGTCCAATCTCCATATACTTATCTGTCAGCTACATGCCCACTTGCCTAGGATTATTCATTCTTCATAAGAGGTATGACACAGGAATAATTATACTCCTCAACCGGGTTTCTGAGGTAATAAATGACTGTGCCAGAAAAACAGTCGTCAGTTAATGTGTGACTAATGTTTCTTTGAGCACCCAACAGGTAATAATGTTCAAAATAGTAATAGTGAGGCCCAAGTCATTCTGTCTTATAGCAGTCAGAGATGAAGGAATAACACAGGCAATGCTAGCATATCAGATCCAAAAGAGTTTTTAATATTTTGTCATTGATGTCAAAGGTTGACGATCAAGGTTGTATAAATTTTGAAGGATCACTCAAAGTAATAGAGAATTGGAATGAAATGCTTATCAAGCTGCTGATTGTTCATCAGATCTTCATCAGCTACTTGGTTGTCTGGTTGAGCTACTTGGTTACGTGCTTGAGCGGGTTGGTTGTCTGCTTGAGCTGGTTGGTTGTCTACTTCATCTGCTTGTTTGTGTCAAGTCTGATTATATGCCATGTCATCATTGAATTAAATAAAGGTAGATTTCTTCAGAATAAAAATGTGGCGACTTCTTCAGAATTTTAAATATGATGTCAATTTATGTAAGGTTTCATCACATATTCTTAACATGTTGGACGGCTTCAGAATTTAATGATTAGCATTTCTTTTTGAAACCAATTCATAAAGTCAAGTAATGTTTATTCACTCCATTTTTAGAGCGACAGCTTTAGACGTTTCTGGGGCGGCTTCAAGTAACGTTTTTTTCTTGAGCATTAATGAGCTGTCTCTGAAGTTAAATAAAATATTCTTCAGTCAGCCAAACCTATGATCTGGGAGTGCAGTGTTAGTTTTTGGTGACTGTGTCGAACATGTAATGAATGGAAAAAGGTATTGAATCAATGCATGGTGGAGCATTAATTTTTTTGGGCATGATTGGGCAGTATAATATTTGAGTCCAGTGTTCTTGATACAACTGGGCGTTTTGGATTGGATGGACTGAGCAATGTTTTTTGTTTTTCTAGTGTGGAGTGTTTGCTGCTGAGCATATATTGCATTGTTTTTCCTTAGCTGTGGAACCCTTTTTAGTATATGCAAGCTTGGTGGAGTCGTCTTTGTGAAAAAGAGCTGATGTATGGTTTTAAGGGTGTTAAAAACTTCTGGGTGGTGTAAGATGATTGAGTTGAGCTGCAATTTTGGTTGAAGAATGCTGAGGAACTCTGATGATGCACGATGGGAGTTATCTGTGTGAAGGAAAATTATTGATGTGATTATTTTTTTAAGGATTGCATGGTATGAGAATCTGTTTACTCCTGTAGCGTGTTTTTCCTCTTCTGAGTGTATAGCATGGTCTTTTTTATATATAGCGTGCGAGCTTCTTGAATAGTAAGAGGCCATCTGAGGGATGAGTTGATGTGTATGATTATACATATGGAGTTGCTCATGTCAAAGAATTTTATATGAAATCTGAATGTGGTTTGAGTGAGGATGTTTATTGCTATAAGGCATGAAGATGCTATGAAGCTAAGCAACTAAGGAGTGGGGTGTATTAGTTTATTCTATGTGTGTGATTTCTGATTGCTGTAAGTGATTGAAGGAGTTGTGCAATTGAAGAAAATATTGGTGTGGAGGTATTCATAAAATTAATGCTGCTATCATTATATACTGCTGTGCGTGTTCTAAAATTTATTGAGTTTTGCAATTGAGTTGTTGCTCAAAGTGAAGTTGGTGCTTCAGCTGATTGGAGTTGGTGCTTCGAGGAGGGTTGGTGCTCTTTGGGAGTCGGTGCTCTCTGTGAGTTGGTGTTTACTTATGTAATCTGGGTTGGTTCCCATTTTGTTAATGAAAGCTATTGATGTGCCGTGGATTTTTACCCAAAAGGGTTTTCCATGTGAAATTGTTGCTCTCCTTGTTGATGGTTTTACAGCAAACAAGAATATAAGAAACAAAAGTTACCAAAGAGAAAAGTCAACACCAAATTTGAGCAAACAAAACAATCAGCAGGTTAGTAAGGTAGGTTGTTCCATGAGTCTGAAACCAATTAAAACTTAAAAGTAACAAAGATTCTGGAATTGTTATTTCTTGATTAGAAACTTCGGACACAAGCATCCTAGTTGCTTCTTCAACTGGCTTATTCCTCCACCTGGTCAAGTTCTCTTTCTATTCTTGTCGTCTTGGCTGTTTTTTGAAGCTGCCTCTTGTTCGTCACAATTTTCAATTTTGGTCTTGGTAATGATGATGTAACTTAGTAATGTTGAAAATTGGTGAAATATCTATGCCATCAGGGAATTCTAACTCATAGGCATTCACTGCAGACTTCTTTAAGATCAGGCATGGTCCAATCTTCTTCAATGTTCTTCCATGTCAACTTTTTGTAGGTTCCTTGGGAGGAACCTCTTTCTCGTTAAATGTGCTAACACTAGATCCTTATCTTGAAATTCCTGCTTCCTTCTTCTTTGAACATGTTTCTCATACATAGTTGTATTTTTCTTCAAGATATTCTTGACTTCCTGATGCAATTTGTGGACATAATCAGCAAAGTGTTCTCCTTTGCATTTTTTCTTTCTAAATCAGCAGTATCTCTTAAGGTATCTACACACCTTGGGATGCACCCATACAAAATTTGAAAAGGCGTTTTGGTGGTGCTTCTATTTATTCAATTATCGTTGGCAAATTCGACTTGGGCAAAAACTAAGTCTTATTGAGTGATCTTTTGTTCCTACTAAGCACCTTACAAAGTCTCCCAAACTCTTGTTTGCCCTTTCATTTGAGGATGCTAAACTGAATTAATAAAACTTAGCTTAATGTCCAATTTCTGCCATAGTGTTTGCGAAAGGTGACCCACAAATTTTGTGGCTCTGGCTGAGACTATACACTTCATTAAACCATGGAGTCTTACTATCTCCTTTAAGAACACATTTGCAACATGAGATGCATATTTGACTTACTACGAGGAATGAAATGTGCCATTTTAGAGAATTAATCACCAACACCATAGATTGAATCATTATATCTCTGTGTTTTTGGCAGCTCAAGTATGAAATCAAAAGCTGATTGTTGGTACAGGTTGGGATTGCGGCTTCTTCCCATGGCATATTGACAAGTTTGGCAATGTTGAACCATATCCTTCATGTCCCTACCTATCATAGGACAATAGTAATTCTCTCTTATATGTGCTAATGTATTTTCCACATCAAAGTGATTAGCTAAACTTCAAAATTGTATTTTACTCCCTTTAAATGTTTATCATGGATCCTTGAGGGATGCATAAACATTTTCCTCTAAATAGCTTTTTCATTGCATCAAAGCCAATGACTTCAATTCTTATTGGAGTCATTAACAAAGCATCCTTCACATGATTAGACTTCCACACCTATGCTTCAAGACAAATGAATGAATTTGTAAAAACTCAATCCATTTTGTATGTCTTTGGTTAAGTTTATCTTAGCAGTTGATGTACTTTGTTTACTCTCCTATTTGATAAATCATAAAATAAATACTTGAAATAACGAATAAAATTATTAATACATACCAAATAGAGAAGTAAAAGTGTATCTTTATCTGCACACGAAGTTATTGCAAAAGTGGACAGATCATACTGCTTTCCTTGACGATATAATATCTTTTAAAAGAACTTGACGGTTGTCAAGAGGAACAGAACTGATTATGCTCATAGCTACTTGACATCGATAAACAATTAATTCATAGTAAGATAATCTATATTATCAAAACATAATAACAAGCGTTGTACAATTAACTACATCATCTTCCCAAAAAGAAAGTCATCTTCTAGATGACAAGGAAAACAAGTATGCATCAAGTAAGATTAGGGAAGATTGCCCAATTTGATGACAATATTGAAGACAAAGACTTGTAGGCTAAGTTGGAAGCATAGTTTTAAACCTCGGACTTGGAGAATACTTGGCAAATTAAATGAGTTTGGTCCAGGTTTTGGGGCAATGATGCTTGTGCATTCCCTATCACGATACAAGGGGATGTCAAGGGGCCGAGTTCTTACCACAAGCCTCAAGGGGCCAAGCCCTGACCACAAGTCTAAATGAAGACCTTCAAAATCACACACAATCCTTTATGGCGCTCTTCATTTTCACGATTCTTTAAGAGACAAAAAACAATGTTTACAAAGCCAAAAAGCAAAGATTTTGTAGTGCTTAACCAATGGATGCTAGTATGTGAATAATGCTTAGGATCAACCAACCAAGGCACTCCATCTGATTGCACATTGAAAGCTGAGAATGCCACACCAAATCAATCACTGAGCCTAGATAGTACTACATGCATTTCATAAGCATTTTGATTGTGAAAATAGTGTTTAATATCCCCATATTCTAGGAATGCACTCTCATCTAGTTCTACTTTACGAGGATTTTCCTGTTTCTGCCAATGACATAGTGTGAGGAAGATTCAACCAAACTTTCTTTAGTCAAACTCTAACTACAAACCAAACTTTGATTGACCGAAAGCCACGTAGGAGGTTGTATGGCAGTGTTGCAGTAAGACTTGTACAATGGACCATGAATTATCACGTAGTAGAGAATGTTTTAGTAATTCCAATTGCCACGGTTACCTTCCCTTGTATGATAGAGCCTTTGTATGGAGGCAATGCCCCAGGAGCTGAATTTTATGGTGGTGCTAGAGGAGCTAGTCTGTAATGTGTAGCATGCCAATCACACTACATACCTTGTGTTTGAATTCATGCAGTTTACAACAACAATAATTAGGAGACTGAATTGTAGGATACAGAGAATACATACATTGTACGGTATTATGAATTAGTTGTAAAAGATTAGATGGTACATAGCTCAACCGTCTAGTTGAACCAAGACGTACAATGTTTGGTAACAAAAGTTGTATGACAATCATATAAGAATTATGTCATACAATGTAAATGACATTTCTAGCCATACAGTGGAGTAAAATCTTGTAAGTAGTACAATGGAGTGAAATAATGCAAGCTGTATGGAGTAAAATAATGCAAGTTGTATGATAGGCTAATAATGCAATCTGTACAACGGAGTTTGTGTGGCTTGTCATATGGTAAGTTTTGAAATTTAAATTTTTGAATTTGTTTGTATTTTGCTAGTCGTATGGTTAGGGAGTTTAGAGTATTACAAAATCTAATTCTCTTTGTTATAACCTGAACCCATTTCCTAATTCAATTTATTGCAATTTCACAATGTTTGGTTCCCATGCATTAGTTTGAACAGGTTGTATGCAAATGTCTGAGGAAATTCTGAGTGCACTCAACTGAATGCCATCCAAATTAATGAGGCAATATGGTAAGCAGTTGTTTCTCATTGAATATTACTGAAACAATAGAGATTAACACGAGAGATTGCTGTTTGAAGTAACAGATTACAGAAATATGCTTGTGCAATCCTCTAACCTTACGAAACGGCAGAGGGAGCCATACATAATTAATTACAGCAGTAGCTGCCCCATGAAAGGTGATTAAAATCTTTCTTAAGCTACTGTTACATCTTCCCAAACACCCAAAAACTCAGCTAAGGCAATGTCTGACTTTTTTCAGCTTACAAACTCCACGTCTTGCAAACAAGGTGCTGCAAACTCCCTTAAATTCCTCACATCAGCCCAAGGAGAATTAATTCTCAGCATGGACGTCTCAAACCCCACCTCCTTCCCTTCCAGGCTAAATAGTGTCATTATCGATGTAGTTAGCTTATCACCTTTCTAGTTAGTGGCCTATTCACACTTAGCATAAGTAATAAATTGCATAACTTTTGAAATGTGGTCTTACCTTATCAAATAGTGCTTGCATTGATTTCACTCTATCTTATGCATCCATAAATTTTAGGATGATTGTTGCAAGATTGGATGTGTGCAATAAGTTGATGAAAACATGGTTCCTTCTATTCATTCATCCATCTATCATGATAGTACAACCAATTTTTTCTTATTCCTTGAAATGCTAGGCAAGAACATTGCTCACATGTTTATGCTATTTACTTCAACATAGCAGCCCACAAAGTCTCATATGATGGAGCTTTAAACTTAAAATCCTCACTTGTAACGGCATTTACCATGCCTTGCTAGTATGGGGACTTGCAAATATTGAATGACAAGCTAAAATAATACAAAATGTTTCGAGTGGTTGTCATTCGAACATGGACACTTTTCCTTTGCCTTTTACTCTTGAAAATTGGTTGCGATCTTGCTGTAGTATGAGGCAAAGGTGGTGATAATGTCCTTACCAATTTTTGATTTGTATGTTGAACCAAGTGTAGATTGAGACTCTTGTAGACTATTGTGGTAGTTTTAGTTCTTCAAAATGGTTGAGTTTGACATAGGAAGAAATTGACCCAAGTTTTGTGCTTGTTCTTGCTTTTTTGGCTTATCCTTTGAATAGGCCTCAAGAGCTTGCTTTGTCTAATGGATGACATTTTGAGGGAATTTTTTGTAAGGCTTCACATCATGGCCTGAGACTTTGATAAATGCCTTTTAAAGCAATAAATGTCTCAATTGTATTCAAGGTTGCCAAAATTGCATAACTCTGTTTTTACATAGGATTGTCATCCCATATGGCCGTGCAATGTGTCTCTCATATGTCTTGCCAACCTTGTTTGTAAAAACATTAGGCTTCAGGCTATCAAATGTTTAAAGGTTTTAACTTTTCACTTGTCACTCTTATCTTTCAACATACTTTTATCTCCTATGCCAAATAACTCAATATAGTACACCTCCATAGATATAGTTAAATGTAAGATAAAGAGTGATGACACAAAAGAGCAATCCTCTCAATATACCTAGCTTTTTGACATAGCAAACTTTCCAATATACTTTGTGGTACTTGGTAGTGGAGTGGGATGAGAAGAGTAGAGTGGTGTCCAAAAAGATGATATGTAAAGCAGTGTTACTTGGGGACGCATTTCTAGCATAATTTGACCTGTCCTAAAAATGGGGATGTCCCGGAAACTCGAAAACTTGCGGAAACCTGTCCCCTGGCTTTCCCTTAAAATTAATGTTTGAGTTTTAATAATTTATTTGACTTCCACTCTCATATGAACTCCCAATTGAAATTATTTAAAACAAATGTTATTTGTTAAGGTTCTATGATGTATATAAGCATGCTTTATCCATGTTTTCATATGAATATTTAAAATTTCCCTATATTATTTAAGTTTTCCCTATTTTTGATATGGCCGTCCCCATTGTCGTCCCCTGCTTCGGGAAAAAAATCTGTTTTGGAAGCCATTTCCCCGTCCCCTGTCTCCCTGTTCCAAAAACCCGGGGTAACATAGATGTAAAGGTCTAGAGTCTCTCTAATGGGGTACATGCTCACATGAGGGAGCATGAAGGCACTAGCACTCATTTGATACAACGATTCTACTTATCCAAATTATGAGTGAATGGTAGATCATTGGAAGAAGAAAGAGAGAGACAAGAGAACCTTTGGGACATAGCTTCCCAAGATGTGAGTATGAACTTGCCGAATGTTGTGTTTAGTGCACCATAGAAGGGCTTAAGAACCAATTTTTTCGCTGCTATGATTTATAACATAGATAATATCTTGCAAATGCTTTTAGTATTTTATTACAAAATAAACATTTACAATTTTACAAAAATTTAATATAAATATTCAATTTTAGAAAAATCCTCACCTTAACATTAAATCCTAACAAAAATTACAGGGTTTATGTGGGTTTACTTATAAACGAAAAAACCAAACCTTAGCTCTACACCCCAATTTTCAAGGTTTAGGGTTAGGATATACTTACTAACAAAAAAATCTAATCCTGAAAAAACTTAGTTTAGTTTGTACTTACAAGTAGAAAAACAAACCAAATTGAAGAAAAATTCAGGGGTTTGGTGTTAAGGTTAGGGTTTAACGGAAATAATATTATGTTGAGACCATGATTCTAAACTGCAATTTCTTCATGGTTTGGTCTAGGGTTAGGTTTTTATACTTTCAAAATGAAAAAGAGGCGAACCTGAACTCCAAACCTTGAAAATATAGGTTTTAGCATTTGTGTTAGCCTATGATACTAATATGAATTAATAAATTTAAATGAAGTAATATTTAAAATAATGATACTTGGAGGCTAGAAATTATTAGGCTGATTTGGAGAAGTTGTGATGCTAATCTATAAAACTTTAGTTTTCCAATCAAAGGTTCTTTGTTGTTAAAAATCACAAGAAAATGCTGGAAATTTTAAAAAATGCAACAGGTTGGAAATAAAACAGAAGAATTACCTATATGGCAAAAAAAAAAACCAAAAAGTGACAATTAAATTGTGAGTGTTGAGCTCTTGAAGATTAAATTGTGATAAAATTCCCCTTTTTGCTAAAAAATTGTTCACTGCAATTTTACTAAAAAGTATAAAATTTGTCATCGAAAAATTGTTTAAAACTCCCTATCCACAATTTCATGTGATTAATTTGTGCTATCTGAACCTATGGTTAGAGACTTGAATAATGGAATTGTTCTAACTAGCTAAGAATGCATGTTGCCAAACATTGGAGGTGTTATAGGCTTGTTGATGCTTCCGTTCTTTAGAGGCAGAAATTCAGATGGCTTTTTTCATCAAGGTCCTAGACATCTACCTAAAGAGATTTAAAATTGTTAAATCAACCTTAGCTATTAATATTTCTGATGTAATTGATATTTTAACAAAATGTCAATGTGTTCAATTTTTATACAAAAGCTTATATGCTTGCTTCCCATGCATACACTGGGATTGAAATGATAATTGATTGAATATTGTAATTACGAAGGAGACAAAAGCTCCGTAAATAGAGATTACAAACAGAGTTTCTAAAACAGAAACAAAAGACAAAATAAACATTCTATATAAGAACTAACTACGAAACAGAAAGATCCTAACTGAATGACCATTATAGAAACATTCAGGAGCAATGAGGTGTGATTTTCGGAGAAAATTGCCCATGAACCTTTCAGTAAATCCTCCTAAACAACCTTAAAAAAATTTCATATGATTTTTTTCAAGAAAAAATCACTAAAAAACTCTCCCAAAACTTCAAATTTTCAGAAAAAACCGGAAACAATCTTTTTGAAAGCTTTGATCTCAGAAAAAAACTTCAGTTTTATAAAAAAAGGGTAAAAAATCCTTCTAAAAATTTCTAATAAATTTTTAGATTAGCTCACGAATTTTCATAAAAATCATTAAAAGCTTCTGGAAATAAATTCCAGGTATTGCCACTACAAATTAAAAAAAATCTCCAAAACGCTAACCTATGGGCTTGGATACCATGAAATGATAATTGATAGAATATTGTAATTACAAAGGAGACAAAAGCTTCAATTATAGACTACAAGCCAGAAACAAAAGGCAGAAAAGAAACGTTCTAAATAAGAATTAACTACAAAATGGAAAGATTCTAACTTAATGACCGTTATAGAAACATTACATAAGTACTTTCGCAGGGATTGGTCCCCCAAGTCTGTAATGATCCCGGTTAGGCACTAGGTCGGCCAGATCATTTGTTTGAGTTTTTATAAAATAAATAAATAAATAAATTGGTAGATATATAAATTGAAAATTAGAAATAAATGGGATTATTCCATAACTTGCCTAGGCTGACTTGCTTAGTGGCACTTATTGTTTTTTTATATAGTGACTTAATAGGTCAACTTTTTGTATAACATTTGGGACTGTTTATTCTATAAACTGTCTTAGGAAAGATTTGTATAAATTAAGTGGTGCTGGGATAAGGAGGTATCACAATTTGAAGATAAACTGCCTTCTTGGCATGACAGTTCACTGGGGCAGCAATCTCAGGGAACAAATCAGTGGTGGGACGAAACCCTCATCTGCATATGTCCTTTATCCATTGCCTTCTGCCGTTGGTGCAAAGAGTGATAGGAGTTTCAGGTTTGCGTTGGGGTATCTCATAACCAGCGCCAACATTTAGGAAAGTATCACCCAGCGCTCAACAACAGACATAGACTTGCTGCGTGTCCCAGATGGCGGCAAGCCCATAGGGCTTTGTCCCTGCACATTTGAGTAGAAGACTACTTTGATCAGAATTCTCAAGGAGGTGGCAAAACTCAGTGTATCTTCATTAAAAGATTCATACAGTTCACAGGTGACCTATTCTACATAGATATTGATAAATTCCAGTTTTGTATGCCAACAGATATATCAAGTGTTATGAAGGGTTTGTGTAAAAGCATGTTTTCATAAACATAGGAAATCTGGTTATGTTCTAAGAGTGAGTTGTCTTAATATATTATTTACCAATTTCAATTTGATTTAATGGTCTGGGAATATAAACATCGACTTTGCCCTCGTCACCTGAATATTGCTTGGTTATTGAACTGGTGTGTCCTGTGAGTGAAATACATCCTGGGCTATTCTTGTATAAAGTTGCGCACTGTTTTCTGAGTGACTGTTTAAATCTGAAAAATTGAATCTGAGTTTGCATAAGCTACTTGTTGCTAATACTGGTGAATACTATTTTAATCACTTGTTATACAAGCTGGTATTATTGAGTGGTATCGGAGCTTGGCAGTTTGCCAGCCTGTGGATTGATGAGTGACCCAGATCAGAGTTACAAGCAAAGAGAAAAGAAGAAGGCAATGGGTGACAAAGATTAAGCACCAGAATTCGTTAGGAAGATCAGAGAGATCCATACCAGCATGAGGAATATCATGAGGGAAATGGCTCAACTTTTAAGAGGAATGAGCCAACAATTAAATGCTAATAGGCCCACTCAAAATAATGCCGAAGAAAACAGTTTTGGTGGAGGAAAGGCTTCAACTGGTGGTGGAAAAGGTTCAGCTAATACATTAACCTTCAGTATTAACCTTCAGGGCTAAATTTTTCGCCAAAGAAGCAGCAATAGGTTTCGAGGAAGAACAACCTGATTAGAAGGAAGACACATCAAGATTTCATGATGCATACTATGCCTTAAGCCCTGCCATACACATTGATTTGATCGTCAGGGATTTCTACGCAATGAAGAAAGCAACTAGGCATGGAAGGAGAAGGTATGGAGAGTGGAAAGACCATCAGCACCGTTTGGGGAAAATCACTACTCCGACTTTTGGTGGTTCTGGTAATTCCTCAGCAAAGGCTTGGTTGCAGAAATTAGAAACATGTTTCATTGAACCCAATGTTGAAAGAAGAAGTTATAAACCTTGTATCTTGAAGTAGTGGCTCATGAATGGTGGTACTGTGGCACGGCAACCCAAGGGCACGATTTTATCACCATCTTGGAAGACTTCAGCCAAAGGTTAATAGAAAGGTTTGATAGGAAGGATCCTGAGACTCATTTTAGGGAGTTAGCACAACAGAAGCAAGAGACTGAGGTGGAAGATTATGTAGCGGAATTTCAGAGGCTCGCAGTTTTGTTTTCGGATGTGTTAGAGAAAAGGCTTATAGACTTCTTTGTGGAAGGCTAAGTTGAACCCCTTAGAGGTTTGGTAAGGGCATTTTATCCAAGCTCATTGCAAGAAGCCATTAGAAGGGCTTTGAGTTTTGAAGATTCCTTGACTAAAGAGTCCCAAGCAAGCATCCCCCATGCTATCAAAGAAATCTTTTCAGAAGAGTGCGCTGCCGCCTAAGCCAAATCCAGTGGGAATGTTCAAAAACAAATTGCGAAGGAAAAAGCTATGCTTCACATGCACAGAACTGTGGAAACCTGGTCGTAGGTGTTTGGGAAGGGGACATACACACTATATGGAGGTAGTCTTTGATGAGGACACATACGCGGTAATGGGAGAAGATGTGGATTCGATTCTGCAGTTGCTTGAGGGCAAGCAACATCCAGGATGGGCAGACTGTAATGATCCGGGTTAGACACCGGGTCAGCCAGATCATTTGTTGGAGTTTTTACTAAATAAGTAAATAAATAAAGTCGTAAATATACAGTAATTCAAAATTAGAAATAAATTAAATTATTCCACAATTTGCCTAGGCGTACTTGGTTAGTAGAATTAATTGCTTTTTTTTAATATATAACAGCTTAATAGGTTGACTTCTTGTATGACATTTGGGACAGTTTATTCTATAAACTGACTTAGGAAAAAGTTGTGTAAATCAAGGTTGAAAATCTCGGTCTCGGCAAAAACTCGGCGAAAAAATCGGCACTTTTATCGAACATTTGAAAATATATAATTTTTTAAAATATTCTTAAAAACACACACATAAACACCAAATTTGTAGAATATATACTGATTTGAGATATTCACCATATATTAATCAAAGTTTTGAGTTAAATACATAGCAATTAGAATTTAGAACTTAGCAGAAAACATAGAATCATTATCATTTACCAAAAAACAAGTACGACATCTGAATAAAAATAAGTTGAATACATATCGAAGTCAAACTCCGTGAAACTACAAGTCTACAACTTCTAAATACATATTAAGTTCAAGTTTCGGTATCAATGAAAACTAGAAATATATATAGACTGCACCTAATCCCAAAAAAAACAACCTAATCCCGACGCCTCTACAACTTAAAAAAAATCCCTAAATTTTTATAAATCATTTATTTTTTACTTAAGTGTTATAAGCAGCGAGATTTTTGGGTAAAAATACCAAATATCGTGATATTTTTAGGTAAAATCGCTGCGCGACATTGGAAATATCATCAGCGATATTAATGGAGATAATATCGTTTCAGTTTGTGTAGCGCAATATATCGCGATATCTGAGATATAATCACGAGATTTTCAACTATGGTGTAAATTAAGGGACGCTGAGATAAAGAGGTATCATGATTTGAAGATAAACTGCCTACTTTGCACGTTAGTTCACTGGGGTGGGAATCTTGGGGAACAAACCAGACAGAGACTTGCTGCGCGCCCCAGACGTAAGCTAGCATATAGGGCTCTATTGGTGCACATTTGAGGGGACGACTACTCTGATCAGAATTCACAAGGAGGTGGTGAAACTCAGCAGATCTTCAGCAAAAGATTCATAGTTCGCAGGTGCCCTATTTTACATAGATATTCATAAATTCCAGTTTTGTATGCCAAGTGATAAATAGAGTGTATTAAAGGCTTTGTGTAAAAGCATGCTTTCATAAACATAGGAAATCTGGTTATGTTCTAAGATTTAGTAGTCTGAAGATATTATTTATCGATTTGATTTAATTCTGGGAAATATAAACATTGATTTCGCCCTTATGACCTGAATATTGCTTGGTTAATGAACTGGTGTGTCCTGTGAGCCGATTACATTCTGGACAATTATTGTAGAAAGTTGCTCACTGTTTTCTGAGATTGGATTTAATATAAATCTGAGAAATTGAATTTGAGTTCAGATAAGCAATTTGTTTCTAATACTGGTGAATACTATTTTAATCACTTGTTATACAAGCTGGTATATATCAAGTTCTT
>MU224636.1:2831384-2860828 GCA_018584345.1 Thuja plicata | reverse complement strand
CTGGTATATATCAAGTTCTTTCCTCTTGATCAGGCTTTCGAACATTCTGGTATCCAATATGTTTGTTGAAATCATTTGCTTGTATAAATCAGATATTGTTTCAAACATTTAAAATTTGAATATCTCAAGCTTTTAGATCTTGCTACATTGCTTTATGACTCTTGTTGATTTGCAGGGATTGATGTGAAGAAGAATGTTTTTGTTTCTGTGACATCTGACAAAGGTCTTTGTGGTGGTATCAACTCAACATCTGTCAAGATAAGCAAGGCACTTTTCAAGATGGAGTCAAGTATATTACTCACCTCAAGGCTAGCATTGTGTACATTGCTGGTTTTAGGAATCATTTCTGTAATTTTTCAGAGGAATATTTTTGCAATTTTGTAATAGAAATCTGTCTTTTAACATTTTTATAATCTAAGACAAGTTACAACTTTTGAGTTTCTCTGATGAGTACCAATATACTTTAAGTTTCTGTTTCGATCAAAGTTAGCTTTCTCAGACATCTGGATAAATGTATGAAAATATCTAACTTACAATCAATCTGATCACAGTCCATTATATATTATGCTCTCTTTTCTTTCCTGGCAAACTAATAACCCTATATTTTTTAGTTGTTTATTCTTTTCATCAAGTTTTGCAGTGGTAGTGATGAATGTTTTCCAGCAGGTCTGTTAAAACTTTAAACAACTACCAAGCATTTTTTTCAGCTTTGACATAGTTGTTTCCTACTAATTTGTTTCCAGTTGTATAATACGTTGAAGCTAAACTTTCAACTGATTCATCTCCCTGCTCCTGCTAACTTAAGTTTGCAGTCTCATCTTGGATTTCTAGGGACTCTGGTTGCATTATTGAGGAAATTTAAGTCTAGGACCTAAATTCTTAGAACATTATTTGCAATTGACCAACAGCAATTCAACATCACAATTTACTAAAACATACAGTCCATTTTAAATGTTGAATCTGTTAGTGTTTCGTAGCTGCGTGAGAGATCATTCTCTCCAGTGTGATTACCATTATGTGTTAATCGTAGGCTGAGACTTTTCGGTTTTATTTATCCTATGTAAAGATTGGTTGTGTAATCTGTGAGAAGTATGTTGAAGAGATACCGTGTAAGTATGAGGTGGCATTGTGCGCCTCTCAAGAGACGCCCGCGTCAGCTCATGAGTTACCTCTTCGTTTCTAGCGTATGGCGTTTCAGCTCTCTTGTTCTTATCTCTTCGCATTCACAGGGATTTCTACGGTTTCTTGTTTACGACCTTCTATTCTATATTTACTGGCTTCATTCAGCGTTAACGGTTAGAAGGTTTATTATTCAAGCATGTTATGTATCTCAGCGCTACATATCTTAGAGAAAAGTTAGTCTTTATATCGTATGTATCATCTGTTGAGCAGAGCCTCTGAATCTTTGAAGAGATTGTATTCAGATTATTTTATCATAAATAAAGAAGAATGTTTTGGTGGTGTGGCTGGGTTTTTCCCTCAAGCAGGAGGGTTTTCCCAGGATAAATTATGTGCCTTTGTGTTCATTATTTTTGATCTTTTGCTGCTTATTTCAATCCTGGTATAGAACATTAACAGAATCACTACCACAAAGTTATATCTTAACAAGATGACCTATTTTTTAGTTATTTAGAAAATTGTCCAGAAATGCTATCTAGATCCTTGATCAAAGTAGGTTAATGGGACATGAAGCATGCTAATTACAATTTTAAATTAACAAGGGGAACAAATTATCACAGAAGTAGTTTCTTTCATGCTCAATGTTTAAACCTTTTTGCATTTTTGATTGCATACTTACAGACTTTTTAAAATATTCTGTCTTTGAAGAATAACATTTCTTCTTGTATGTATAACTCGTATTTGCTACAGTATTTGAGGATTCTGTCATTAACTATCATGTGGACTAATTTTTTCAGACAAAATAGGAATAAATTGGTTTTATCTCACATAGTCTATTCTTGATCCTGGCACAACTGCCGCAAATTAACGGATTTGGTCATTAACTATCACGTGGACTAATTTTTTCAGACAAAATAGGAATAAATTGGTTTTATCTCACATAGTCTATTCTTGATCCTGGCACAACTGCCACAAATTTTTATTTTAGCCATCATAATAACTTTCAGAGGACAATATATCTATGTGATGCTATTTCAAATTCTGCCCAAGTTATGAATGAGACATTGTCCGGGTCAATTGTAATTTGAATTTTATTTTCACTGTGTTCTTTGTTTGTTTGAAGATAATATGATTACAACTGATTTTTGACTTTGTATGTAGCTTTTAAAAGGGCAATTTTGTTTTTCATTCTAAGAAAAGATATTTACACACAAAACGAGTCCAATTTGCTTGGCATTTTGATTATATTTTACCTTAAAACAGGGTGTTTTTGAAAATTCACTCATAACTTAATGTGTCTGTGACCCCCAAAAGGTCAGCTTGATGAAGAGGTGGATGTTGCAAACTTGCAAGCATGATTTGCAAAAGAAAATTGATGAATTATTCTGTTATCTTTCTTGTAAGTTTCTTCAGCACTTTCTACATCAACAATTTCAAATGATGTCACACTTTTTCTTATTTTTCCATCTGAACTGTTTTGAAGCAACAAGGATGATAATCCAAAGGGTTGCAACTCTTGAGACCTAGGTTCCTTGAGTTTGATCTTGTTCAATTAAATATACAAACCTAGAACAATATGCTTTGATACCTATTCAAGTTTAATCGAAAATTTGGTAGACTTCACACTGAATTGCAGAAACCTAATTTTATATGGATACAGATAAACAAAGTAAAGGAAGTAAGCCTGAGAAGCACAACTAATACTACATTGAAAGTGAGCTTTGTTGAAATTGAGAGTAATTAACAAAAATGTAACAATCTTTAAGGAGATTTCTGAAGCTAAGCGTTGTAACTTTACATTTGGATGACAATTGCTTTACATCTATTTTTAGCAAGAAATAAATAGTTTAAAAAGAGAAGTCAAGCAGCTTGCCTTGGAATTTGAAAACCACATGACAAGTGTTCTCCCAAGAATTTTAGATGTATTGTGACATGGAATTCTTCAGAATTTCAGAGTTCCTAAATTTTGTATTTTGCAATTTTGTGGGACTAAACTATTGGTAAAATGAAGTTTTGTATCCTTATATGAATGTTGTACATGTTTTAGGCAGTCAAAGTTATACCCTCATGAAGTGACTTAGTTTTATGACATAAATTATCAGTGGCTCTATTTGCGTCCTGGATCAAAGTTGCAAGACTCTCACTCGGCTAAAACTTGCCAAGGCCTGAAAATTTTTTTTGGGAAAAATTTGGCAAAAAACTCGGGAACTTTAAAAACAGCTTAATTTTAATTAGATATGCAATTTTTTTGCAAAATTCAATGAGAGGATGCATCCAATGAGTTTATTAATGAGAACACAAAAGAAACTAGTTGAGTTTAGATACATATAAATCCAAAGTGGGTTCAAAATCACATTCTCATGAGGGATGTTGATGGCTAGAAGCAAAATAGTACTAAATAGTTTCTACAAAACTAGAAGTAAATACATCATCACAATAACATCTTCCTCTTCCCAGCTCTACTAACAAATACGAGAGAGGAACTAGAGGGCCTAGTCCTAGTAGTAGAACCCTGCACTGGGCGTGACTGTGCCTCCTTGCTCGGTATCTCTGATGATGTGTGTGACTCGCTCTCCATCCTGGTATTTCAAAGTATGAATCTATGATGCTTGATCATTGAACAATGCCAAATGTCAAAGTCTTCATAACTAGCTCTTAGGTAGTCTTTGTTGGTGGCTGTTTTCAAGTCCCTAGATCCGGCAAATGAGGTTTGAGTGATTTTGGCCTGTTGGTAAATCATGTCTGTATGAGATTTGGGCGAGAGCTAAGCTAAGTTTGTCATAGAGATGGGGTCGAAACCAAGTGATTTGTGATAAAACGAGTTAATACCCTTTGGGAATCCTTTTGCCAGCTTCATTTGACCTTAGAAAGTCATGATGGATTGTGGGAGGTAACCCTACTGAAGCTTGTTTAATCCTGAAATTTGGCTAACTCTGGAATTTTTCAAAAACCCTCAAAATCTAGAATCTGCATCTTAACTCCTATGAAGCTGGAACCTGTCTCAAACATCCTGGAAAGTATTTATACAAATATAACTTAAAGTATAAGAAATTAAATAAATCAGACTTATACTTAAATGTTATATTTGTATAAATCCTCCCGCCCCTGAACTGCAAAGCTGGAAACTCAAACCCAACTGCTGTAAATGTGAAAATAAGAATGAAAAAGATGTTTTTTGGCTGTTTAATGCAAGAATAAAACCAAGGCCGAGTTTTTCTTTAGAGTTTTACTGAAAAATTCGCCGAGTAATCGGCGAGTTTTTCATTAAAACTCGGTGAGAGCCGAGTTGCGAGTTTTTCGCTGATTAACTCGCGAGGTCCAAAAACTCGGCGAGTACTCGCCACTCGGCGAGTGCTGCAACTATGCAAATCTCCTTTGACTTCACAAAGACAATCAAGAATAATAAAATAAGAAGCAAACCGTGTATCAGTAGGTTTGAGAAGTTCCATTGTGGCAAATTTTCCATAAATGGGTGATTTGTGGTGATGGTTACATATGGACATCTGTATTTTTCTGCCCTTTCTATGAGATCTAAAATCCAGTGGAATTTTCCAATATCTTTGAGTGCATAATTCAATGAATGCACACAACATGGTGTTTACAATATATGCTTGTACTTATTTTTTGCACCAACATGCCTGCTGCTTTACAAATAGGGGCAACATGTATAGCGAATTGGACTACATATGTATGTGCTACTTGATTTTTTTGTGCAGTTTAATATTTTTGATGCCTGCTAAAAACCTTTAGTCAACCATACTTTCCATTCTTTAGCTTATGTTCTATCTGACAGGTGTGGTTAAGAAACTGCAGATGCAGTTAAGGAACTGTATTTAGCATACTGATTGAGAGCTTTAGAAAATTATGCTCGTAAGTGCTTTATAATCTGCACATATGAACATCTGTATTTTTTCGCCCTTTCTATGAGATCTAACATCCACATATGAATGCATACAACATGGTGTTTATGATATATGTTTGTACTTTTTTTTGCACCAACATGCCTGCTGCTTTACAAATAGGGGCAACATGTTCAACAAATTGGACTACACATGTATGTGCTACTGAGGCAGAATCAGGCGGAAGACCACTCCTTTTCTCTCTGTAGAACTTTATATTTTTGTGTAGTTTAATAATAGTGATGCCTGCTAAAATTTTTAGTCAACCATACTTTCCATTCTTTAGCATATGTTCTATCTGACAGATGTGGTTAAGAAACTGTAGATGCAGTTAAGGGACTGTATTTAGCATACCGATTTAGAGGTTAAGAAAATAATGCTTGTTAAGAAAATTTAGATGCAGTTAATGGACTGTATTTAGCATACTGATTGAGAGCTTTAGAAAATTATTCTTTTAAGTGCTTTTTAATCTACACATATTAACATCTCTATTTTTCTGCCCTTTCTATGAGATCTAAAATCCACATCTTTAAGTGCATAATTCAATGAATGCACACAACATGGTGTTTACAATATATGCTTGTACTTTTTTTTTGTACCAACATGCCTGCTGCTTTACAATTAGGGGCAACATGTATAACAAATTGGACTACATGTTTATGTGCTATTGAGCCAGAATCAAGTAGAAGACCACTCTTTTTCTCTCTGTAGAACTTGATATTTTTGTGCAGTTTAATAACAGTGATGGCTGCTAAAACCTGCAGTCAATCATACTTTCCATTCTTTAGTTTGTGTTCTATCGGACAGATGTGGTTAAGAAACTGTAGACTGCAGATGCAGTTAAGGAACGGTATTTAGGATACTAATTGAGAGCTTTAGAAAATTATGCTTGTAAGTGCTTTTTAATCTGCACATATGAACATCTGTATTTTTTCTGCCCTTTCTATGGTTGGTTTGTGGTGATGGTTACATATGAATATCTGTATTTTTCTGCCCTTTCTATGAGATATAAATTCCTTTGGAATTTTACAATATCTTTGAGTGCATAATTCAATGAATGCACATAACATGGTGTTTACAATATATGCTTGTACTTTTTATTGCACCAACATGCCTGCTGCTTTACAAATAGGGGCAACACATATAACAAATTGGACTACATATGTATGTGCGACTGAGCCAGAATCAGGTGGAAGATCACTCTTTTTCACTCTGTAGAACTTGATTTGTTTGTTGTGTAGTTTAATAATAGTGATGCCTGCTAAAACCTTTAGTCAACCATACTTTTCATTCTTTAGCTTATGTTCTATCTGACAGATGTGGTTAAGAAACTGTAGATGTAGTTAAGGAGCTGTATTTTGCATACTGATAAAGAGCTTTAGAAAATTATGCTTGTAAGTGCTTTTTAATCTGCATCTGTGACGTAACTGGATGTGAAAAAAGACAACTTTTTTTGGTAATGCAGTATGCCCAATCCAAAAAATTCTACTGAAGTATGGGTTTAGAAAGAAAGAAAAGGCAAAATATTTCCACCGTTAAGAAGTTCAGAGGGATGCAGTTGCTCCCAATATTGCTCTTTGCACGAAATTGTAGAGATGAACCCTGTATAAAAATCAGTGGATAATTAAGATTTTATTAATGCTGCCTCGCACAACAAATAATAAAAATAGAAATCCTATCAATTTTTAGTTCCCCTTTGCTTACTGAAAGTTAATTAAAGCTTTTGGAAGAGGATATTTTCTTTTCAGCTCTTCTTGTAATCTTTTTATAATTTTATTTGGTGCTGTTTGGATGTCATAATATATCACATTTTATTTGACTGTTTTTTATTGTTAAAATTTCATGGTTATACTTATAATATAGTTTTTATCATCAGGTCCTGAGAAAGAGACAACATATGTGGTACTCGGGGAAAAGGGCAAGGTGCTACTGCAGCGTGACTCAAAGAAATATATTAGCTTGTCCATAACAGAAACACAAAAGAACCCTCTTAACTTTACACAGGTAAGTTGATTATATGGGCTTAAAGTTCTTGGTTCAGGAATAATTGCAAAATGAGCTGCCATTCTCTTTATTTTCTGAAAAAGCAAAGTTATGGTTGGTTTTGGTGCTCTTGAACAAGCATTCAGCTTTTAGGTTTTAATAAATACTTTCTTGATCTGAAATGTCAGGACTCAGTTCAGAATCTTTAGTACTACCATTCAGCTTTTAGGTTTTAATAAATACTTTCTTGATCTGAAATGTCAGGACTCAGTTCAGAATCTTTAGTACTACCAATTATCCGCAGATTAAAGAGTGTTTGAAAAATGGTTTGCATGGAAGCTGAGCATTATTTACAGTATTTATTGATGTTTCCATGATGGGAGGATGGGGTATTAAGGACAGCAAATTTTGGGGATGGCGGGCAATGGCTTATAAAATAATTATATAAAATTTAAAATAACTTTAAGTGAATAGAAGAGAAAACGAAAAGAAAACACTTGCCACTAAAAGAAAACAATTGCCATTAAAAGAAAAAGAAAAACAAAACACTTGCCACTAAGGTGACTTTATTACAAATTTACAACTGTAAGCCTAATTTTTTAATAATATAATATTATTCTAATATCCCCCCCCTGTAAGGCTTACTCTACTGAAAGCAAAACAAAGCAAACTAAAAACACCCAGAAGCATAACTATGCCATTCTTCAGATGCTTGTCTTTGAAAACATGCAATTCGCCATGTAGAACTTCATCAAGCTGCTTTGAACCTTTGTAAAGGTGTAGCTCCCAAGCTGAATTTCACAGTTCTTGCATTACCACCCCCTCGAAACCCCTGAATCACAGATTGCTTGAACCATTGGACAAAAATCCATGTTGAGCTACTTCACTGAGTTGTATCGAGTTGTTTCATAACCCTCGTAAGGGTATGGCTCCCAAGCTAACTAGGCAACCATCAATTTTGAGTTGTCTATGTTGGCTTCCTACCTGTATTCAAACAATTATACCTCCCTAAAATGCATAAAAAGCAACTTCTTTTTCACCATTGTTGACATTGTCTTTGAACAATTATACTTTTTAAAATGCATAAAAAACAGCTTCTCCTTCACCATTGTTGACATTTGGAGGATCTTCAACACTGGCTACTTTAGCTCCTTTGAGTTTTCCTTTGAATATATCATTTGCTTGAAGTCTACATTTCCAAGCTGTGTGGTCCATTTTCTCGCAACGCATTTTGTCCCTCTTTTGTCCTTATCAGATCTACTGTTTGAGTATAGCTCTACCTTAGGTTTAGGAAGTGTTGTATCTCCTTCATAATTCTTTTTTCTTTAGCTAGGAGAGCTGAAATCACGTCTTCCAAACTTTTAGAGGATAGTTTACTAAGAGTAAAAATTACATTACTGAATTTCAAAGGCATACTATCTAGTAAAATAGTCTTTGCATCTTCAGCATCCACTACAACATTGAACTCTGCTAGTTGTCGAAGAAGAGGCCTTAGATTTTTTGTGTGGCTTGCTCGACATGGTGACTGCATCAGCCATCTTGAACTTGAATAGTTGAAGCTTTAAAGAGAATTTTGTATTTACTACTGCTGCTCCAAATAGTGTATTCAAATTCTCCCAAATTTCGTTAGATGATCTTGTCAAATCTACATGATGTAACTTTGTATTGGAGAGGGCAAAATGAATAATCACTTTGGCTTTATCATCTCTTCTCTGCCATTCTAGTAATTTACTAGCATTTGTAGGAAGTATCTCCTTTCCAATAGCTAGTCTCCACAATTATTTGTGAATCAATTGCATCTGGATTTTTACTTTCTATTTGTTAAAGTTGAAACCAGAATATTTATCTAGTTAAATTTCCATTTTCAAAAAATATAGTAAACACACATAAAATTGAAAATCTTCAAACCAAATCACACATTTCAAGGACACCTTGGCTGTAAGTTGTAGAAAAATCTGCACATAACAACCTAGCCGCAAAGAAACACCACAGTTTTGTAAAAAGAATGTTGGTAAAAAGCCAAGCTGCCTAATTGAAAACCCTGATTGCAGATCTTATTTTAAAAAAATATGCCCTAGTTGATGTGGATTTGAAAAAATATCTGTGCGCTTTAAGAATTAAAAATTGCTTAAAAAACAAGTGCATGAGCAAAACCTCCATAGATTTTGTACTAGCCGTGGCTCAAAAATAATACCTAGATCACACATTTTCAACAAACAAATAAACCTGTGATTACTAGAAAAAAATCCATGCGATTTTCATTGTAAAATCCATGTGATTTTAATTAAAAAAGTAGTCACAATTTTCTGAATAAAAGACAATATCCAGAGAGACGGATACAAATTGACCAGAAAAAAACTTTCGATATCCACCAAGAAGAATGTGATTTTACATTAAAATGTGGGTCTGGTTTTGCAGTAAATCCCTGGAATTTTCTTAACAAAAACGGGTTGCAAATTTTACCAGGCAACTGACAAGGTCATGTGTCCCCCTGCTCTATTACTTTATTGCAAAAATTAATAGAACATAATATTTTAATATTCTATTGACTAAAAAGATATGATTACAAAAGAGATTCATCTCCTTATATAGAGATTGGAGAATGAAACCATCCAAATGGATAAACATTAAAACTCACTTAAAGATAAAAGGCGAACCCCAAATAAAAACCGGAAAGGAAACACTTGCCACTAAGGTGACTTTATTACAGCTGCAAGCCTTACCTTTTGTTAATTAAATATTAAAGGTGCATCGAAATGGTTTACATTATAGTTGAAAAACTCAGACTTGACAATATTCGGCAGACCCAAAATTTTTTAAAAACCCAGACAAGACCAAAATACAGCAGACTCTAAAAATATCAAAAAATTGGACTGGGCAAAAGCTTGAGTAAAATACTTGGCAAAAGCTTCACATTTGAAAACACATACATTTATAAAACTATCTTAAAACATACGCATAAATCTGAATTTACAAATTCTATAAGCAGTTTTCCCTTCGTTTATAGATCAGAAAATGAGCTCAGTTCACAACATAGGAACTGAATACAACTGATCACTTTGTGGTTTCTTTCGGAGAGGGAGGGAAGCAGGGAATGCCAATTATCACTATGGCACTTAATTAATATTGGATAATTCATATGATTATCCAAACCTTAGATTGTTATTCTATGTTATCGAAGATCTTCCTAACAAACAATGTTAGGCATACAAGGAAGGGATGCTAAATTATTTATTTTCTAGTACCATATGCTTGTACATAATTGGGTCCATTGTAACTTAACCAAAGGGACATAACATATTAATGCCTCAAGTGGCATATATCCCACAACTGCAAGCATGTTGCGAATGCCCATAACCAGTCATCTGAGGCCATGGCTAGGCAGGATTATAACACTGTGCAGGTATTCACTAACACATCCTACTCCCTCTTGCAAAGTAAAAGAAACATGCCCAATAAATGCAGTAATTGAATATTATCATCAATTCTGAATTGCATTGAGGATAATATAATGAAAATTGAAGTTTTTTGCTTAGATTAATTTTGTCTTCAATTATTCTTAAATAATGATTTAATTTTTAGTTTAAATACAGTGTAAATATTTAAATTATATTGTCAAAGAGATGATGGCCACCTCAAAATTATTTACTCTGTCAAAAGCAGGAATGGAGGAAAGAAGAGAAAGGTAATAATTTGTATTTCGCAATAGTTGCTGCCATCGTATTTCTTGCATATTATTCAGTTATTGTGCATGAATACCAACCTACATGAATAAATTACATGCCAATAAATTGATTTTGAGATACCTAACTTATTGTAAGTAGATGCAAAAGTTGTTTTGGTGTGTGAAATGAACAAAGCAGTTTCTTCACAGCAGGTTACTTCAAGAGGTAATGCTTTAGGCACCATCTTGTAAATTGAATGCATTCTTGGCCCTTTCTTGGTGTTAGTAGCTACATTAGTAGCTACAAGCACAAATTTATACAAGAATGAGAAATAAAGCAGCATGACAAATTTCTTTGTTTTTAAGTTGAATGACAGGTTGTCTCTGGTGACTTTATGTGTTCGAATGCATGCTTGTGACAATAGGAGATGTTTGGAGCACAGGGTTTACAAGAGTACATAGGATGCAACTTACCTTCTTTCTAGTGAAGGTTGTTGAAACGTTGTAAATTGTACCCCGCACAATTTTTTCGTCGCATAGCACCTTCGCTTTAGCTGTAATCAAATCTCCGCTAAGTCTCGACTTCACCCTGCTTGCCTAGTCATCTCCTTTTGTTCGAATCCTTGATCATGTGGACTATTTAATTTAGGACACATGTGCGTTGCAGAGATGTCCGTGCGGCACACACTCGTCCCACTAATCTGCAGATCCTTTCGGCCTCTTTTCTCTCTCTCTCTTGGTCATTCGAATGGCTTCTAGATCATTTTCACAACCTCTTGACTACTATCAGCTTCTTGGCGATCTTACAAATCCTAGGTAATCTCGTTGTGTTGCTCAACCATCACCTTTGTGTACCAACTTATTCTCACCATCACTCCACTAAGGTCCGACTTCTTCTCTTTGAATGAGAGTTGTGTTACACCTTGCACTCACTTGTTTTCATTTGATATAGCATATCGATAGTTCAAGATTGTTTATCTATTATCTATTCTTTTTCTTTTATCAGTTTATTGATCATATCTCTATCTCGTCTGTTCGTGGAGGTGGAAACACCAAAATGGGGGTTTGACTTTAGTTGACCTCTTAAACAAACAACCACAACATTTTTCTTGGCTTCGTGTGTGTAGGTTCGAGGGGTGGAGCGAAGTAGCATTTCGAGAGGTTTCTCGAAAGGGGTTGTGAGATCTCTTTACTCATTCCCTTGTGTTAGATTAGTTACTTTCTGTGATATTGCTATCAGGATTCAACTGTAGTTTTTGAGTCAAACTCATTGACCCATAATTCATAACTCATTGACCCATAATTCATGAGATGGGTTCATGTGAACCACTACTCATGAATTATGGGTCAATGAGTTTGACTCAAAAACTACACAGTTGAATCCTGATAGCAATATCACAATTTGACTTGCTGTGGAAAAATATCTCCTACTTAGTTACTTTCTATCTAGTATTGTACTTTCTGTTATTTACACGTGTAGAAGGGAAAACTAACCGAGCTCAAGACCGTTTAAAATCTCAAGGGATGAACTACCCTTGCACCACCTCACTTCAACTAGTGCTCTGCTGAGCTAGGGGATCAAGCCAACTAAATGATAAAGAGATTTGATTAACTAATATATATAATGCAAGAAAATAAAATAAGTACACACTACGAACAGATAAAAATATTTACTATTGAAAGCAGAAAAGCAAGTTACAAAGATCAAATGCCGAAGTTTGTAAGCTTCCTGCCAGCGCAGGTCGAGAGTGACATTGCAGGGGTAGGATGTCAGTGCAGTGCGCATTTGTCCTGTACAGACAAAGCACAATAATCGAAACAAGATCGCAAATACTATCTAAGATGCTAGAAACAAAATATTTTAATAATAGAAAGTATGGAAAATCAATTAACTATGCAGATAAAGACAACAAAATAACAAAGGGTGGTAGAAAGACTTACAACCCAAAGGAGACCGAATAATCTTGAGAATGGCTCCACTTCTCACGAAACTTGCACACATGAAAAAACAAGAATGGTTGTGGGCTGTATAGGAGCTTGCCATAGTCAAACCCTCGTTTTGGTGTTTCCACCTTCACAGATAGCCAGATAGACAATCAGTGATAGGTAATTGAAAATGATAATAAACAGCTATAGATGATAGCAAATAACAAGATTGTGAAAAGAACAATATGATATGCTCAATGAAATACAATGTGAGACGAAGAGTAACTCCCCTTCAAAACCACAAAGCCAACAACTTGATGTAGTGAAGGCAGAGCGAACGAGACAACGAAGATGCAATGCTGCAAGGATGAAGAAATTAAACATAAGCTGTCCCAATACAATAAGAGACTGATGTAGAAGATCAATTGTGAAGCCCAAGAGTGTGTAGGAGTGAATTTTAGTCAATAGAGAGCAACTGAAACTCAAAAAATGAACTTCTAACATGGCTGGGTCGAATCTCGTTGTCGGTGGGTGATGGTAAGAGGCGCATTGGAGACGGGTGGCAGTTGTAATGCTTGAACAGCTCACTGCACGTTTGTACATTCGTAGGATGAGTGTTCACTATGTGATTGTCTCTGTGGTGCGCACACGTCTTGAGCTGATTTGGCCGCATGGATAATAATCTTAGCAAGTGATGACAAGGTTTAGCGGAGGCTTGCGTAGAGTTTCATGTTTCGGTTAAGGTAGGGACATCACGTAATGTTAAATTACACGGGGGTGCAAATTTATGAGATTACTGCACATAGTGTAGATTTTGTTTTATTTAATTAGTTTGTCACCTTGCACTTTTCTAGTATAGGTTTTTGTACCCTGTCCATATAGGACGCGTCCGTGCCATAGTGACGTCTGGCATCCATGTTGTATACTTTGACTCACGCAGGCCTCCTAGGCAGAGAGCTAGTCTTGGTTGTGTTTCCGTAATTTTGCATTCTAGTTAATCTAATTCGCTTAACTTTAATAAATTATCCTAGCTCACAAGAGCGCTAGTAGAAGTGAGGGCGTTGGGCCGATTTGTCCCTTGAGGTTTCATCAATCACAAGGGCGGCGAATCCGCTTCTCCACAGTTGTATAGCTTTTGCATGTCTTTCTAGTGGCGGAGTTTCATTTGTAATTCATATGGTCATACCACTTGACAACGTCGTGCTCTTCTTGCATTCTTCAGGAGACTTTGTATTCCAATGCTAGAGGCAAATTGAAAAAGATTTGTGGTTATTCTTTTATTTTTTTAAGATGGTTTTCAATTTTCTGAGGTATATTGCACTGGGAGTTTTTAGGTACAGGTTGTGCCTTATTTTGGAACGTGATGCTAGGTATTTCCTTTTAAAATTTGTAATCTTGAAATATTTTTCTCTTGGCATTGGTGTATCTTTAATTTATGAAAGTAATAAGAAAATTATGAAGTTGCTTTTGGAGAGGCATCAACTACAATGTCAGAGGGGTTTCAATTGAATGAACAAATCAATCATTTTATGTTTAGAACATGATAGACATTGGAAAGTTGATGACGAAGGAGTAGTGTATTTGTTTCTAACATACATTAGATGGAATTGAATAATTAACTACCCAAGAGGGGAGGAGTATTATTAAAGGAATATTGGAATATTTAGTTTATAATGGTCAATTAAGTCTTTAGGATGGACTTTCGCAATATTCTTTTAGTTAAGTTCTTATACTTTGCTTTATTAGTAGTTTGTCTTATACTTCTCTTATTAAGCCTTTGTAATAATTATTCAAGGAGGCTTTTGCTTAGTTTAATGTCAAATATCTTGGTAATCATTTTGTGCTATATTTTTCGTAAAACGGTATTAAAGCCTTTTACAAAAGTCTCTTGGGATCGATGATTGGTGTAGATCTGTAGACTACTTATGGCAATGACAACTAGCACATACGTGACACAAACGCATCAAAAGATTGCCATATAGGATAGTATAGTGCTTTATAGATACATGCAAGGGTTTTTGGCATATTTTTTAGTTGAATCACATCTAGGCTTTTTTGTTAGAAATCTTGCCTTTTTTTCTTGGAATCGTTATTTTTTTAATGTTGAATTGCAGGTTATTTTTATCAAAATCATGGGATTTTTTGGTGAGAAAATCATGATTGTATTTCTTTTGTTGAATATCATGACATTTCTTGCAAAATTGTGACTTTTTGTTTGAAAGTCGTCCCCTATTTTTTGAACAATTTGTGTGCTTGTGTCACTTGCAATTTGGCACAATGTAGTCCTCTTTTTTGAGGATATTTTTTATGGCATTTTTAAAAATTGTGTGGGTTCTTTGCACTTTTATGATGAGTTATAACAAAATCATGGCCATTTGTAGTGATGCCTAGGGCTTTTGGCATATTTGCAAATTTGGCCAATGATTTTTTTTGTTTTTGGCGATTCTGGCATATTATTTTTATTTTTTATTTTTAAATTAATGCCCGGTAAAGTTTTTAATGCGACTGGTGATGTTGGCATGACACCCTTGAATAATAATACTAATTCAAGTCTCCTAGGTAGATATTGTATCCGCAAGTCAACCACAAGTATATTCCTTAAACCCAACATGTAGTCTACTCAGTCCAAAACCAACACATTACACCAGAAGTAAGATCACACTATTCGTTACCCAACACGAACTCAATTGGTCCCTAACTGCCTTCACACGCTTCCTCCAGCTTGTGTACGTTATCGCCCTTTGGCAGATTCAACAAGAACATTTGCAAAGAACGTGAACTAGCACCTTGAGTACTCTGTCATCTTTAACTTTGTGTACGCTTGACCAAATCCTTTGAAACTCTCGAATGTTTGTCTTTGTGTGTAGCTTTACTTATCGTTTGAACTGCAAAACATAATACCTGAGTGTGGATGAATGTTGTACCTTATACCATGACAATACAACAAGGTGTACATACTGACATCCTGTCACTAAGTAACAAACCTTATAAACTTCCCGCTGACACTTCCAAACCTTTGCAAATGCAGTAGAAAATTAGGAACAATCGATACCAATGACTAATGATTCTTGATGATGTAGCTTTGGGAGATATCTTTCTTCCATACTTGAGATAGTCGTCTTTGTCTGAGATAGCCGTCTCTTATTGTAGGTTGCTCGTTCTCCTTTCATCGTGATGTGTTTTTTATTCTTTCTCTGATGTTGTCGATATTATTTGGAGACGTTTGTAATACTCAGCTGGTCGTCTTTCTTTTATTGCAAGCGATTGTTCTTTCATATGTTCCATTGGCTTAAGGCATTGAATGGATAGATTGTTTCATATACCCATACGATGGAGGCATTGAATGGACAGATTGTATCATATACCCATACGATGGAGGCATTGAATGGACAGACCGTTCAAGATATTGAAGAGTCACCTTCTTGTGGAATGACAATTGTTTCATTTGACACGATAGACTAACAATGAAGAGTTTGTCTTTTGTGTGGTGGTTGGGTTTGTTCTTGTAATGAATTCACAATTAGTCTAATGTTACGATTCTGAGGTTACCATTTTTGATGTTCCTTGTAGTGGTGATTGTCTGTAGCATTTATTATTATTAGCAGAGTCATAGGTGTGAAGAACATATATATCACTAGTTCAATATTCTTGTTTTTAGAGTATTCTTTGCATTCCTTGTTAAGTGTCTTTAGATTTAGAAGAGAAATCATTATTGCTTCAGTTTGTGTATTGTAATTCATACTCCTGTTTATCATTAATAAAATAATCTTTGTGGCTGGGTTTTTTTCCCTCAAGTTGGAGGGTTTTCCCAGGGTAACTTCTAAGTTTGTTGTGTTCTCTAGTTTTCTTTTGTGCTGTGTATGTCATTTTTGCTATAAAATCAACATGGTATCAGAGTAGGTTTAAGCAAGTTCAAGGATCATATTTATTTCAGCAGCAAGTCTTCTTATTCTTTCTTCTCATTTGAATAAGTCTTTTAATCATCAAGATGGTTAATGGTCTAAAGGTTGAAGATAGGCTTGATGGCACATCAAATTTCACCTCTTGGAAATTCAAAGTTCTTATCACATTGGAAGAAAATGATCTTCTAGACTTCGTGGAGAAGGATGTGTCTGAGCCATTCAATGAGGTTGAGAAAACTCAATGGAAGAAGAGTGACATTAAGACTAGGAAGTTTTTGATAGATTCTGTAAAGGATCATCTTGTGCCTATCATATCCAAGATGAAGTC
The DNA here is from genome assembly GCA_018584345.1 of Thuja plicata. NCBI lineage: Eukaryota > Viridiplantae > Streptophyta > Pinopsida > Cupressales > Cupressaceae > Thuja > Thuja plicata. Next base: position 2,844,007 of record MU224636.1, on the reverse strand, counting down.
AGCTAGAGTCATGTTCAAGACTCTTCAAAACCTGTATGAGATCAACAATACCAGCAGAGCTCTTGCCTTAAGACAACAACTCCATCATATTAAAATGGCTAAAGGAGAGTCGGTCATTTACTTCTTCATGAAGATTATTGAGTTAAAAGATCAACTACATGCCATTGGAGATATAGTTGAAGATAGACACCTAGTTATGTTGGCAATGAATGGTCTTCCTCAATCTTGGGAGTCCTTTATCCAAAGCATTTGTGGAAGATCTGAAATTCCCAAGTTTGATTGTCTTAGAGCTGATTGCATTCAAGAGGAATCCAGGTTGGTATCAAGATGAAATGGAAGAAGCTCTCATAATGAAGAAAATCATGTTCTTGCTGCTCAAACTTTCAGAGGGAAAGGAAGAGAAGGGAGAAAAGGAAATTTCAAGAGGAATAGAGGCAATATTTTTGATTCAGCTCCCGATCCAAAGGAGAATTTCTCTCACATTAAATGTTTCAGATGTGACAAGTATGGTCACTTTGGTTGAGATTGTTTAAAAAGATCTAAACATCATGTTGCTGCTGCAAATGTTGATGAAGTGTCACTTAAAAAGGAATGCAATGACAACTTAGGAGGATTTCTATTCATGTCAGCTCTTTCAAGCAATGTTCCAATTGACAACAACACTTGTTTGATTGATAGTGGTGCTTCTCCTCACATTATAGGATATTGTGAACATCTTTCTGATTTGGTAGAAAGAGAAACCAATTTACAAGTGATAATTGGAGATGATGCAAGTTATTCAATAAAAGGTGCTGGAGTCACTTCTCTATATCTAGATTTTGGCATTCCTCTGCATTTGAGTGAGGTCTTTTTTGTTTCAGGAATCAAAAGAAATCTGGTCTCAATTTCAGTATTGGACGACAAAGGGTATCAAGTTACATTTTCTGAAGGAAAAGTTCTTGCTTGGCCAAAGAACTCTAGCATCAAATCTGCCCATGTGATTAGTGTTCGTCAAGAGAGTCTATACAACTTTTCTCTTCGTCCAATTCAAGCATTAGTGCATGACTCCATCAATTCAAGTGAGCTATGACATAAGAGACTTAGTCACTTACACTTCAAAGCTCTTCCATCCACGAAGAAGATGGTTGCTGGTTTACCAATGCTCAGTCAGGAACACGATGACATTTGCAAAGGATGTGTACTGGGTAAGAATGTTAAAAGTTCTTTTCTAAGTAGTGGAAGTAGATCAAAAGGTACCTTAGATCTGATTCATTTTGATTTATGTGGACCAATGTCCTTGGCTTCTTTGTGTGGATTTTGGTATTAAGTAATTTTCATTGACGACTATTCTTGAAAGTCTTGGATTTATTTCTTGAAATCTAAGGAATTTGAAGTACTTTGTAGATTCAAAGAATTCAAAGCTCAGTTTGAAAACATGTCCGAAAAAAGGATCAAGGTTTTTAGATTCGATAATGGAGAAGAATACACTTTTGGAGGGTTTCAAATTTTTTGCATAGAGGCAGGGATTAAGAGGGAGTTCTATGTCTCTTACAACCCTCAGCAAAATGGAGTTGCTATAAGGAAAAACATAGTTGAGGTAGCCAAAGCCATGATTCATGATCAAAATTTACTAACTTTTCTTTGTACAAAAGCTTCCAGAACTACTGTCTATATTCAGAATTGAAGTCCTCATAAAATATTAGAAAATATGACTCCTGAAGAGGCCTATACAGGTGTCAAACCCGAAGATAGTCACTTAAGAATCTTTGGGAGTCCTGTTTATATTCATGTGCCTAAAGACAAAAGATCTAAACTAGAACCATCAGACAAGAAAGGTATATTTGTGGGTTACAGTGAGTATTCTAATGCTTATAGGATCTACGTACTAGGGCAGAAATAAATTGAGATTAGCAGGGATGTATCTTTTGAAGAGGAAGTTGCCTTCAAAAGATCAAAAGGATCTTCATTAGAGATATACAACGAAGATCTAGAAACACCTCAGCATATGGACATTTATCCTGATCATTCTCTTGAGATTCAGAGGGAGTCCACTGAACTAGAACATATTTTTTATTCAGCTTATCCCATAGAACCCACTAATGGGCCAAGTAACATTTCTACAGGTAGAAAGAGACCTCTATGGGCTAGACAAATTATGCAAGAGGCAAAAGTTTATGCAGCTCCTTGTGGCACTTTTAGAGAAAGCAAGAGACCACAACAATTTTCAGAATCTGTGGCATTAATGAGTCATATCATTGAGTTTGAGCCTTCTAGTTTTGAGGAAGCATCCAATCAACAAGTTTGGAGAGATGCAATGTTAGAAGAATATAGGTCTATAATCAAGAATGATGTTTAGGATGTTGTACAAAGGCCTAAATAAAAATTAGTCGTGTCTTCCAAGTGGCTTTTCAAGATCAAGCATGCAGCTGATGGAAGTATTGAGAAGTACAAAGCAAAATTTTTGGCAAGAGGTTTCTCTCAAAAGGAGGGAATAGATTATGAGGAGATGTTTGCTCTTGTAGCTCGTTATACATCTATCAAGACTATTATTGCTATTGCATCAGCTAAAGACTGGAAGCTACATCAAATGGATGTAAAGATTGCATTTCTTAATGCTGTAATTGAAGAAGGGCTTATTGAACAACCATATGGTTTTGTGATTCATGGGAAGGAGTCTCATGTATGCAGATTGAAGAAGGCGTTGTATGGCCTTAAGCAAGCACCTCGTGCATGGTATGAAAGGATTGATCAATACTTCATGAGCTTGGGATTCTCCAAGAATAATGCTGATTCAAATCTTCACTTCAAGATGGTTAATGATAAAGTGTTAATTTTGGTTCTTTATGTTGATGATTTAGTTCTTATTGGAGAAGGTAGTCTCATTGTTAAATGCAAGAAAGATTTAATCTCCGAGTTTGAGATGAAGGATCTTGGTCTCATGCATTACTTTCTAGGACTGGAAGTGTGGCGAAGATCCAATGAGATTATTCTTAGTCAAGGGAAATACACGATAGATATCTTGAAGAGGTTTGGGATGTTGGATTGCAAGTCCATGTCTACGCTATGGAGACAAATTTGAAGAAGTTGAGAGCTGCCGCAACTAGCTCTGATTTGGTTAATTCCACCATGTACAAACAACTGATTGGATCTATGATGTATCTAGTGAATACGAGACAGGATATTTGTTATGCAATGAGTGCTCTTAGTCAGTTCACGTGTGAACCAAGACAAATTCATTTAGTTGTAGCCAAGCATATCTTGAGATACTTGCGTGACACAGTTGGATATGGCTCGAGATGTGCTTCAGATGTAGATCTGAATTTACAGGGTTATTCTGATTCTGATTGTGCTGGGAGTGTAACTGATATGAAAAACACTTTAGGATGTTGCTTCAATTTGGGGTCTGCAATGATTTCCTAGTGTAGCAGGAAGCATACTTCTGTGGTTCAAAGCACTACAGAAGCTGAATATGTTGTAGCATGTGTAGCTGCTCGAGAAGCAATGTGGCTTCAAAAGCTTCTTGCAGGTTTGTTTGGTCAAGCATTAGAGCCAACTGTGATTCATTGTGATAATCAAGGTTGTGTGAAGCTTTCTATGAATCTACTATTTCATGATAGAACAAAACATGTGGAGATCAAATATCATTACATTAGAGATATGGTGCTGAGGAAAGCTATTCAACTCAAGTATATTTTCATTAATGAACAAATAGCTGACATTCTCACCAAGCCTCTCTCTTGGGTGAAATTTGCACATTTTCGAGACAAGCTTGGGGTTGTGGAGAATGTTGCTCTTTTTGAGAGGGAGTCTCAACATTAGTGATTTTTTTTTATGTGCTAAAATGCATATTTTTCTAAGATGGAGAAATATGAGGTGAAAGCCCTTGAGAGATGTTGATGTTGAGAGATGTGCTCTTTCCACACATGGGAGTAGCCGTGGTGGATGTCATGTTGAGAGATTCCATGACGACATCACGTTGAGTGATTCCGTGATGGGCACTTGTGTATATGCTTCTTTCCACACATGGGAGTAGCCATGGTGGACATCATGTGAGTGATTCCATGATGTTATAACATTGAGAGATTCCGTGATAAAATATTTTCCATAAATGGGTGTAGCCATTGTGGTTGTCATGTTGAGAGACTCCATGACATGGATATTTGAAAAGATACCTCCCTAGCTAAGGAGTGTTGATGATGTAGCTTCAGGAGATATCTTTCTTCCATACCTGAGATAGTCGTCTTTGTTTGAGATAGCCGTCTCTTATTGCAGGTTGCTGGTTCTCCTTTCATCGTGATGTGTTTTTTATTCTTTTTCTGCGGTTGTCGATATTATTTGGAGACATTTGTAATACTTAGCTGGTCGTCTTTCTTTTGTTGCAAGCAATTATTCTTATGTTCCGTTGGCTTATGGCATTGAATGGATAGATCGTTTCATATACCCATACGATGGATGCATTGGATGGACAGACTGTCCAAGATATTGAAGTCACCTTCTTGTGGAACAACAATTGTTTCATTTGACATGGCAGACTGTTCAAGATATTGAAGAGTCACCTTCTTGTGGAACAACATTTGTTTCATTTGACACGACAAACTAACAATGAAGAGTCCTTTTGTGTGGTGGTCAGGTTTATTCTTGCAGTGTATTTGCAGTTACTCTGATGTTATGATTCTGAGGTTACCATTTTTGATGATCCTTGCAGAGGTGATCGTCTGTAGTATTTATTATTATTAGCAGTCATAGCTGTGAAGAACATATATATCACTAGTTCAATATTCTTGTTGTTAGAGTATTCATTGTATTCGTTGTTAAGTGTCTTTAGAAGAGAAATCATTATTACTTTAGTTTGTGTATTGTAATTCTTACCCCTGTTATCATTAATAAAGTAATCTGTGGTTGGGTTTTTTCCCCTCAAGTTGGAGGGTTTTCCCAAGGTAACTTTTGAGTTTTTTGTGTTCGCTAGTTTTGTTTTGTGCTGTGTATGTCATTTTTGCTATAAAATCAACAATGATAACATTAACATTTTGCAAGAGAACTATCCAACATTTCTAGACTCATTCCTTTAATTTTCTCAAATGCTTTGACATGACATGACAATAATTCAATCTCCCTGACACCTTGACATCGACGACAATACTATTCAACAATTGTTACCAAAATATTTTCTTGAAGATATCCTTAATCACTATCTAGATGACTGAGAAATATGCACAACCCAAGTCATGATGGCAATGTTGATTTTGATGAAAAGGTTTTTAAAAAGAGACCCAAGTGGTGGTAAAGTGTCATTGGTGATGTTTGGATGATGGAATTATTGAGGGTAGACCATCTAGAGGCAAGAGCAAGAACACAATTAACTTTGCTCTTATGCCCCATCTTTAGGAGTTTAGGAGCGCTAAGATTTTGCAAAGCCAAAAGGTAAACCTGAATGGTAAAAGAGCATGGAAACCAAACATTAGAGTTTTATGAACATTAGAGTGTACAAAGTTGATTGTACACTTGATATGTACAAAGCATGGTTGATTGCAAATGGTTTCTCACACCAAGAAGGCATTGACTCTGAGGACACCTTTGCTCCTACAATAAAGATGAGCACCATCTGTTTAGTTTTGGCCATGGAAACACATTTTGGTTTGAAAGACCATCAAATGGACAAAGAGTGCCCTTGACTAGGAGGAAGAAGTATACATGTCCTAGTTTCAGGGTTTTCAGGTTGCAAGAAAGGAGCATTAGGTATGTAGATTGAAAAAAAGAGCTCTATATGAGATGAAGCAGACACCTAGGGCATGACACGTAGAATTTGACAAGAAGGCATTGACTCTGAGGACACCTTTGCTCCTACAATAAAGATGAGCGCCATCTGTTTAGTTTTGGCCATGGAAACACATTCTGGTTTGAAAGACCATCAAATGGACAAAGAGTGCCTTCCATGGTGACTAGGATGAAGAAGTTTACATGTCCTAGTTTCAGGGTTTTCAGGTTGCAAGAAAGGAGCATCAGGTATGCAGATTGAAAAAAAGAGCTCTATATGAGATGAAGCAGACACCTAGGGCATGACACGTAGAATTTGACATGTATATTGTTGAATAGGGATTCCAGCGAAGTCCTTAAGATCCAAATCTATATGTCAAAAATGCACGCAATGGGATCATTCTATAAGTCATTTATGTAGATGATATCATCATTTCAGATAGGCACTTTTGATTTAACAAATTTGATGTAACTTGAGTAAGGCTTTTGACATGACTGATTTAGGCCACCTCCATTACTGCCTATGTGTATGAGTTTGTTAAACAGTTGGTGCTATTTTTATTTCTCAATCTAAATATGCCAAGAATTCGCTCGAAAAGTTCAAAATGATAGACTGGAAGACCTCTTCTACACCTATGGAGAAAGGGCTGAAGCTTTCAGTCAAATCAGACTCAAAGGTAATAAATGAGTCAACATTCAAGCAACTAGTTGGCATCCTTATCTACCTTAGAGCCAGAAGACCTGATTGAGCTTTTGCTATGAGTTGCATTTCTAGATTCATGATAGTACCAAAGGAAAAACATTGGGTTGCAGCAAAGTGGGTGTTACATATAAAGCTTTTGTAAATAAAATAAAACAAGTTACATCAGCCCCTTAGCCGCAGAGAGAGAAAATCGAGATCTAGATGCCTTCGATTACCTCTTGGAGTCTCTCGATCTGGGCTGGAGATAAGTTTTTTGTTTAAATCAGCAAAGTAGGTGTAAGTTTCCATATTATTCCTTGAAAGACCATCACACAACAAGATAATTGTTAGCTTGATGTTGTCATTTTTCAAAGCCGTAGCAATGCAAATGGCCTCATCAACGAGACCTTCCAAGGTTTGCAACTGAGTCAACCTAAAGCAGAGGAAGCAAAGGCCCGAAATGAAGGATTCATTGATTTTTCAATAGCCATCTTACCCTAGTAAAAGTCACCAAATGATTGGACAATGTTGTAGGCAAATCTCTCCAGGAGTTCAACATTATGGATATGAGCATTGGCAAGATGATGTTCCCCAATAACCCTCTGATTGACACCTTCAATATCACTCTTAAGCCAAAAAGATTCCTTCAGTTCATCAGAAACAATGTATCGGTCACAACTACATTTGCATCCATGGATCTTCATGAAATCTGTAGTTTTGAAATTGAAGCATTCAAACCAGTCACCATATCGACACTGAAGCATCTGAGAGCTAAGGAAGGCAAGATTTTGTAACTCGTATTTAAGGGGACTTTCACTCAGTTTAATATCGAATATCTAGGTAATCATTCTCTGTGTTATATTTTTCATAATAAGTATGTGATGGAAAATTGCTGCAATGAAAAGGCCTTATTTTTATTATATATAGGAGTCAAATAGACAAATGCCATGGGCTTATTTGTAGAATATCAAGTCAGACAATATCAATGGAGACAATTTGCTTTATATTGTGTAAAATCATAAGACTAGAATTTCGCTACATTTGATGAAATAATAAGATTACCAAATGTGATTTATGCTCATGAAATACTTAGAGAAACTAGTAATATATTCCACAACGTTTCAGGGACGGGGACAGGGGTACTGCAGGGGACGCGTTTCCGGGACATTTCATAAAGAGCCAAAAATAGGGGACGACAGTATACAAATTTTTAAAATATGTGTGATTTTTTCAAAATATATTAAGATATTATAGATAAAGAGAGGGAAAGAGAGATATGTCAATAATTGGTTTTTTTTTTGATCGGTAATAAGTTTTTCATTAATATGTAAAAAGTTACATCATTGCCATACATGGCTCTCAGATACATTCATGCAAAAAACTTCGTTGCATTCTACTAGTTTCTTCTAAGGTTATCTATAGGTAAACATAGAATATATCATATTGGTTTTCTATTAACAGAAATACAAAAAGGAAACCATTATCCCACTAACTAAACCACCTGGCAGCCTCCTCTTTGGTGAAGTTACCAAAGGCGCCACCTTTCTCCACCAGGTCCCCGATGCAGATCATACCCCCATCCACCCCGCTTGTGCCTGCAGCCTCCTCTTCTCGGGCCTTCTGAGCTGCATTGGCCTTTCCGCTCCTCTTGGTGATTGGCAACTGGCGTCGAATCCGTGGCTTGCCATCCTCACCCACAGCCGTGGTGGATTTAATAGGTGTCTGCTTCTTTTTTCTCCCTGCGAGCTCGACCTCAACCTTCTCCTTCGCCTCCATCTTCCTTCTCTCCAGGACAACCTTTAAGTCCTTCCAACCACTAAGGGCCCCGACTAAGTGGACATCCTCAGGGTTGGCTGTCGACCAGAGCACCAATGGTTGCAAACCTCTGCTTCAGCGTCCCACCATGCGAAATGGCGCGTCGCCCATGTCATGTGCAAGCCGAGCCCCACCTCCACCCGTTGGATGATTTCCTCCACTCCTTCCACCCATTTAATCGGCCATGCACTATCGGACCACCCATCGCACTTCGTCTTTTGACTCCATCACCAAGAGCCCGAGTCCGACAAACAGGGACAAAATGTCCAAATTTGTTCGTGGTTTCCACCAATTCTGCAGGTAGTGATCCCCAAAGATTTCCCTAATTGCCGCCCAAAAGTCTTCGCCATCCTCCTTGAAAACATGACTCAAACGATTCATCGTGATGGGTCCTTCAAATGCTGGGATTTGGCCTGTTGTGGAGAGGGAGAAATTGGCCTCCATTCTGCGCTAATGGTTTGTTTTCCGGTTTTCAAATTGCTCCCTTTCCCTCTTCTCGGGTGGCTTTAACTTGCTTCCGAAGTCTCTAGAGACCGAGGGTGCTGTCATCATGTTGCTGTCCCTTCCATCCCTTCACATTACTCCCTTCTGTACTTTCTCTGCACTCACCTGATGGGAATCCTCGGCTTGTGAGATCTTGCTTCAAAAATGCGCGTGCTCACACGCATCCTCCTTGCCACCATATCCTTTTCCTTGTAGTGGGCAGAGCTGCCACGTGGTTTCGGTGGCTTGTATCTTGCATCCTCGGGTTTTACTATACTCAGCAGCCCCCGACTATAGTTTCCTTCATTGATATATTTGTTGACCTCTATGTTTCAAATCTCAAGTCTTTGAATAGTTCAAATTTGTTTTCAAGTGATCCGTTGCCACCAATATTTGAGAGTTTATCCGTCGTCTCATTTGCCGTTCTCGGCACTTGTGAGACTTTGAAGTCTTCGAATTCTCCCACCAAATTCCTGATTCGTCTGATATGTTTATTCAAATACCAGGTGTCCATTTGACCTTTGGCTATTGCGTTTACTACCAGGAGTGAATCTCCTTCCAGATGGATTCTCCTAATCTGTAGTCGTCTCGCCATTAGAATGGCCTCAACTGCTGCCAAACACTCGGCCTCGTTGTTAGTTCCATTTTTCAACGTTTTGGCCCCTAACGCCATTATTTCTCCCTTCTCATGCTGGGCAATATATCCTATCCCAGATATTCTAGGGTTGCCGCGTGAGGCGCCGTCAAAATTTATTTTGACCCATCCAGGGGATGGGGGTTGCCAATTACTCATACTGCCGTCCTCGACCCGGTTCGGAGGTTAAACCCTCCCATTCCCATTAACGGGTCAATATGTCAATAATTGATTATTAACAAGACAATATGCAAATAAATCACCAATTCACGAGTTACAACAGTAGTATAATAACATAAATGATAATAACAGCAGTATAAATCAGTATAACAGCATTATAACAATAGTCTCAAACATCAAAACCATGGTCTATCAATATAAATACCCAAATCAAAATGTCTCAAACATGCATCCAAAAGTCTCAAACATCAAAATATACACAGCCTATGAAACTAAGCCTCATTCTAGCTATCAAATATCCAAAGGCTCAAAATCATCCGAGTCACTATCTCCCTTTGGCAGAAGTGGATCATCCAATGATAGCCCGACTAGTCGTGGTCGCACCTAGTCCTGGTTTACTTTTTATTTTGTTTTCTGTTTTTAAATATAATATTTAAATTTTCAATTTAATGGCCTTAAAAGTTTATATATATATATATATATATATATAAACAATATTGCTTGAATTGTTTTTTATTCTAATAATTAAATATTTAGAAGCTATCACATTAAACTTATAATTATATTTTTTATTTTATTTAATATAATTTTTATAACATATGTTTATAATGATGAATGTTAAAATACTCAAATTAAATATTAGATTTATAATTTTATTTAAAAAGTTTATATTAAATATTAGATTTATAATTTTATTATTTATGATTTAATATATAAAATTTTAAACATATTTAATCACAAAATTTGTTGCTGAATATCTATTCACGAATTTTATTTCCGCGGGCACAAATTCGAACCTTATGGGCCCCCCACATTTTCGATTTGGCAAAAATATTTATAAAAAAGTGTTTTTATTTAATTTTTAATGCCAAAAATCATCCGAATATTTTGGGGACTTTTCAGGGATAGATAACCATCTCCAAATGTCCGGGGATGTTTCCTACGGTTTCTTAGTATTTTTTGAAATCAGGGACGGTTGGGGGACATTTCCTTTTCGTCCCACTGTCCCCAAAACGTTTCGGGGACGGAAACAAGTCCCCTAGGGACAAGAAACGCGCTTCCGTGCAATATAGGTAAATACCTTAACTGTTTTTTTGGAAAAAATACTGAAAGCATTACATAAATCAAATACATTTCTCATTCCATTACAAGTTATAGTCCCACTGTCCCCAAAACGTTTCGGGGACGGAAATGAGTCCCCTAGGGACAAGAAACGCGTTTTCGTGCAATATAGGTAAATACCTTAATTGTTATTTGGAAAAAATACTGAAAGCATTACATAAATCAAATACATTTCTCATTCCATTACAAATTCAACTCCATAGACATCAAGATTAACATAATGACATATATTAAACAGCTAATCATTGTTTTAATTTATTGCCCATCATCAATATCAAGTTGTGTTCCTATTTGATTAATGTTATGTGTGTGATTTTTATTCTAATGTCTATAAAGCGTTGTCACACCATTTACTCTCGTGAATGTTAGATGTGTTAATGTTTTGATCTTGAAACAATTATAATAAAATAAAATGACAAGGCAAGAGGACGACTTGGATTAAATCCAAGAGGGACGACTTGCAAAGTGAATTTATTTCTAGGTGCAAGTTGGCTAGGCATGATGGGAAAGGTTGTGACTCTTGGGAGTCACCATTATGTGTATAAATAAAGAATTGTAAATCTGCCTAAGGAACACACCGAAAACATAATGTGATAAGTACTTGAGCATATTTATAATTGCATACGTTCATAGTATTTTCTCCTCTTGTGCGATTTATATCAGACCTATTGGGCGAACTTCATCAGCAAATTAGAAGATCAAATCAGAAGGAAAAGAGCAGATCCAAAGTACAATGTGGAGGCAAATTAAAGGGCAGATTATGAGCGAATAAAGGCAGATCTGAGGAACGAATTTGGGACTGCTAAATAGCAAACTAGGGCAGTGAGTTTATGGCGATCTAGATCAAAGGGTGCAAGAGAGTTTGGAGATCGGTTTAGGGCAGACTTGAAGAACTAATCTTCACACCATTACTTAGCAATTTTGAAGGACAAAATCGGTACTATCCTTCCATTCTCTTTGTCTACTTTGCATAGTAATTTCTTTCAGTTTTAAAAGACATCTATAGATTGTATTTTCCTTTGCATAAATCTGAAAAATTTAACATGGTATGAGAGCCTAGGTAGAGTAAAAGATCCATTTTTCAGATTTAGGAATTCAGTCTAACTCTTTCAAAACTAAGAAATACTATGGCAACTGGGGTTTGGCTCGAATAGTAATTTGACTTTACATCGTATTACATTTTATGAGGGTTTTGATTTGCATCAAGATCTAGGATTCTGATTATGCAAATTCATTGGTACTTCTACGCCTAATATTGATTGGCTCCTATGTTGTGAAACCATCTCATAATTGGCTGGAAAGATATGGGTAAAATTGTGTCAATACATTCTTGCATGTTTTGAAACTATACGATTGACCTTCTTAGGGTAAATTACAAAATACCTGGAAACATAGATTGAGAGGGAGTCTAACCTTGTGGACATTATAAGGTAAACCTAAGTTCAGAGGGAGAATATAGGATCTGTATAAACCTCTCTCCATATTGTTCCGGAGGGACTAGATAATCTTGAGTGGCACAGGCCCCAGAGATCATAACCTGGTATGACTTTAAACATTCATGTGTAATATGAATCATGGGCATACTAACAATTTATCCCTGTGTGGTTCTATAGAAGGAAACCCACCTTAGTGCTTGACTTAAGAAGGAGTTTAATCATGGGCTCACTTAATCCTGATTTTGTAGTATAAACTCCTTTATTTATTTTTTGCATTCTAATTGTATGAATGTGCGGGATCATTCCTATTGACATGGCTGTTTGACATAGCTTGTTAATTGTTATTAGCTGATTATGAATGTGTAGGACTGCATACTTCACTTTGGTATATATGTATGGGAACATTGAATGTTTATTGGATACATACATTATGATACCTTGACATGCATATATGAGGAGCATACATTATGCATGGATGCATACTTTGCTTGGACATATGTATGGGAACATTCACAACTGATTAGCATAGCTGTTTCTT
>MU224636.1:2781238-2826678 GCA_018584345.1 Thuja plicata | reverse complement strand
GCCAACCGCTTTCTGCAAAACTTCTGTACACAACCAAGTGCAAGAACAAGCCAAGTGCCTTCCAACGTGATGTTGGGTAACCAAACCATCCCTCGTGTTATCTAGAGACACTTCGATTTTTGTTGATAAAAAAATGACAAAAAACTCTAAACATCATCAAAAGAAGCTTCTGCAAAACAGACCATGATTTTGTGGAAAAATCATCAAACCCTCGATGCTCGATGCAATGCTGAGATCACACACGATTTTGTGAAAAAAATGTCAAAAACTCCAGTACATTTGTAGAACACTGTCACCCTAAAAACCCTAGGTGCAACCCAAAACAGTGCAATAAAATTGTCAAAACATTTTGTTGAAGATAGAAAGCCACAATTTTGTAAAAAAATCTTCAAAAACCTTTGTTTTGAGGAAAAAGGTAAAAACCCATGATTTTCAAAAAGTTGTCAAAAACTAGCAAACCCGCAACAAAGAAAGCCACGATCGGTTTTTGAAAAAAATCGAACAAAGGCCTTTTACATCTGAAAAATATGATTTTCAGGAAAAACAATATGTAAAACCCTTAGAGATTTTTAAGAAAAAATCATTCAAAACCTGCAACAATTTTTCCAGGAAAGAAAAACGTGAAGAACCCTCAATGCAGATGCAGGTGCGAAGAACCCATGCCCTCGTCCAGCCATTGTGTGGTAAAAAGAAAATGCAGGAGGTCGCAGATGAACAGAAACCCTAGACAACGCATTCAAAAAAAAAACTTCCATCGTGCGGTAAATAGCCCTCGAAAAAGAAAACTTCACACAAAATTTTAGAAAAAATTGCTAAAACTCTTCAAAAACACCTTGACTTATCAGAAAAATAAAAAAACCCCTTCAGAAACCTTCGGTATGAGAAAACGTGATCTTAGAGAACCCTCGATCTGAGTTTTATCAAAAAACTTTGATTTTATAAAAAAATTATCAAAAAATCTTCTAAAAATTTTGAAGAAATTTCTAGGACCTCACAATTTTTCATAAAAAAATCTTTAAAAAACTTCTGGAAATAAATTCCTGGTAACGAATCCACAAATGTTAAAATTTTGCCAAACAGCTAGCTCTGCTCTTATACCATGAAATGAGATAATCGATTGATATTCAATATTAGCTAAGTTGCCGGTTCGGATTCCGGTTCGTATGCGGGTTCGAGATTCGTCCGAAATTTTTTTGGGCTGGGTTCGATTCGTTTTGGGTTCGTCCCAACCAGATATATGTTTATAAATTAAAAATATATGTTTATAAATTAATTTAACATTATAAATATTTATATATATATAGAAATATAAATTAAGAATATATATTTATAAATTAATGCAAAGAAACAAATAATATATCAATCTAATTAATAAAATTATTAAATACTATAAAGAATGAACAAATTAAATCTAATGAAGCGACACCCATAGTCACGACTTTCCCCGGGCTATATAATGTGAGAACGAAGAGATCATGTTATATCGGAAGGAAGACATGGGGCCCGGTCATCTGTCCCACGAATTTCTTCGCGACAGCATCGTGAGCTTCATTCTGGCAGGACGGGATACCACTTCTGCAGCTCTCACCTGGTTCTTCTGGCTTCTCTGCTCGCATCCACATGTCGAACATGCCATTCGCCGTGAAACCGCTCGGCTTGGAGGGCGTGATGAACCGGCGGGTGTGTTCTCGTACGAGCAGTTGTAGCAAATGAACTACCTGCACGCCTCGCTCTGTGAATCCATGAGACTTTACCCGCCTGTTCCCTTCGATTCCAAACATGCAATCCAAGATGATGTTTTGCTCGACGGGACTTTCGTTAGTAGGGGATCCCGGGTGACTTACCATCCCTACGCCATGGGACGGATGAAGACCATTTGGGGGCCCGATTGTCTGGAATTTAAGCCCGAGAGATGGCTCGATGAAAACGGGCTTTATTCCCCGTGGAATCTCTTCATGTTTGCGGTTTTCCAAGGCGGGGTTCGGGTCTGATTGAGATGAAAAACTTGTAGCCAAGCATTTTTTCAAGCACCTGTCAATTCATTCTGCCCACCGTAATTCATTCTGCCCACCGAGTTCGTGACTGAAGATAAACAGCGAATTTGGATCGAATTCGAACCGAATTTGAATTCCATGCGAATCGAATGTTGAATTCCTCCCTCCTGGAGCGAATATGGTAACTTAGAATATTAGACAAAGGAGAGGAATACTCTTTAAATAAGCAATTGCAAGGAGATCTTTCCATAGTGGAAATGTTCAAGAACCAAAGACAGAATAGAAAGTTACTAAACTAACTAAACAACTTAAAGAATAGAGAGTTCCTAAAAACTGACCGACTTAAAAGAAAGTTACTTACATAACCATTATACAAAATATTACAATATTACTTAAATAATAATTAGTAATTACCTATGTTACCCCAGGTTTCCGGGACGTGGGGACGTGGGGATGGGGAAACGGGTTTCTGGGACGAATTTTTTTTTTCTCGGAGCAGGGGACGGCTGTGGGAACAGCTATATAAAAAATAGGGAAAATTTAAAATATATAAGGAAATTTTAAATATTCATAAAAAAACATGGATAACACATGCTTATATAAATTATATAACCTTAACATATAATGTTTGTGTTAAATAATTTAACTTTAGAATTCACATGAGAGTGGAAATCAAACAAATTATCAAACTGAAACATTAATTTTATGGGACAGCCAAGGGAAAGGTTTCCGAAAGTTTCTGGGACGTCCCGGAAACGGGGACGGGGCAATTTTTCTCAGAAACGTGTCCCCGGGTAACATAGGTAATTACAAACATCAAGCACTTGATGCCTGTGGTATGTAAAGATACTTCTCTTGTTAGTAATTACTAACTACTGGTTTTCTATTAGTTGAAGAGACATGCTCTGGGAAATAAAAAGAATTGCAGTTACATTATTTTGTACCATCTCAGAAAAGCTTGTGTCATTTCCCCTGTTTGAAACAGCCATTAAGGTATTATTTTGACTACATAAGTATTACTCATCCATATTAACGGGCAGCAGTCTAGATGAATCAATAAGTGGTTTGGAAGACTTAGTCAAGGTACAACAAAAGACTGATTAGGATCAGGCATAGAGATGAGATGTGTAGTGATTTATGTAAGATGAAACCCAATCAACTTCCATGTAAGTGCCTTCTATTGATAAATGATTTGATTAATATTACGGGCAAAGTAAGATACAAATATATCGTTTAAGTTGGAATCGATATGTATAATTCTTACATGAGAGAACAGTGACGGTAATATTACCATTGAGAAGTGATTAGCTAAGACAACATTGATAATACTGTAGGTGTTCCATCCATGTTAAGAAAAGATACAAGCTACGGGAGCATCATATTGACATTCATGGATAAAGACTATATGAATTTGAACTGTATCTCCAACTTAATGACAACCTGTGAAGACTTGGCTTGAGTAAACTATCGCTCTAAAGATATTAGATATTATCTAAATGCCGCTGCTAATTATTACAATCGACCCACGGTGTTTAGTGACACCACTAAACTAATACAAAGAACAGCGATATTAACTCAAAAAATATTAGATTAAAATATTAATGATGCCAATGGTGATATCGATTATGGCAAGCATGACAAAATCATTGACTTGTATTTGGAGTCAAGTCAGCAACTGATAAATTTGAATCTGAGGTGATAAGATTTAGTTAACATACCTTAATCATTCAGACAGTAATAAACAAACATATTTTATCGGTCAAATGTTTTAAATCATTAATTGTTCAATCTGACATAAACGCATAGTGATGTATGTGAATCATTGGGAATTGACAGCTTCCTAGTAGGGAACATTACAGAGATTGAATAAATTGCCATTTGCAAGAGAAATCAAAACCTTAGTTGGGAATTTTAGGGTAAATCAAGTAAAGTCCTAGTTGGGGACGTTACAGTTTGACTTTGTAAAACTTTTATCTTTGATAGCCATTTGGTTTTCCCATTTTGAGAGTTCACTGATGAAAATTTTTGTAATGGAAGCTTTGCTTTAAATTGAATGCGTTTTTTTACGCATTTAGTATCTCTGGCTAAATATACTTTATTTTGTTTTCTTCCTTTATTGTTTTGTTTCATGTCAAATAGTAGTGCTTCTATAAGCTCTTTTTTCAGTTTCATTTTAATAATTACTAACAGCAGAAGTGTTTACATTCCACATGCATCAAGTGTTTGAAGTGTGTGGTGACTTATGGTTATCTGTTTATTGCATATTTTTTTTAACTTTTGTGTGAAGGAACCGAAGGGGATAGTTGCATGTACAAATCATGAGAGTATAAGGATATTATTTAGATTTGCCTACTTGAGATGCTGTCAATAGTTGCTGTTCTTTTGCACTAGGGGTTCTTTATTATTGAATGGAAAAAATATTGAAAACTAAATTTACTGTTTTACAAATCTGCTAAGGAAGCTACCAATAAGAACATTTCAATATCATTTATGGTCTTTTGAGATGTGAGTTTCTCTTTCAAATGCATTTTCTATTATTCTATTTTGAGCTATTTGATTCTAAACATATTAAGTTGAACTTTGTAATTGCTTTGTCATATAGTTTCCCTTTCATACTTTTAATATAGTTCTCCTTCACACTATTCTTGAAATTGCAAGTACTGTTAAATCGCAAATATGAACCAGTATATTTCCATTTTGTAATTTATGGTGTTTGCACAGCGATGGAAAATTGTCTTTTTAATGAATTTCTTGAGCCTGAAGATTTTAAGATCCTGGTAGCCAACTTGGATAGTCACGAGGTTGAACGACTTAGGAGCAGCTCTGAACTAGGTGCTAGAAATATTGTCATTGATGATCTACTCTTTCAATCATTTATCATGATCATTTCAGTTTGGTTTGATGATCCCTAACAGCAGCAAGGACAGCAATTAAAGTTAAGGATATTGGGCAGCTATTAATATGATTAATTGAGAAATTGAAATAAAATCAAAAGGGGCTGGCCTCTTAATTTTTGAGCGCCCAAGTATTGGCATTTTTGCGAGGAAGACTTTAATGTATGCTGTTCGACCTCTTTGCCCTGGCAATATAAATCAAAGTTACATACTTATATGCTGGCCGACCTGTTGTTAGTGCTACATAGGCTGCAGCTCTTTGTTGCCTCCCTTAGTGAATGAAAAATAAACTTAATTTAATTATATTTTAATTGAGGCTGACCTCTCTTGAAATTGATGCCTCCCTTGACTGATGAGTGATGAGGTATGATGGGGTATAAAAAAAATTGGTGGTGTAAAATATCTGCACTTAAATTGATCAAAAGCAGATACAAATCATATTCAGGGGCAGATCTGAAGGAATTAAATTATTAAATCAGACCTTGTAAGCAGATCTGAAGAAGGTTTGTAAGCGGATGCAAGTTTCCCATCAGTATATTTGTAGTGGATCTTTCAAGAGAGCTTTGGACAGACCGTTAAGAGAGTTTTGAGCAGATTTTTGAAAGAGTTTTGAGCAGACATTTGAGGGAGTTTTGAGCAGACCTTTGAGAGAGTTTTGAACAGATTTTTGAATTTGTTTTGAGCAAACCATTAAGAGAGTTATGAGCAGACTTTTGAGAGTGTTAAGGCAGATCTTGAAGAAGTTTGGTTCAGACATTTAAGGCAGTTTTTTTTAGCAGATTTTAATTTGATTTAAGGCTAATTTATAGTAGACCTTTCAAGGTGGTTTCAAGGAAACTTTGAGAAAATTGGTCAGAAGCAGTTTTGAGGAGGACAAAGACTTTGTTGTGATTGATGAGGTTGGTGCCTCCCTTCAAGAGATTGATGTCTCTTGCAAAGTTGGTGCATAGCTATAGGGTCCGTGCCTACAAATTGTGGGCATTGGTGTCTCCAGTAGGTTGGTGCCTACGAATTGAGGGGATTGATGTCTCCTGTCGGTTGGTATTTACAAAGTTTGTAAAAGAGTTTTATATAAGCAATATCTTGCCATGGTTTTCTCACGTAAGGGGTTCCATGTAAATTGTGTGTTCTTCTTTGTATTGATATGTGCAATTAATGATGTTGTGTTTGTTAAGTTGAAAAAGTAAAAGATTGTATCATACTGATTCAACCTCCCTCTCAGTATAATCATGTGCTCATCACTAGGGTTGAAGTAGTATATCAACAAACTTTTACTTTTTAAACTTATTAGATATAATAGCAATACTTTATAAAGCTTAATCAACCATACAAGTAATAACAAAAAGGAACACAATATTTACATGGAATCCCTAGTGGGAGAAAACTGCGGTAAATTAATGCTTTATATAATACTTCTTTTACAAAGACTTGTAGGCACCGATCTACTAGAGGCACCAACCCCTTTTCACTTTGTGAGCACCAACTTACTAGAGGCACTAACTCGTTAAGAGATATCAATCTCTTCTATTCAATTTGTTAGCACCAACCTACTTGGAGCACCGACTCCCGCAACTGAATTCGTAGGCACCAACCTACTAGAGTGACATCAATATCTCCTTTAGGAAGCACCAACTTCCAAAGCAAAGTACCACCTTCTATGTTGCTCCTTCAACGGATGATGAACAATTCAATCTTTTCAAGTTACAGACTTCTTTTCACAAATTTTCTTATAATATTCTTGTTTTGCTTCTATTTTGCTCTTTGCATATCCCTTTCTCACAAATTTGATGTAATGTATATCATTTATTCCACATACCTCTTTTGGATCTATATATACAAACTCATACTTGTGCTGGTGTGACTGATTTTGTTATGCCCCTGCTTAAGTAGTAGTATTAACTTTGCATCGAATGACAGAAAATTGTCTTTTTATAAGATATCACAATTTTCAAATCCATTGAAGGCAGCAGCAAGGAGTCAGTCCATCAGTTAAATCTATTTTTCAGCGATCAAATTCATTTCAGTGATCAATGTTGATAACGAAGTCTGTAGAATAAAGCAGCGATTTAATTAACTAATGCATAATATAGCAGTTAACTAACACCTACAATCCATGTAGAAAGAGCGATTAACTCAAGCATCAGTTAGTTTTGGAATGGCAGCGATTTAGTTAAGAAGGGACACCTTAATTATGAGTTGTATACCTTGAGAAAGTGGTGACCCTTCACCCTTTCTTGAGGGATATTTAAGGGGAACCATTTCATTAGGAAAGGGCATCAAGGAAGAAAAAAAAGCAAAAATCAGTATTGAGGTAAGAGATCTGCATTTCAGAATACGGCCATATTTGGATATGGTAATTTTTATGTATGCATGAGAATATGTTTGATATGTATGCTTAGTGAATGCAATGTGGATAAATATTTATACACACACACACACACACTCTTTAATTATCTTTACCAAGATGCTAATAAACTTTTATATCGTTTCTTTAATTAATAAGTTGCACGTTCTTGGGCTTAATTGGGCTGAAGTTTGTACAAGTCTCAGGCACCCTGCATCATTTTCCTCGCAAACCCTACTATGATTATTTATGGGAAATGGAGTTATTGATGGCTTGGTTCCTAAAATTTGGAAGATATTTCATGATTTATCTAAATAGATTTAGATGATTATTGACATATATGTGCTTATATTTTGTAACTGGATCCATAACCCTAATAGAAATAATTGGTCTTATGAATTATATTTCAAATATTGTCTAACATGATTGTAGGATCTAAGCATGATTATCTTGATTCTTGATAAAGATGTTTTACTGGTAAAGATATAATTCCAACTATATTACATTTCTTATTTTAATTGTGCTTGTGATTTTAGGGCAAGATTTTGGTCCTTGGATCATCCCAAAGGGTACATTACAGATTTATCTTCAACACTCCATCCACACCTCTTTCTTACTTTCTATCTCTATTTATGCCTTTAGGTTCTAAGAGTCATACTCCTTTTAATAGATCCTTCTTGGAAGAGACATGTCTTCCCATTTGTTATTTGCTTCCTTTATCCCTCATAGAGAGTTGACCTTTAACAAAATAAATGTTTGTTTAATAAACATGCTAAAATCATGTCCTTTCACGAAGTCACACTTATGGAATAAGAAAAGGCACCCGTTTCAATCATCTTATTAAGTGCTATTTGATTATTATGCGAACTGCTGTTAATATAAACTGCTCAGTAATTGTTATTTGTTCTAACAAACCACTTCTTAGCGAAGTCACTGTTTATTAAGGAAGTCTCCAATATTGTAACCATTAAGGAAGTTGCTGCTGTCATTAAGGAAGTCTCATAAAGTGAAATAATTAAGCCATTTGTTTACAATCATTGCTGTCTCTGTCTGATATATTAATAGCTACTTGTTAATATATACAATATTCATCACCTATGTTTCTTCGTCCATACTTGGCAATTAAATATGCATGTCTTTTGGCTTAGAAGCCAAAGGTGGTTGGCCCATCATAACTGAACATAGATAGCACTGACAACTCCTAACAAAAACATCTAATCACTTGTTTTTAACACAAGCCCCAAACAGAAATTGGGCCAGTTAAGCTCTTAACCATGGAATATCAAAGTAGAACCCAAATTCTTGAATGTGTTATCCTTCAAATCGATATACCATGCTGGGAGACGATGACCCCACCAAGGTTGTCTTGATAACCACCAATCTTGAATGTCCCTTAATCATCTGAACCAATCAGCTTCAAACGATTTCAGAATAATCTCAAGCCTACTGTTTTCCACAGCATTACAGGCTTCTTTACTTATCTATTCCAAAATATTCAGGACAAAGTAATTCTGCCTTTTTCTTTTGTCCATTCTTTTGCAGACCTTCAATGCAGATTTTGAATGCTTATATAGACATGCAGATTTCTTGTCTTTAAACTGGGACCTGTGTACCTTAAAACACCCCTTATAACAGGTGAAATCATAAGATAGATCACAATCAATTGAATGATGTTATTGCATCCTTGGAATCTTGTAAACATGTCGACATATCCATCATAGCAATTGAAATAATGCTTCCAAACATGTAATTCTTACTTTTTAAATTGTTTCCATCATGTGTTTAGTCTTTCGCTTGATATAGTTAAGTACAGAAGCAATCTTTATCCGAATTCAACTATTAGTGTTTCCCTTGTAATTTCTTTTGACATCAATGACAAAATCTAACAATTTCCAACAATTGTCTTTATATACAATTTCCAAACACACTAGACCCCATGCTTTATGTATTCAATGAAGAATGCTCTTCATTTTGTTGGATGGTGGGGTTGAAAAGAAATCAAGGGAAGAAGGTGGATGATGTGGTGGCCAGTGATGTATTTTGGTTACATATGAGACGCAAAACATCTATCATATCATTTGTTCTTACCATCATTAAGTATGAGACTGTTGACAGTCCCAATTTTGGAGTGACCCATAGCTAGCATGTTTGGGCGAAAGGAAGACCATAATTCATCAAATCTACCTCTGCTTGTAATTCGATACATCATTCAATAGATTTGAGAGATGTTGAACATCCCTTTACGCATGTCTGTATATTTAGCAAATCCAAATGGCTGTGTTGAGAGGTTGGGTGGAGTTGATACATACGCTGGTGACGATTATGTGGGCCTCCTTTGACATGCTTGCTATTCGCGTCAATTGCAGGTTTCTGGCTAACCTGTGGCTAAGACAAATAGGTTTGCATATAGCTGTGCCCACTTTATTATTAGGATGAAATTTATCTCCAGGAGGGATCAGCCATTTATAGTTGTACACGACACCTTGTGTCTCATTGATTATGAGACAGATGAGTACAAGGAGATTCCAACAAGACTTTGTAAAGTTAGAGGAGTCTAGGTAGATTGATGAGGAGTGTCTGCATTCAGGAATAGTTAGGGTCCCATTACAGGAGCTAGACAAATCCAACAATGCTAGAAGAGCAATTCTAGACATTTCCATGCAATGAAAAGTCTGATACTGAGCTTGTTGCACATTGTCGCCCTGCACAACCCCTAAGGATTGATCTATTTTGAGTTTCTCAAAACTTCTTAGTTAGCTTTAACACGAGAAGTTAAATTGCATTTTTCATCATTAATTTGTTATAATAGGTTCACATCTGGTTTGCTACTCTATTTTGAAGCAACTCAAATCTTTTAAATTCAACTTTCATCACAACTTATCTAATAGCTTTTAATCCATGGTGTTTAAATTGCATTTTCTGCTATAATTTCACTACAAGCATGGGTTCTTATCAGGCCTGGAGGTTTGCTATTCCATTTTCAAGAAACTCGAATATTTTGAATTTGGCTTCTATATCTGAGGCTCTGTAGTACAGTCGTATCCAGGAGGATCATGCTATGTTTTGATGTAAACAGAATTACCTCTCTTCTATATCTATCTTTAATTTAGAAGCCCCACCAATATTGGCAAGTAGAATGCATTCATTGCATCTTGATGTATCAATTTGGTTTTCTTGGTTTTAAGTACGATTCTGAAGTTTAAAATCTATTTGTGATTTTTGGGGATTATACAGTATGCTTCTGAGTGGCACCCTCTCTAATCATCGAGCAAAGCATGCAACTTCACCAAAAGTTCATTTTTTGATGATCTAAAACACTTTCAACTTTATGTGCAGACATTGTTCAATGCTTGTTTGGAAAATGCCTGTAGTGAACAAGGGGCCAGAATGTCTGCCATGGATAGCTCCAGCAGAAATGCTGGGGAAATGCTTGATAAGCTAACTCTGTCTTATAATAGGTATTCCATCAAATCTTCACTTGTGGGTTTCTTTTAATTTTGACAATACGAGTTTCTATATGTTTTAAGTTCATATTATAATGTTTTTGATTGGCTGTTCTCTTGTTCTTACACATATTTTTATTTACTATGCAGGTCTCGACAATCTTCAATTACAACAGAGTTGATAGAGATTATTTCTGGTGCTTCAGCTTTACAGTCTAAAGCTTGATATCTTTGTTTTGTTTTCATGATTACGTTTTTTATATTTGATTTGTCTCCTACACACATTCTACTCTGTTTGGGTGATAGGATGTATGTTCAAACATTTGTGAGTGGCAAATCTTACCTCAGAGCAAATAAATTGTTTTAGTTTTATTACCCCAATTGTGTCTGGAATAAGTCTTTTCAAGGCATTATAAACATAACCAAATTTTGTCCATGGATGTGATTTTCATTGCTTTATACTTATGCAGATCTGCAAAACTAGCACCATCAGCCATCAATTAATTTGTTAATTGTGCTGTTGTTTCCTTCTTTATTAATGTTTTGATTTCTCTCTATGAAAGGCATATTATGACTGGATTCTGAGAAAAATTGAATCTAACTTTCAAATACTATGGAAATGAATGAAATTCAGATTGAGTAATTGCTCTCCCAATGTGTATACTTATGATAAACTTTCTCTTGTTAACTGTCATGGATCATTGCTTTCTCTGGAGTAAGATCTTTCGTATTTGAACAAGAGAATATATTGAAGCATAAAGTTAGAATTTTTGTTTTAACCTGGAAATTTTTGGCTTTTAACCTGGAAGTGCATGTTGAATATTGGGTGCTCTTTAATGAGTCATTCATGATGAAGACATCAACTTGAAAATGTAAAACATGGAAAAGGATTCCCTATTGGCCTTCATTTAGCCCCTTACTAGGATGGAACCTGACTCTCTGAAAGGATATGTGCCTGTATTTTGTTTCACAAAATTGAAATTTTAATGAACACTGACTTTCACGACCAACACAAGTTACAAGATTGGTTTCTAAAGCTGACTTGTGTCACAAGGTAGCAGTTTGCTTCTTTTTGATTGGTACAGAGAGGGTTGATGTTCAGGGCCTTGTTGTATTAAAGGAAAATATGCCAAAAATACACTGCTAACAAATATTAACAACTGTCGGATATATTAATTCCTCTGTTTTTCTTACTAAATTATTCCATTTACTAAATGTACTAAATAGAAATTGACAACTACTGTAAACCTACTGCACTACTGTACTTTAGCCATTAACATTTTTGACATCCTGCTTTAACACGCATAAAACAGGACCCAGAGATGCTAGATCCTTTACCTTGCCTGCAAGGGCTTTGCACAACCTTTCTGGTTTGAAGGTGTCATCTCCAGCTGTGTTAGCTTCCCTTGTCGCTGTTCCCTTGAATCTATTTTTTGCACAAATTTCCTTTGCTTGGTGCCTTGCCTTGCTCTCTCACAACTCTCTGATTGTGAAGATATGCATACCTTGTCGCTTCATCAGTAAAGGACATAGACCTCAGCTATCCTTGGGGCATTAAAGGGCTTGTATAAAGAGGATCTTAATCTCTTCCAAGCTTGCATTTTATGAGTTTTGGTGGGCAACTTCTTCCGTACTGAAAGGCCCCAATACTCCAAATAATAGGCTTGCCCTCATTTTGACATTTTCAATAAATCATCACTTCCTTAATATATAATCCATTGAAACATGGGGATGCATCCCCAACCCTTCCCCCCCTTTTTGGAGATGGACAGATATGGGGATGTTCCCCTACAGACCCACTATTGTCGTTGGTTCATCGGGGGCGATGGGTCATTTTAGGGACACCTAGGAGTCTCTCATAGCCCTCACTAGGAAACTCGGTCTATATGCAAAAAGTGGTTAAAACCTATGAAAATGGTATTTTTAATGAAGGTTTGTGAGGTTTTGAAGGCCTTATTTGTGCTTGTTGGTGGGGTTCTACTAGTTGCTTAGAGATTCACTGCATGCCCCCAAACCCTTAGAAGGGGTGTTGCCCCTTAACCTTGCTAGGAGCTTTGCCCCTAGACCCTGCAAGGGGACTTGTCCCTTGTCCCTTGACCCCAATCCTCCACCCACTTTTATTGTTTATGCAAGCATTTCCATGTTTTATTTATGTTTATTAGCATGAAACTTTAAACTTCACTTAATACATTTACCTCTTCCAAATTTTGCATTAAAGTAGTCCTAAAAAGTAAGCACCCTTAATTAGGTGCTCATTTTAGCCCCATTTTAGTATGTATGAGTTGTCCAATTGATTTCACGTTCTCCTAACTATATTGATTCAAACTCTTCAAAATTCAAGGTTGACCCTTATTTCTAAGTGCACTCTATTTTTCCTCCAATCAAATAATTCATTTCGTCTCCTCAGACCTATCATACTATTTATGACCTTTACATCCTCTCTTGACCTCAGATTGAGTTGTACACGGAAAATTGACACTTGGTGATTGTTTGGGGCCCATAGTTCCAATTTTGGCTCATTTTACAAGGTATAGGTCGCCATTGGCGGCCTATCCTTGGTATAAAACACCATTGATGACTTATACTAGGCATTTGGGGCCCAAAATTGACTCGAGAGCTTGATGACGTGGTGTTTGCGGGGTTTCTTGATCTGTACGAGAGAGTAAAGTATAAAAAGACCTCTTCTCCCCTCATTTGATATTCCATTATTATATGCAAGCATTCACTATCGAGTTTTCAAGTATTCATTGGAGTTCAAGGCCTCTTCTACATTTGAGCATCCAAGTCTTCAATCCTTCCAAACATTCTTCCTTCTTCATCAAGCATTGTTGGAAAACTAAAATATCCATCATTCAAGAAATTTCTTTCATGATTTCCTTTAGAGCAAGCTATTGCATCGACATTTATGATGACATCCAAACAGGTACTGTATCATCAAGGTATAAGGTGTTTTACAATTCAATTCTGGTTTGTATCTCATCTTTCCTTATGCAATTTCCTTTTGTTTTCAAGGTTGCTTCTTAAACACGAGGTTGACTAACGCAACACCCTTTAGCTAACCTTCTTCCCTATTTTATGTGTAGGAATAGGTTATAGAGCCACCAAACGGGAATTAGAAAGATCAGACATTATTAGAGAAAATTCAGACCAAAACCCAGGGTACAACGCCATCGGCGATTTGTCATTGGGTACAGAACAATAATTGCAATTTGTACCTTCCAAAGTCGGCTAAAATTTGGCAGACTCAAATTACAGTCTTTAGGCCCTAGATCTGTAGTTACAACTCATTTCGACATTATGACA
The DNA here is from genome assembly GCA_018584345.1 of Thuja plicata. Taxonomy (NCBI): domain Eukaryota; kingdom Viridiplantae; phylum Streptophyta; class Pinopsida; order Cupressales; family Cupressaceae; genus Thuja; species Thuja plicata. The sequence continues at coordinate 2,812,700 of MU224636.1, read as the reverse complement.
GTTGGGAATTTGTGTCTGAAAACTTACTTCTCCTATTTCATTTCCAGGTGCATTCAAATTCATCCCCATTCGCTTTTACATTAGTTTTCTTAGTTGGTTTATATCAAATCTGTTCTTATTCGTCTTTTGCATATCAATATCATCCCTTTTTCTCTCAATCATAAGCGACAAAGGTATAAAAACCTTTCAAACATAGATATTGCATTGGCATCGTCCAAGTGATGTTAATCGTACTTCTCTTGAGGCGGTTTTGTATTCCTATGTGTAATATGAATTGAGGAAAATAGTCCTTTTACATCGATCCCCATTTTATGCTATACAAAGTCCTTTGTAATAAATGCCCTCAAACACACATATATGCTACCAAATATCTAGCCTAAGGATATATTTATATAAGTTGACGGTTTTGGCTTTTGGTAGTGAAAGATAATTCATACAACAAATGAGAGTGACACAAGAAGTGATTAACATCACCATGCTTAAAGAGCTAGGCATTGGGAAGCTCAGACAAGAAATGAGTTATGGATGAAATGAAACGAGTTGATAGAGGGTTAAGATTCTTAATTTGTGTAGGGAGATGGGATGTACACGAGTGAAGGCTTGAGGGGAGTACAAATGTTTGAGGGAAATTAAGTTATGTGATGGATCTCTAAGATTTCTTCAATTTGCATGGGGATATATGATGCACACAAGTGGATGTTTGAGGAGAGTGTAAGTGGGCGAATAAGAAATATTCTTTTTATAGTCCACAATACCAACAATATATTTTTGGGTCTACACATGGTGACAACAATATGGGACTACCTCGTACTCCTTGTGGGAGGCACCTAACTGTGCTATAAATGAGGTGTACATACCCTACCCCCTGTGGGATTTGAACTCGTGACCTCTCTTTCAAGAGTACAAGTTCACCACTAGATTAATATTGTGTACAATAATGTAAATATTTTTAAATAGTGATATAGAATTGCGGTTTTTTTTCAAAAAAAAAGAAAGATAAAGAGTTTGCATTAGTCAATTAAAATTAATATAAATTTGTTTTATTAATTAATGATAAATTAAAGTTCAATCAATCAAATAAATGTGACTTATTTATTTAACTAGTGTAAGTCTAATTAGTTAAATAAATGCGTGTGTATGGGGAGATCTTCAATCCGTTGGGAGCAAGCTTAAACATGCAAACATTAGTGGATTAACACAGATTAAAAACATGATTAAATTTGAAACAACAAGAAATCATCCATAACATCAGATACAGCTCTAAACAAGTGCACCCGTAAAGGCTTGTTTGATTTGCTCTCTTTTGGAGATGTGGATGCACTCTCTCTCAAAAACACAAAATGTATAATCCCCAAGTGATTTGCTTGCTTGATTGTGGATGCAACTAAAAATGCAAAGCTAATGGATGGAGGAAGAGCTCAAGAACTAGTATGAATCAACTAGTCTCATCCTTCCCACAATGAAGATTTAAGCTAAGATGAGATGCAATGCAAGATTTAAATTAGATTTACTCACCAATTATCCTAACATGTGATATCTAATGGATTAAGATTTGAAAACATGAAACAACTATGAAATTCTAGAGCTATTCTAGGATGATACCAATGCAAAAACGAGAGATGATTTGCAAGGAGAAAGGCCTCCTATTTATATATTTTTGGAGGGAAGGGAAGGGCTTGGATGAGGTGGCACCTATGTGGCATCCGCATAGGAGCCACATAAGGGACACATATGCTAGAGGAGATGGTTGCAAAAAGTCATCAAAGAGCCTTTAATGCATTGTGAGGCTCAAGGTTGCTCCGTGGGGAAATGTGTGCGGGACAAGAAGGTGGTTGCATTTAAGGAAGTTGGGTGGCTTCCTTGGGATGGGTTGCTCACACATGTGTGAGCAATCCATTAGCATTAAATGGGTTAGGAATCACCTTTTAAGTGTGATCAGTGGATGGTTAAGTGAGAAGGTAGGTTTAGCAAGTGTGATAGTAGGAGTAGGGTAGGTTTCTAGGTTGGGTTTAGATTAATATTCAAATTAAACTTGAATTAATCATAGTTTATAATAATTAGGAGTGAGAGAATTTTAATAAATATGAATTTATTAAAAAGGGGTTTTGTGAGGCAAATGTATTGAATTGAAATACATTGGGATAGTATTTAAAGTACATTTAAATACCAAAAGGGAAAACTATTTAATTGACTAAAGTAAATAGTTAGATGAATATAAATAATTTATTGATTATTTATAAGTTATTAATTTAATTAATTTTTAGACGTCTACATTTTGCCCCTTTTTGATGTGGTGCTGCAAGTGGCGTTGCATCAAAGAAAGAAAATAAGTTGCCCCAGAAGAAATTAGGTGCCAAAAAGTCACGCCGAAGCGACGATGATACGAGCTTGTGCCCCCTCGAGAAAAGAACGCGACAAGCAAAGCACTGTGAAATTTTGTTGAAAAAGGAGGATACACGAGAGAGGAGAAAGAAAGAAGGGACTGAAAGATGTGTGGGGAGAGCATCAAAGAGACGGTGGGGGGATAGTGAATAAATAGAAGCCTTTCCCCCCAAAAAAATGCAATCATCTAATGCAACTAACGAGACTTGGAGATTAATTTGGGTTATTGTCGAAGAGCACACCCGAGTTTGATATTGCAAAAGGAGGTATGCATCATGTGTTACAAAACACACATGACATGGTTCCTTTGCATTGACTAGACACATACAAAGTAGGCAGATTTAGGAACATAGATGTAGAGCATGCAGATATGATGGAACTAATGTAGTGACAGTCATAGGGAGACCGAGTACACCCAAGATGTTTTTAGAGACTTGGTGGAAGTGTACTAGACCTTGCCCCTAGGAAGCCATTCATAATCGCGTAATCAACAAAGATGCACTAAAACAACAACAAACAAATCATACTACAAATGATGCATGTACCAATAGGCACCATTCACGACACCAAGATATGAGAGATCTCGCTGGTTATGAGGAGGTTTCGATTGACTAAAAAAGATAAAATCAGCAAAAAAGCCTCATGACCAAGCAGTCATTTAGTCCAATGTTCTTGCCATGAACATGATTGTGTGATGGAGGTTTTGATAAGCCAATGCATGGAGGATGCACCCTAACATGCCAAAATTGGATTGTCTGTCCAAGTGGGTATTTGCTGGCAATAACTATGGATAGAACAAGTAGCTAGGAAAGTCGAGCTCAAATATGATTGTGTGAAAAGCTTTTGGAGTCACTGTGTTTGGGAAAAGCTCAGTGTGATGGGGTTAAGCTCAGTGGACCAGGACAAAGACCTAATGCAAGTGGTGATGGGTTGAGATGATGTGAAACTGACTTAATGGGAAGATAAACACTTCGTGGTGCGGATGAGCAGAAACATGAATGCGAGAGACAGTGGATATAAATTAAACTTGTGAATTGTGGATTTTTACGAAAATTTCAAATTTTAGGTGTTTTCTGAGATTTATGATTTGTTTAGGATTTTCGTGATTTTTTACTATTTTTGGATTTTTAACTTTTTTCTATACAGGTAGGATGTGCGGGAGATTGAACATTATTATACAACTAAGTGATCGATATATAGAAAGCTCAGGAATTGGGATAGTTGCAGGACTAGCGAGATAAAGTGGAAGGTGAATGGGGGCTAAGTATGGGCCGGAGGGAGGGGAAGGTCAATTACAACATTGACCGAGAGGAGAATAAGAGCTCTGAGAGTGAAAATTGGCGGAGGAGGGGCTAAGGAGGTAGCTTGGAGAGAGCGTTAGGATCCATAGATGACCGACAGGCTGGGCCGAGGTGGTATGTTTTGATGCCTTAGCCTAGCATTTATTGCTTATTACACATTTAATGCTTTGGGGTGGGGTAGGTAGACAATAAATGGGGTAGAAGGGATTGTAGACCTGAGACGCCGATTCACGGACTAACGTCTGTGAAGACGCTCATTGCCAGATTAGCATCTGTGCAGATGTAGGTTAGAAAACTGCGTATCCCCAAATGTTGGGCGGGGCTCAACAAAACAGAGACGTCGATGCAGGGATTAGCGTCTCCGCCCAAACTGACATCTGCGCGAAAAGGGGTAGACGCCAAGGAGACGGGGATACAAGTCTACCGGCTTGCACTGGGGGACCAAGAAGGGGCCTAGGGCTATAATGCCCCAATTAGGAAGGTTTGGGTAGAACAAACGAGGAATGAAAAAATTTGTGTGGTTTGTAGGAGCAGTTTTCATCGCTTGGTTCGAGAGAGCACTAGCCGCCGACGATGGAGGTGGGAGACCAGCTTACAGAGGCAAAGTGGGGATTTGTATCGGTTGTAGGGCTAGACTATGTGCACTAGTGGCCTAGGCTATAGGTGCACAATATGATGATGATGACCTTGGTGGAGCGATGACACACTGACATGACAACATTCCAATTGCAGACCGAAGAGGTGACTATTACACTGCTTGACGTATGGCAGATACTTAGAGTACTGATCAGGAGACCAGTGCCATAGTATTGGTTAGAGGACTGTGAGCACTACATGCAACTAGCCTTTAGGAGACCAATGGGGAGGATACCTCAGGACCAAAAATGGTTGATGTGGCAGGCGACAATAGATATGAGGTTGAGGAGGGTTGCATTGTACCTGGAAGGTCTGGTAGGAGGGAGGATTGCACTGTACCTATACATGTGTGACTCTGCTACTAGTATGGGCCTGGGAGAATATTGTTGTGTTGTGTGTGGTGTGTGTTCGAGAGGTTCGTCATCCAGGAGAGGCGTACGTCTGTCAATAAAGGTTTCCATTGTGCTATACCTCAATAGGTCAGACGGGAGACTAACGGAGGGTTATAGATGATATACAAGTTTTTTTGTTGGACCCCATTCAGAGCCTGTGAGCCATGAGGTTCTATGGACTGATAGACAAGAGTTGAGGATGAAAGAGATGATTTACTATACCTCTCATTCATACAGAAAAATTGCTGGTTACTAGGGAGGACTATTCATCAGATTGAGAGGTACATGCCCTCAGATGATGAGGTAGTTCGAATTGTAGCAGGATGTGGTGGCAGAGGGTGAGCTACATCCCCATGTGACTATGGAGGTGGGTATTTGGGGCTGATACACATCCGCATTGACAGTGAGGACCACCTGGAGGACATTGGTGCCAGTGATGTGGGTTAGGAGGCCATACATAGATGATGTAGGGATGAATGCATAGTATGCAACATGGTGGGAAACCCATATACCTGTTAGACTAGCAGATCTAGTACAGGTTGGAGCACATGAGAAGCTAACAAGGGACATAGATATTGATGACAACACCGTAGTGGGGATATCCCAGAGTCATCAGCAGCATGGGGGAGACGGACGAGAGCCTCATCGGCACAAAAAAGGAGAGTGAGGGCTAGGATAGGGGCACATGTTGGGGCCCGACACATACATGTACCATAGGTGTCGTAGGTACATGCACCACCACAAGTAGCAGATGTACAACTGCCAAAGGTAGCATAGGTACATGCACCACCAAAGCTATAGGGGCCATAGGTATAGGTACCAAAGGTAGTAGCAACAGGAGGGCCATCAAAGGAAGCATATGAAACCTTTGAGGTAGAGTTGCAGAGAGTTAGGGAACTCCTGGAGATAGAGCGCCATGTTCATGCGACCACACATGCTGAGAGAGACAACTTGCAGACTAAGGTAGGCTGTGTGCAGGGATTGATGGAGATAGAGAGGGCACGAAAAAATAGTGCTCAAGCGACACTGGACACATTGCAAAGGAGAGTAGACTCGGGAGAGTTTAATATAGCAGAGGCAACACTGTGAGATGAGAGGACACTGAGGGGACAAGTGGACACCTTGACTCAGCAGGTAGACACCCTTACAACACAACATGATGAGGCATGCAGGCGTGTTGAGACTTATAGTTGGAGAGGGATATAGCATGACAAGAAGCTGTGGTAGGGTGTGCGAGACAGGTACTGACTGAGGCATTCACAACACATAGTAATGTAGCTAGAGCAGGCAGAGAGGCAATGTATTACATTGGCCTATACTTTGAGGCAGTCCCTGAGGACTGACGACAACCTGCACACATAGAGTGATCACCGTCACAGAGCTCGAACAGAGCATCTCAGGGATCAGTGGGGATGCCACCTCGCTCGCATAGGCGAGATGGAGGATAGGGGGACCTTCACAGCCAGCCCCATGAGTTTACCTAGTCACGATGACACTTTTGTAGTATTTTATGAGATGTAAATGCATTACGACACTTAGGTGCATTTTGATGTATCATGATGATGGACTATATGTACTTTGGACATTTGATATAATGATGATGAACTTTGACGTATATGACATGTGATGGATTTATGCATTAGGTATTTAATGACGGTTTCTTTATGAGATGCATGTTTGCAATTATGAGGATACTGACTCTTATGATGCAAGATGTGATGTTAGGCTATGATATGACCGTAGATTAACATGTTGGATGCAAGATATGTAGATGAATTGTTATGTTCTTATGATGAATGTATATGATGTTATTATGATGCAAAAACATATAAAATGATGATGGTTGGATGATTAATGGATTAAATGAACCTAATAATGAACTGGGCTACAAATGAAACTTATACATAAATTGACCCTAATGAAATGCACTTCTAAATGATAAAGAGACTGAATAAATGAACTAATGAAATGTACTTCTAAATGACTAAAGTGACCTAATAAATCAACTAATGAAACTAAATACATGAAATAACCTAATGAGATAAATTATGCCTAATGATCTTAATGAAAAAATGACCCTAGATGGATGGAGACGAATATGGGGGGCTTATTGTTGTGTGTGTGTCACCTCAACTGAGGAACTCATTGAGCGAGATGAAAAGGGGAGGGAATGAGATTTTGATGAAGCACACTGTGATTAGCCATAAGGGAGTTCAAGATAGTGGGATATGACATGATGTATAAATGACAAGACTGGAATGAGCGGTTATATACAAAAGGTATGTGCAACGCTTAGGGATTGGGATAGGATATGATGTACAATTGACTAACAGGAAGTTGATGGATTTAGGATAACAATTTGATCCTGTAACGGGTGCGTACGATAGGAACACCCAAGGAATATGGGTTCTGTGATGGAGACTTTATTGGGAGTGGCAGACAGGTGGATTAGATGGGCGGAGATGAGAGTTTGAGAAATAATATTACGGTCCACTACGCGTGACACCTGTTTGCCAGGTTTTCATCACACATAATTGTCCAAGGTGCATGATTGCCAAGTTTTCATCATTGGACGATTTATTTCTTTTTACTTTTTATATTTTCTATTTTTTTAATTTTTTTTTAAATTTTTTTTGTTATCACGAAGGCGCCTGTTTACGAGGTTTTCACCAAGACAATGATTTTTTAAGGATAATTTTACACTTTTTCTGGATTATTTCAAATGAGTGGGGTACACTGCATGGATCTATGAATGGATTGAGGTGAATGTTGATGAGATGATTCAGGGGTTCTCCTTTTGGTGTAGACAACTGATGTGCCGCTGAGCAAAAGTTTCCTGTGACACCAAATGGGCCCAACCAAGTGACCTCAAATTTGCCTTTCTTTTCTCTGTCTTCTTATACCTTTTGATTCTCTTTGAGGACTAAATCCCCCACTTGGAATTGTCAAAGATGAATTTTCTTGTTATAGCTTCTATTAAGCCTATTCTGGTAGACAACGAGGTGATCATAGGCTTTTTGTCTCTTCTCATCTAATAGGTCTAGGTGTGTGAGGCGTTCCACGTGGTAGTCTTCATCTGTGATCATGTACTTAAGTGAAACAGGCAGTGATGGCAATTTGACCTCAATTGGTAAGACGACTTCTACACCATGCACAAGTGAGTAGGGGGTGGTGCCTGTTGGAGTACGGTATGCCCAGAGGGCAAGATTGATTTGGTGGTGCCAGTCACGACCAAAATCATTGATAACTTTTTTGAGGATCTTTAGGAGGGTTTTATTAGTTGCCTAAGCTTGGCCATTCCCTTGTGAGAAATATGGGCTTTAAAAGCGATGGTGAATGCGGAGTTGGTCACGTAGATATTTCATGTGTTGGTTTTCAAATGGCATACCATGATATGTGAATATAGTGGGGTAAAAGCACAAAGTTGGGCCACGTTTCAGGACCACTTATCAGCACAACTAAATTTGAGTATTTATAAATAAAAAATTAGTTTGTGTCAAACATATGGTGTAGCTAGATTCATTCTAGCTAAGCTAGGTAAGTGGTTAAACTTTCCATATTGGAAATGTCTATTAAATGCATGTTTTATACCAATTACCAAAGAAATAAAATTATTTTAGAAAATTGATGTTTCAATAACCTCTACTCATTTTAATGATATTTTTAAAAAATATAAAAAATACCCTTTCATAGAGCTCATAGTCAAGATTATTGTCATATAAAGTCTATAGTATTTTGATTAGATCTAAAATATTATAATTTCAAAATACAACAAGTAGGTATTTTAACATTCGATAAGATGTTGCTTGAAATAAATTAAAAAATAGTATATCATATCAAAAAAATTTAAAATTTATATTTAACACTAGAGGAGAGAGTCCTCTTCAAGAATATGTAATTTTTTTATGAATGGGGTAGATTTGATAGGGAAAATTCGGTGGGAGATGAAAACTGTCGATTTCAGAAAGTTCAACTTTGAGCAGTTATAACGGAAAAAATATATAGTGAAAACCAATCTTTCTTATTTTTTGCACTAGATATACATTGTATCTATAACATATTTTGAAATCAGAGGAAAAATAGATTATTTGCATATACTTGTTTGGTGGGAACTAGACCCCAGATTTTTAGCAGTTGAAAAATGGACTTCAAATATTAAAAGACTATGTCAATTCTTGTTCAAATTTTTTTTGAAAAATTATAGGCATAAACTTCATCCATTTAAACACATTTCATCAGTTTACATCATCCTCAAATTCTAAATAAAAATGCCACTTTTTATGTTGTTAAAGTTGAACACTTTGCATGCTGTGGTCCTTTTCCTTTGTAAAAGTGTGACACATGTTTGTACTTTTACCCAGTGGAGGGAACACCAAAACGATAGATGATATGGTAGAGGATAAACTTGGATATTTGGACTCCTTTTGTGAGGGTGAGTGGAATTGCTGCCACCCATTCGTGAAATATTTAGTAGCAGTGATGATATACTTGTGTCCTTCTGAGGATAGGGGTGATCTTATAAACGAGGTCGAAGCCCCAACATGAGAATGGCCATGGAGATATGATGGGATGTAGATCTTGTGCTGGGGCATGAATCAGATTGGCGTGGTGCTGACATGGTAAGCATTTCTTCACAAACTCACAAGCACCATGTTCCATTGTGGGCCAATAGTATCCTTCTCTAAGAAGTTTCTTGGCTAAGACCATGCCACTCATGTGGGCACCGCAAATGCCATGTGTACCTCCTGTAACACTAGGGCGACCTTGTTTAAGTCTAAACATGTAGAGAGAACATTGTGATATCCTCGACGATATAGGGTGTTTGCTACAAGAGTGTAGTGGGATGCTCTACGGATAAGGTTATGGCATTGGGCATTTGTGAGGTAGGGGGATATGATTCTATGTTTAAGATAAACATGGATGTCATGGTTCCATGGAGACTAAGGACCAACCAAGATACACACCATTTCAGAATTGGTGTTCTTGTAAGCGGGTGCATGGAGTTTCTCAACCAAGAATTCATACTACGTTGCATCTAGAGGAATTTCTAGAAGGGATCTGATGGTGGCCATTGTATCTCCTTCTTTGTTCTGTAATTGAGGGACCTGTATGATCTGTAAGTGTAGAAAGTTATCTTTCATTTTGTCTACCAATTCTTTGTAGGTCAAAATCTTATCATATTTTGTCTGGAACTCATTTATCACTTTCTTTATGATGAGTTACAAATATCCATATATGTGTCTTTCTGTGATGTTCCATTGAATGGTCATTCTCAACCCAACGATGAGTTTTTCATATTCTGCAATGTTTTTTTGATTAAGGTAGCAACAAGTTTTGAAGGGGCCCTGAAACCTTGTACAAAAAGGTCACAAAAGATATTCAAAATAGCAATCTAAGAAGGAATGAATCAAGACCACAATGAGGTTTTTACAACATGCTCCGACAACTTGAAAATAAAAGGGCACCAGAAAAGGAAATCTAGAACCCCAACAAGAAAAAGCACTGCAAAGAAAAAAAAACAATAAAGTCCAGCAACCCTTTAGCTTCAACAGACAAAAGACAGCTGCCAGCAAAGGAAGACCCAAGAAAATTATTTCTTCCCCTTCTGGGATCGAAGGGACATATCAAATGAGGGCAGATGTATTGATTTGTTTTTTTCCCTTTCACAAAAGTCCACCCATCTTCTGCTTTCTTGGCCATATCCTACCATGAAATTGAATCAAGTACTGAGACACCCAAATTCTGAAGAGATTATCCTGGGATAGGGCCAAGAGACTCCAAATAAGCTGATTCTAGAGGAGAATCAGTAGAAACCATTCCAGAAGAGACCAAATCATTGCCAATAGGAGGAGAAAATACCTCACAACCAACAGATCCCCGAACAACATATTCTGTGTAATTCCCAAGGATGGGATCTAAATATGGGGAAGAGCCAACAACGGTCCTAAGAGGCACATTGGCCTTCGTATTTTCCTCAGAAGAAGAAACTACATGAGAAAATCGTTTGATAGACGAGTCCTTCACAATAGAGTAATGTTGGGAGGAGGCTCCCTTCCACCCAGAAGCAGGTTTTTTAACCTTATCCAAACTACACTTATCCGCTAATTGACCAGTTTTAAAACATCTCCTGCATCTGAAGGGGATTCCTTCATAATCCAAGGATTGGATCCAGGACCCTTTAGGATGTTTCAGCATAATATTTTCTAGAAGACCCTTGGAGGTATCCAAATCAACCAGAATCCTATCATAAGTACAATGAAGAATATCATCTGATTCCTCTTCAACCATCAAAAAGTCCCCAAAAGCCTCACCCATCGCATGTAGAAGAGATTCAACCCAAAAATGAAGAGCGAGGTGGGGAAGCCTCACCCAAGTAGGAACCTTGGCGAAAGTCTCAGAAGAGGCATCAAAGTTAGGATGCCAAGGCTTCATCATGAGCATGAACCATGCATCCCAACTAAAAAAAATATCACATAGAATTAGATTCCTATCGTCAGCATTCTCAAACTTAGCTATGAAAAATCTCCTTGCCAGAGGCAAAATGTGAACAATTTTAGAAATGATAGGTTCCCACTAGCGAGTGATCCAAGCATGCAGATCAGAAGGACTCAGCCAGAAGCCCTTAAACCTACATATAAGACCATGATCCAAGAAAATAGATGACGCTTCATCAATGTCTTTCACAGTCTCGTCGTCCAGATGATTTTGCAATGTTGTTGGTGCAAGGAAATCCTAATTTGAATGATTTAGGAATGTAGTCACCTTGAGGGGTGACAAAGAGGATTCCTTCTCCTGACCCATGAGCCGTATAAGACTCATCGAAGTAGAGCTTCTAGGTATGTTGTTCTTCGACCATGCACATGTGTTCATCCAAAAATTCCATGACTAAGAGATACACATTTACTGTTGGTGCTTAGATCAAGTGATCTGCAATGAATTGTCCTTTAATTGCCTTTATATCCACATATTGGATATCAAACTCACTAAGGAGCATCACACATTTAGCCATGCAGCCTGTGATAGTAGTTTTAGATAGAAGATACTTGAGGGGATCCACTTTGGATATGAGCCTGACAGTGTGTCTGAGCATATAGTTCTAGAGTTTTTGAGAGGTGAAAACCATTGCCAAACATGCCTTTTCCATAGGTGAGTAATTAAGATCATATCCCACAAGTGTGCGACTGATGTAGTAGATAGATTTTTCTTTTTGATTGTCATCGAGTTGAGAAAGAAGTACCCCCAGTGCTGTGGTAGTTGCATATATGTATAAAATGAGTGGCTTTCCTAGATTAGGTGGTACCATAATGGGCAGATTTGCTGGGTATTCTTTGATCTTTTCAAAACTTCTCTGACATAAGGGATCCCATTTGAAACTGGTATCTTTGTGTAATAGATGTGTGAATGGTTGGCACTTTTCAACGAGCTATGAGATGAAACGACATACAAATTGTAAATTACCTTGGAGGCTGAGCAACTGCTTGAGTATTTTTGGTGGAGGCATTTATATTATGGCCTTTCCTTTCTTTGGATCAACATCTATGCCTCATCTTGATACTATGTAACTCCAAAGACACACTTATTTGGGTTAAGATTTAATCCATAATGATGGAGGTGGTAAAATACACATTCCAACACATCTAGGTGATCTGCCCTTGTTCTTGATTTTGCCAGGATATCATCCAAGTAGTCTTCAAGGATCTTGTGAATCATGTTGTGGAAGATAACAATCATGGATCGTTGATATGTGGCCCCTGCATTCTTTAAACGAAAAGGCATCATGTTGTAGCAAAAGGTACCCCAGGGGGTTGTGAATGCCATCTTATGTTGATCTTCTTCTGCGATGTATCTCTGATTATATCCAAAGAAACCGTCTATGAATGATAACATCTCATGTCCAACTGCGAGGTCAATGATCATGTCAATGTTTGGCAAGGGGAAATCATCTTTAGGACACACCTTTTTGAGGTCTCAAAAATGTGTACATATTCCAATTTCTCTGCTTGGATTAGAGACATGCACCATGCTGGAAATCCATTCTGAGTAATCAGTAGCACATATGATCTTAGCTTGTAAGAGTTTTTCAAATTCTGCTTTGACTAGTAAAGCCGCCTTGGGGTGCATCTTGTGAAGCTTTTGCTTGACTGGTTTGACATTTGGATCTACAACAAGATGTTGCACGACTAGGTTAGGATCCAACCTGGGCATGTTAGAGTAAGACCATGCAAAGTTAACTATTACTTCCTGGAGGTGTGTGGTGAGAGCTAGTTCTTTAGCCTCTGATAATGATGCTGCAATGAATGTGATTCTCAGACATTCTTCCATTCCCAGATTGATGGGCTTAGTTTCTTCAATTATAATTGATGACAATTCTAGCGCTTAATCATGAATGAGGGGAAGAGGAGAGTCTTCATCCTTTTCTGCCTCAGAGAGGTTTTAACTAGGGGATACACCTTTTTTTTTTTTTTTTAATACTTTTTTCGAGTTAGATAGTGCCCCAGAGGGGTTTTCACTAAGAGACCCACATTTTTATTTTTCATTTTTTCATTTTTATTTTTGCGGCTAAAGTTCTCCTCTTCCCCAAAATATACCTTTGGGTCCAATTTGTAGACATGTGCTGAGGTCTATCCCCAGTCTTGTTGGTGTTATGTTTCCCCCATGAATCTTAGGAGTGTGTCCTTGCTTTGGAACTTATCGATATGTGCAACGCATGGTTGGTCCTAGTCTACAAGTTCAGAGTGAACAAGTGGAAGGTCAATGAAGTTTATGGAGAGTTGACGAAGGAAAAAAATACCTAGGAAGGTTTAATCGTCAAGGATATCATCGTAGGATCTCTTAAATTCCTCTTTAGGGATGTCTTCAATCTCAACGATTTTACTGAGGGTATTCTGGTAGACATAGTTGTTTGTATTGGTGCCACCAGTTGTGTCTAGGCCAAAACCCAAGCCTTGGCTTCTTGGTAAGTGGGTAGGCTCAAAGGGATCCTTCATACCACCCTCTTCATGGCCCCAATTGCCTCCTTGGTAGTTCCATCATTTTGTGGCTAGCTTGTGAGATTTAGGGTAATTCTCTTTAAAGTAACCAAGGAGCTTGTCATCAGGGGCTTGATCATCCTGATACAACTATATGTTAATGTCTGGTTCCATTTAATAAATATTCAAGATCCCATGGGATACAAATGTAGAGGATCCAAAATGTATCAAATAATAAGTTTATCGATGTAATTTCGGATCAGAGAAACTTGGTAGGAAATGGCTTTGCAACCTGGTGTCATGATCGAGGGTGAAGTTTGTATGAGTGTTGCATGTCGTTAATGTGCTTCATGTCCATTTGATTATTTTCGAGTCCTTCATTGTGTACCTTGTGTGCTTTTCTTTGCTTTGTTTTTTTTTTTGTTATGTGTTGTGGTTTTATTGTGCCCTTGTTTTCCAGCCTCTGTGTTTGAGGTTTTTTTGTGCCTCTAACCTGGGTTGCGCGTGTGATGGGAGGGTTGAAACATGATGGATAATCCATTAAAACTAATTTTGAGGTCATTATGGCTGAAGCAGAGGATAACATTAATGAAGAGAGCATTAAACATGTAGTTGATGGTACTATCGAGAAGCTGAGCGAAAAAATTTATTATGAACAAGCACGGTGGCCGATAATCCCTCATCCTTCTTAGATAGTGCAATATTTAATGAAGTCTTCAACAGAAAGGTGGTGGATGCCGAGCATGGAGAGGTGGGATGAGCCTCAACCAATGGAAGTGGACGAGCCTGCGGAGGAGATGCCAAACCTAGTGGCAGCCCAGGAGATAATGGTAGGTCTCCTCCTCTAGGTTTGAAGAATCTCTCCCTTTCTCCTAACGAAGAAATGGTTAGTGCTATCAAATCTCAACAGAATAGGCTTAAAAGTATTGCAATCTTCTTTGTGTGTTTAGATAAAGATACAATGCCCTCTCACAAATTTTTTGATGAATGGATTGCTTCGATTTGGGGTAAAAATCTTGGTATCCATGTCACATATTGCAGGATGATTCAAAAGGGTTTATTTTTTGTTTTTCTAAAAAATCACACAATGCAGGAAAAAGTGTTGGAAAAGAGGTTTTGGAACGTGGGTTGGTCCATGTTTAGGGTTTACCCATGGTTACTGAAAGGTAACTTTGAGAAAGTTGTTTCTAGGTCTTCACCCAATTGGGTTGAAATTAAAAACCTAAATTTTGAATTCTGGCCATTCATAGCCCAGATTTTGAGACCTTTGGGCTCGGTCCTGTAGGTCGAGTAAGCAAGAGTTACTCTCCCGCACCTTAATGCTAGAGTATTGGTTGCCCTTACACCAGAGATTGACTTTCTAGAGTGTATTTCCCTCGATCTCGAAGGAGACCAATTTTGTTGGGAAATTTCTATGTTAGGAAACCTAAGTGCATGCTTCCATTGCAAATGAAATGGTCACACTAAAAGAGATTGTCTGGCCCTAAAATTTGTGCAGAGAGATAAGCCCGATATGAGAAATCATGAGAATAATAAAAAGGATACTGGCGGTGATAAAACATATGATGGAAAAAAATAGGAACTACTAGTCAGGAGAAACCTGATAATAACATTATCTCTAAATCAGATAAGGACATACCCAAAGGGATAAACCAAAATACTGCTGGAATTAAAATCAGTCCACATGGAGTTATGGATAATAATAAGTTTGTTACATTAGCAAACCCTCTATTTGATGAAGAGTTCATAGTTGTTCATGCCCTTGGTATCTCAGAAGACAAGAGTCCCGATACCCTAGATGCCCACCCATCAAATGCTGTTACTATTGATACCCCCATTTGTAATGCAACCCCCACCAAGTTGAATGCCCAACAACTAGCTATTGTATCTATTAATGAAAAAGATGATAAAATCAAGCATAAGAGTAAGGATAAACAACCCCCCTCTATGGAGTATGTTGTTTCTCCCAAGTCAATGCAAATTGTTGCATTTAATAAAGAAGAACAATTCACTGAGGTGATTAGAAAGAAAAGAAAAATAGGAGAAAGGCACTCCCTGTGTAATAATAGCAGAGGAAAGAAAAATCTTCTAGATAGCTTCAATAGGCTGTGCAAAAGCACAAAACCCCCACTTAAGTAGTTACCCATGATGCACATCCATAGATGGAATGTTTGAGGGTTTTAGATGCCTGATAGAAAATATAGTAGGTTTCCAAGCCCACACTATTCTCAAATTTCTGTGGGATAAAGCAATCGGTTTTCACTCTAACCATGAAAGAGGTAAAGGAGGTGTGTCTATCCTCATCAACCCTAATTGGGAAGATCTTATAGAAAATCATGGTTGTTGTCCTTGTCAGAGGGTCCTCTAGGTGACCTTCAAAAGTGGTTCAAATTTTTTTGGGATATGTAATATATATGCATCTAATTGCTACAGAGAGAGGGCAGATCTTTGGGAATGGTGCTCTATGAACCTACCTAAGCAACCTTGGGTTTTTGTAGGGGATTTTAACATGGTAGAGCATAGGGAAGAAAAAATGGGAGGTGTGCCACAAGGTTGGAAAGGCAATGAGCTATTCTTTTGGCACAAGTTTAAAATGAAATTCAACCTTATCGATCCAATGGAGAAAATGCATGGCCAATTTGCTGATATATGGTTCACATGGTGTAGTAATAATTAGAAAGGTAGGAAAAGAGTTTACTATAGACTTGATAGATTCTATGGAGATGCCTCTGCATTCTCATTTATAATAGAAGGTAGCCATTATCCAGTTGTGGTATGCCTGACATCGATATTCGACCATTCACCCATTCAAACATATATTAGATTTGAAAGAAATACAGGCTATGGAGATGATGAAAAGAGGAGTAAGTCCTTTAAACTCAATGTATCATTACTAGAAGATGAGGACAACATAGATGCCATTGAGATGGTCACCTACTTAATTAATCTTTGTAACCCACTAGATGATGCAATATCTCTTTGGGAAAGATTGGTAAATGCCTGTAAGAACATATTTCAAGTCATTAGAAAGAAGCTTGCTATGGATAGAAATAGAGAAGAATCCTTTTGGAAGAGCAGGTTGAATGAGATAGAGAAAGGGATGCAGAGTAGAGGCAATGATACCCTACTGGAAAATCAACTAACATGTACTAAGCACAACTTGAGACTCATACATCGATACAAGACACATGGACAGAAAATTAGAGCTAGAATGAACTGGATTAATGAGGGTGATAAAGACTCGGGGTACTTCTTCAATATCATAAGAGCTAAGAAAAAGAGAGAGATGATAAAAGAGATTCAAATGGGGGATTCCCTTACCAATGACTCTGAGAGCATTAGAAATACCTTTCACCAGTTCTACAATGAATTGTTCACCTCAGAGGTTTCCCTAGATAGCCAAAGAGCCCTTGAGCAGTGTCTAGAGATAATACCCAAGAAGCTCACTAAAGATGATAATACATTTCTCAGTAAACCTCTCTCTCTTGAAGAAATATCTGCAACCATTGAATCCTTTACAAATGGTAAATCACCAAGTCTAGATGGACTTAAATGACTGAATTCTATAAGAATAAAAAGGAATGGGTGGGGGCAGAACTTATGCAAGTCTATGGGGAAGCATTTCAAAAAGGATCCCTAGGGAAGAAAATAAAAAAGGGAGTGGTTAAGCTATAACCCAAAGTAGGGGACAAGACACTAGTGAAGAACTAGAGGCCCATCACCCTCTTAAACCTCTCCTATAAAATACTAGCCAAAATCCTAGCCAGGAGAATTGCCCCCCTTTTGAGAAAGTTCATATCATATATGTAGACTGGTTTTATTCAAGGAAGATACATTTTGGATAATCTTGTCACAAGTTGGGAAGAAATGCACTGGGCCAACTCAGAGGGACAAGAGGTAGCTATGGTGTTGCTAGATTTTCAAAAAGCATATGATAGAGTAGAATGGAACTTTGTGCTTGGTATGCTAAAAGCTTTTGAATTTCCAGAGACATATTGTAAGTGGATCAACATTCTCTTTAAGGATGCTTCCACAGTCATTGATGTGAATGGGGAATTATCTGATCCAATAAATCTTCAGAGATCTATTAGACAAGGATGCCCAATAGCCCCTTCCTTATTTGTTATTGCAGCCGATGCTATGTATTATATTATAAGAACACAGAACATGGGCCCCCCAATCAAGGGCATCTCTCTCCCTAGCAGTGAAGAAATTATAAATATACAATTTGCAGATGATACAACAGTCTTTCTAGGTCTGTTAGAAAGTAATTTTGTCCATGTTGTAGAAAGGATCAACTTTTTTTTCAAAGCCTCTGGATCCAAAATCTCTCCTGATAAATCCACAGTATTAGGATGGTTTAGTGAACCCTCGGTATGGCTAGAGGGTAAAGGATGGCAGTGGGCTGGGCCAAACAAAATTGTTAGGTATTTGGGGATACCCTTCCCCGTGGATCCAAATTTTGGGAACATGTGGGACTGGATATATGATAAAATAAACAAAAACACATCAAATGGCAGACTCAGATGTTTTCCATTGCTGGGAGGATGCAAGTTGTTCACAAGGTATTACCTTCCCATCATATCTATTATGCATTGACATGGATGTTTGCAAATACCCAAACCAATATGTTAGACAAGATCCTAAGAGACTTCCTTTGGTCATATGGTAAAGGGAACAGAAAGAGGCATTGTGTGAAATGGGAATGGTGCTGTCAGGAGAGAAAGCATGGAGGGTTGAGGGTGAAAGATATCAAAGTACATGGGGCTGCTTTGGCAGCCAAATGGATTATTAAATTCCTATGGGGCAATGAACCATTGCAAATATTTATTAGGAACAATATTGAGAAATCAAGTATTAGAAAAGGGAAGCAGTGGAAAGATATCCCAATATGTGATAAGATCTTGGGAGAATACAGGATGAGATTATTTGGCTCAAAAATATTCCAGTCCTTTTGGAAAGCAGGGACTTAGGTGAGACAGAGTATTTCAGAAAGCGGTGATGTTGGGGGTCCTCCTCTCTTTGCTGTTATATACAGATCAATTTGGTGGGGTGTGTGTTATAATGGGAAACCATTGGCCCTTACTCAAAGTTACTCTAGAAAATGTTGGAATCTCAAAGGTATCTCGACTCTACAAGACAGCTTGATGGATGGGTACCTAGGGACTTGGGAGTGCATTAGCTCCAAATTCAGTATCCCTGCTTCTCAAAAGAAAACATATACCCTCATTAAAAAAGCAGTTAATGGAGAAATTAAGGGGGAACTAATTGACTCGGTAGCATACCTCAACAAATGCAAATGGAATGATGGTACTCTACTATCTGAATCTACCTCTAAACAACTGTATCACATTCTAAAAAAGGAACTCTCTATCACCACACGTGTGGCCCAGTGCTGGGGGTATGTCAATCCCTTTTCCAATTGGCAATTATTTTTTGAGTATTTTTGGAAAGGCAAAGATGAACCCAAGAAACTTTGCCTTAGATGGTTGGTGTTGATCAAGAAAATTGCTGTGGGTCAAGTCCTATCATCCATTGGTTTAACCCCTGTTATTTGTAGCTTGTGTAACTCTGTTGAAACTTTTGAGCATCTTTTTTTTGAATTCTTTTATGCACGCAAGGTTTGGTCCATTTTTCTTGGTTCCCTGTGTTTATGGAAGTGCAAATCTAGTACCACCTGGTGTGAAATTCTTGCTGGCTATGTTAAATTGTTTGATTCCAAACTTAATAGTTTTTGGTTTACACTGACATGTGAAATTTTGTGGTTGCTTTGGAAGGACCGGAATAGAGAGATTTTTCAGATGGAGAGTAGGAAACCTACCGAGTTTAACCTTAAACTCACACATTTTCATATCATGACACAGGTATCCATGGTGATCAACATACCCAAAAGCAAGTTTATGATGCTGATGAAGGAGGGGAGCTTACTGATACATAAAGATGAGATACAAGATGCTCAATACATTGCGGATCACCAAAGTTTTCTGGCACCTTCTGAAGTGGAAGACTTGAACAATTTTCTGAACAAAGGTTAGGCTTCTCCTAGAGAACATGTGGACAATGCAGACACCCAGAATGTACATGAGGACTATTCAGTGAATGAAATAGAAGCATCCTGAGAACATGGGACTACCCAGTATGAAATCTCATGGGTCTCGAGGGACAATATCCTCCAGAATGATGGATGGGATTAGAAACTAGTAGTTTTTGAATATTATGGACATGTACTTTATTTTTGTAAGCTTGATAACACAATAGTATAGATCAGTATAAACGGTCCTCTATATAGTACATAGTATAGAATGCAGTAAACTCTGTCTCACTCCCCCAATTTTGTAACTGTATATGTTATGGGGGCTGTGAGTAGCTATATTTCAGACTCTGATACCACCTTTTAATTGTATATGTTTAAACTATCTTAATATAAAAAAATGTAGAGGATCCAACCTATCTTGGTTGCGGTTCATTTTTCTATGGCGGTCCTTGGTGGGATGGGAGCCCTTGAGTATTTGGGTCAAGCGGTAGGGTTCCAAATGCGAATGCATCTGATAAGCTGTATTCTTTGCAACCCTTTTTGTCAATCTTGATAGTGGAAAGTGTGGAGGCGAGGATGGTTTCTAGGTCGACGTAGGTTTTGGAGGAGCATGCAATGGTCGTGCCAATGTCAATGCTTGGGCAATGATTTGAATGTGGGAATGAGGTTTCCAACACATGACAGTATGTGAAGAGTTGGGGATCATCATGGATGGTGACTTGAGCTCCATTATGAAGAAATTTTGTGCACTAATGAAATGTGGACAGGATGAATTTTATGGAATGGATATACGGGTGACCAAGGAGGATATTGAATGGGAGGTTAAATTCAACAACATGGCATATTGTATTTTGTATTACTGGGCCCAATTGGATGGGTAATGAGATGTTACTTTCAAAGGTATGTTATAGATTATCATAAGCCTTTATAGTTATGAAATCATTTGTTATATCTACTTCAGTGTACCCCACTTGATTTATGAATTTTAATGTGTACAAATCTATGACCAAACCATTATCTATCATGACTCGTTTAACAAAAAATTCATTGACCATGACAGCGATACATAGTGGAAGGTTATGATTTGGCTCAATGGATGACACGTCAGAAGGTTTGGATGAGATACCACTAGATGCTGATAAGTGGCCTACCAGAGCTTGAAATTGGGTAGGGTCAATGTCATTTGGGACACGTGATTCTTGTAGGGGTTTATTGAGGATCTCTTGATGGATGGGTGAGGTGCGGAGGCGATCTAAAATGGATATTTGTGTGAGTATATTCCCAAGGTGTTCCAAGAGGCTATATTGTGCAACAAAGGATGAAGTAGTAGTGGTACCTGCAACATATATTATTCCTCAACGTGTGGTAACTGCGCATTGACTATCTACGCCTTTTGCATGTATTACATTAACAATAGGCTTAAATTGGAGACGCAACCAATGAACTTATCATAGTTGATATAGGCAGTGGTGTAATATTTTCCATTAGTGTGATCCCCTTGTTTACCTTTTCCTTGGTTTGGGGGTGGATTGGGCTTAGAAGGTCCTTTACAAGTGTTGTGTTGAGGGAACACATTTTGGTATATCTTGGGATTTGCGTTAGCCGAGGTCTTTGCTGGAGGATCCACTATGATTTTTTTGCAATCTATGAGATCCTAGATGTAGTGCTTTAACTTCATGCACTTTATGGTGGTGTGTCCGTTAACACGGTGGTTGTCACAATACTCATTGTCTTTATACCAAGCAGGTTTGAGAGTAGACTCATCAAATGGTTGAGTCTATGGGCACACAATCAGATTGGCCTTAGCCATTCTGTGGAAGATTACGTCCAAGGGCTCACCTAAAGGGGTAAATGTGCGCATTTGGGTATTCTAGACTTGAGTTTTGGACTATCCTTGAGGGACTGATATAACATTCGTTTGATTGGCCATTGGCTGGAAAATGGGAGGTTGCGGTTTTTGTGGTCCAACCACAACAATTTGGACATGCTTATTGCCTATGGCACCATCAATTACTGCACTTTTATTCTTGTTCTAGTAGTGTGAACAATCATTGTTGGACCTGTCATGTTGTGTTTCCTTACAATGCTTTATGGTACCATCATCTAGAAGGCCCTTCTCGAGGTCCATTCCCTTTCCTCGGATCTCTTGATAGGTTTGCAGACAATTTATGTACATGTGATGGGCTAGCTGTTGACATATGGATAGATTGTTGGCATAACCGCTCTAGTTGATATGGAGATTAAGTTGATAGAAAATGTTAGATCAGTTATAGAGTTTGTCATTGATGTCAAATAATCAAAGAATAAAAGTATTAGCTACCAGAGAGAAGAAAGTCTTATCAACATAAGGAGGGTAGCTATCGACAACCGCAATCGACAACTATTAGATAAAAGGGAAAATCACATCACAACCAATAAGGAGGATGAACATGAAACAATTTAATAAGATGATGAAGTTATGATTGTTGGATCTAGGTTTAGGTTTTGATGATTAATGATTTATATAATTAAGGAAGAAAGAAGAAAAAGATTGGTATCGTGATGAGGAAGAAGACATAATTACAGTGGAACAGAGGAACTAATCAGAGAAGGATAGTTGCGATAACAAAAGAGGATACAGATGATTGGAATGTGTGACATTCTTGAAAGAGTGTTTAAAATCCTTTAACTAGGTTACTCCTAACAAGGTATAAGACTTTAACAGGTCTCTAGGTAAATCCCATAAATGGGTAGCATCTAACAATGCTTTTGTAACCCTTATCTAGGCAAGTTCTTAACTGGGTGTATTTCAGAAGAGTACAACTATTTATGGGTATTAATCTCACACCGTGTTTTTTTTCCCTAATCAAGTTTCCACGAGATAAATACTAGTGTTAATGTTGTATGAATTTTTATCTTATGTTACATGAATGTTTAATGTTATGATAACCGATAACACTGTTATAGTTTAACTAAGTTGTAATTGGAAAATATGTTAAGAGAAGATATGGGATTTAGTTTTTAAGGTTAAGTTGGAGATTACTAATTCACCTCCCCCTCTCAATAACCTTTCCTATACCTACAATTGGTATCAGAGCATAGGTTCCCTGATTTGGAAGCTTAACTACTTAGGGAAAAGATCTCAAGATGTATAGGAAGGATGCACCTAAGTTTAATAAGAATGCAGATGACTTTGGAATGTAGGAAAATAGGATGAGATTGCACTTGTCTCTCTATATCAGATAATGCACCAGATTTACTCATCAATGAATATATACAACCTCCCAGTGTACTTAATGAAGCAGAGAAGAAAGAGAAGATAATTCATAACGCTGTGATGATAGAGCTCACAAAAGGCTTACACAACTCTGAATATGTTGATATACAAGATCTGACTTCAGCCAAGTAGATATGGGATAAGTTGGTACAAGTACATGGTGGAGACGAACATGTCTTACAGGCAAAGGTTGACAGACTAAAAGGAAAATATGATGAAATTAGAATGCAAGATCAAGAATAATTGCACAATATGGAACTAGGATAAAATAAATTATTGCAACAATCAAAGGAGCTGGTGGAAAGATGGAAGAAGGTGATGTAGTAACTAAAATGCTCAGAACACTACCACACATGTATTCTATTAGAGTTTCTTCTATACAAGAGCTAAGAACAATTGATAAGAGTAAGATAAAAATTGATTCACTTATTGGTAGGCTTACAACATATGAGT
Organism: Thuja plicata; assembly: GCA_018584345.1. Lineage (NCBI taxonomy): Eukaryota > Viridiplantae > Streptophyta > Pinopsida > Cupressales > Cupressaceae > Thuja > Thuja plicata. The sequence goes on along the minus strand of MU224636.1, from coordinate 2,789,277 downwards.
TAAGTAATTTTGACAATAGCCAACCTACTAGTGAAGTTTCATATCAAGATACAACTAATGTTGGATCATCTAGAAAAGGAAAGATTGTTATTTATGAAATTGACGAATATGAAGGATTAGCAGTTGAGGAGAAAGAATTGGATGACCTTGAAGCTTTGATCTCTAGGAGATTTCTCAAAGGTAAAGGAAGATACAAAGGAAAAAGTCCTATTGCATGCTAGAATTGTAGACAAATTTTTCACTTTGCACAAAATATCCTTACAAACCGAAGAAGGAACATGATGGAGAAAAATAAGACAAATACAAAAAGTACAAGGATTTCACTCAGAAGATCAAAAAGCAATGTTACATCACTGAAGAAGAATACAATGAATAAAATACTGATGGAGATGATAATGATGAAGAAATAATGTTTGTTTCTATAAAAGAAGATCCCTCTACTGACAACACAAATATAGGTAAAGAAAAATATTTGATCTCATGTATGAACTGTAACAATGAATGGATCATTGATAGTGGTCGTACACACCATATGACTGGAGATAAGGATAGATTCATAACCATTGAACAATGTGATGGAGGAACAATTACATTTGGAAATGGTTCTCCCTGCATGATTAGAGTAAAGGAACTATTTTTGTAACTGATGATATAACTTGTGATGATGTTTACTAGGATGATGGATTGAAATATGGTTTTTTAAGTGTGTCTCAATTGAATAAAAACGGATTCAAATTTGAGTTTAGTAATGGAAAATGAAAAATATTTGAGAAAAAAGGAAAATTGAATAGTATTGGTGGACAAACAAAAGGTAATATTTTCAAACTCAATACTACAATTAGTCATTGTTTAATTTGCTAAAGTTGAAGAGAGTTGGTTATGGCATAAGAGATTGTGTCATGTGAACTTTGATAATTTGGTAAAGGTCAGTAAGAAGAAAAATGTTAGAGGTTTACCGATATTGAATAAACCACAGATTACAAGATGTAAAGAATGTCAATTAGGTAAGATGACTAGTTCAAGTTTCTCAAGAAAAGTCTACTCTACAGAACATATCTTCGATTTAGGGAAAACAGATTTGTGTAGACCTATAAGTACAGAAAGCTATCATGGAGACATATTTTATATTTTTTTTTGACGACTACTCGAGGATGATGTCAGTAATGTTTTTAAAAGTTAAATCTGATGCTTTTCATATGTTTAAAATGTACAAAGCTAGAGTTGAAAAGAAGCTAGAAATACTTTAAAATGTCTTAGATCAGATAGAGGTGGTAAATTTATTTCTAATGAATTCAATGAGTATTGTGATGAACATGGAATCAAGAGACAATTGAATTCACTGAGAACACCTCAACATGATGGAATTACAAAAAGAAGAAATAGATATATTGTTGAATGCGCTAGAACACTGTTGAATAAAAAAGGAGTTGCACATAAATTCTGGAGAGAATTTGTTAGCACTGCTGTATACACACTGAATCAGGTACAACTGAAGAAAGGAATAAACAAGACACCGTGTGACATCTAGTATGGTCGAGCACCTAATGTTAGCTATTTCAAAATATTTGGAAGCAAATTTTATATTAAGAAAGATGATAGAAATGAAAAACTTGATAGTAAAAGTGATGAAGGAACATTTCTAGGATACTCTACTAAGAGTAAAGCACTCAAGTGTTTAAATAAAAGGAAAAATAAGATAATTGAAAGCGGAAATGTCAAAATTGATGAATTTTCAAAGTAGAATAAAGAGAACAGTGAAAAGAAACTAGAAGGATATAGTGAATTGATTTACTTTGAACTTGAAAAGTTAGAAACATAACAAGAAAATAAAGACACTAATAACACCCAACCGATAACAACACCACTAAGTGAGACAAATAACATAAACGAACAAATTCAGACTATGGAACCTATTACACCAAGAAATACAAGGATTAATCAGAGTTTTCTAGATATAATTGGAGATAGGAGTGTCAGAGCATTACCTAGAAGTCAATTAAGATCCAAAGATACTACATGTCTATTATCGGAGATGGAACCGAGATTGGTAAAAGATGCATTAAAGGATGACGATTGGATACATGCAATGAAAGAAGAGATTGGAAATATTAAGAAGAATAAAACATGGTCATTAGTTCCTAGACCTAAAGTCAAAAATGTTATAAGAACTTAATGGGTTTTCAGGAACAACTTGATGAGACTGGTGAAGTAATAAGAAACAAAGAAATATTGGTTTGCAAAGGTTATGCTCAGGAAGAAGGAATAGATTATGGCGAGACTTTTGCACCTATTGTTGGATGGGAAGGAGTCAGAATATTACTGGCTCATGCGAGATATGAATGATTTAAATTTTATCAAATGGACGTTAAATCGACATTTCTAAATGGAATATTATAAGAAGTTTATATTGAACAACCTGAAGGATTTGTTGCTGAACAAGGTAAGGATTTGGTTTGCAGATTACATAAAGCATTATATGGTTTGAAACAAGCACCAAGAGCATGGTATGAAAGACTAAATTCATATTTAGTTAAGATTGAATTTGAAAGAACTAATGATAACATTAATGTGTATTTAAAAAATGAAACTGAAGATAAAGTTTTGATTGCTGAAATTTTTGTTGATGATATAATTTTTGGAGGAAATGATTTTCTTAGTAAATATTTTTCTGAAGAAATGAGAAAAGAATTTGAGATGTCTATGATTGGAGAAATAAAATTCTTCATTGGTTTGCAAGTACAACAGATGTCTAAAGGTATTTACATAACCTAGTCTAAGTATATTAAGGAGATATTGAAATTTTTTGGAATGGAAGATGCAAAATCTGCTGGTACACCTATGACCACCAATTGTAAACTATTTAAAGAGGATGATTCTAAAGAAGTGAAAAAAACATTATACAGATCAATGATTGGAAAGCTACAATATGTTGTTCACAACATACCTGTTATTGCACATGTGGTTGGAATAGTTGCTATATTTTTATCTAATCCTAAAGATTCACATATGTTTGCAGTTAAAAGAATATTCAGATATCTTAAAAGAACAATTTTTTTTGGATTATGGTATAAAAGAAGAGAAGATTTTAATCTTCAAGAATATACAGACGCAGATTGGGCTAGAAATATTGATGACATAAAAAAGTGGAGGAACCTTTTATTTAGGAAGCAGATTAGTGTCATGGACAAGAAAAAATCATAATTCTATTTCACAATCTACAGCTGAAGCTAAATATGTTGTTGCTGCCATTAATTGTCAGTAAGTGTTATGGATAAAAAAAATACAAGAAGGAATACATGAGAAAGTTGAAGAGCCTGTTGGTATACATTGTGATAACACAAGTGCTATTAATATATCAAAGAACCCGGTGATGCACTCAAGGACCAAGCATATAGATATAAAGTATCATTTTCTAAGGGAGAATGTACAAGACAAAGAGGTAAGATTGGAGTAAATTCATTTAAAGGAACAAGTTGCATATATATTCACTAAACCACTACTAAGGAGAGCTATCAGAGAGAAGAAAGTCTTATCAACATAAGGAGGTTAGCTATCGGCAACCGCAACCGACAACTATCAGATAAAAGAGAAAACCACATCGCAACTGATAAGGAGGATGAATAGGAAATGATTTAATAAGACGATGAAGTTATGATCAGTGGATCTAGGTTTAGGTTTTAATGATTAATGATTTATCCACTTAAGGAAGAAAGAAGAAGAAGATTGGTATCGTGACGAGGAAGAAGACATAATAATAGTGGAACAGAGGAACTAATCAGAGAAGGATAGTTGTGATAAAAAAAGAGGATACAGAGGATTGGAGTGGGTGAAATTCTCAAAATATTGTTTAAAATTATCTAACCAAGTTACTCATAAAAAGGTATAGGAATTTAATTGGTCTCTATGTAAATCCCATGACTGGGTAGCATCTAACACTTCTTTTGTAACCCTTAACCAGACAAGCTCTTAACCGAGCATATTTTAGAAGAGTACAACTATTTGTGGGCACTGATATTACACTGTAGTTTTTACCCTAATAGGGTTTCCACGAAATAAATATTGGTGTTAATGTTATATAAATGTTTATCTTATGTTGCATGGATGTTTAGTGTTATGATAACTGATAACACTGTTATAGGTTAACTAAGCTATAATCAAAAAATTTGTTAAGAGAATATTTGGGATTTAGTTTTAAAGGTTAAGTTGGATATTACTAATTCACCCCCCTCTCAGTATCCTTTCCTATACCTACACTAGCTTGGGGTGCAGATTATCGACGAATATCTTCATCAAATACTTTTCAGGGGGTTGATATGACAGTCTTGTAGTAAGTCCTTGCCATCTTTGAAGGTAATCTGCCAATATTTCTCCCCCCTTATGTTTGGAATTGCATAGATCCAAGAGAGATAGCTCACTCTCAATGTTGTGCACATATTGCAAAACAAATTTCTTGCATAACTCTGCAAATGTCATGATTGTGCCATAGTGAATCTTGTAAAACTATTCAAGCATCATCCCTCCCAATCTCTATAGGAAAAGGCACATGAGATAGTTGTCACTATAGGAAACTTCTTGGCACACCATGTAGAATTACTTGGCATGATTGATGAGATCTCCCTTCCCCCTATATTTATCAAATTTGGGTGTTTCAAAGTGCTTGGAGAAGGGAAATGTTGTGATGGAGCGGTCAAATAGATAAGGACACACTTCATAGAAATTGAAGGTCTTGCTTTAAGTCCGTGCGCAGAGCTCCTTGAGAGAATTCTTCATTTCTTCCCATTATGAGTTGACATGCAGTGGAGTGGGTACTTGCATAACATTGGATCCTAATGCTTGGTATGGGTCAAATGTCGATGGGGAATATGTGGGGTTTTTAGGGGGATATTGTGGGCTATGGTAAGGAGATTTGTCAGCTACATAAGTGGGTTGTGATGGGGGTAGCGGTTGTTTTTGTTGTTTTTGTTGGGTGTAGTGCTACTGAGGGAGTGGAGGCAAGGTTTGTTGCAATTGTGAAGGTTGTTGATAGAAGAGTTGTTCCTATTTTTGCACCTGGTAGGCCGAGTGAATGTAGTTTTGGCCTATATAGGTTGGCTGGGTGCTAGCGCTACCATAGGATGGATAGGTGTTCTGCGAGTTTATGCTTTTGAAAGGGGGAGAGAGGTAGTTGATGTGTGCAGAAGTACATGGTTGTTGGGGGAGGTGGTATGGTTTGTATTGGTGTAGACGATGACATGACCATATAATTGGTGAATGTGGGTTGCTGAGATTGTGCTAGTTGTGCGAAGGGATTGAATAATTATTGTTGCACTTGGGAGGTAGGAGGGTTTGTGATGTATGAATGCATTTTAACTCCAAGGGCTTGTAAGGTTTCCTAGGAATAGTGCCAAGCAGATGATGAGGTTGCTTGTGTGGTTTGAGTGGTTTGGGAAGCTTTCTGGGAAGTGGGCGCATTGGGTTGTGTTTGGATATTGGGTTGGGGTGCCGAAGCACTTTGGGATGGTACTGCTGGTTGGGCATGGAATGTAGGACCTTGAGGGAATAAAGGTTGGTTAAAGGCTCCCATGGGTGGCATGCCTATGGTGAATTGCGGTTTCTTATATTGTGGTAGAGGAATAGGGGGAGGTAATGATGTTTTTATGGAAGTGGACGTGGATTGTGCAGATGGTGGTTGTGAGACAATTGGTTGGGTAGTAGTTGATTGGTTAATGGTAGGTTGTGTGGCTTGGGTATCAACGTTTTGGGTTGGTTGAGATGCTGAAGGTGGAGAAAGATTAGAAGATGAAGCTCCCATAATAGAGAAGGGAGTTGACTGCACTATAGTGTGTACTATGGGTTGGGTGATGGTTGGTTAGAGCAAGTGGGGTATAACTGAGGTGATTTGGGATGTTCTTAGGCTCGGATCAATGATTTCTTTCACCACGGGCTGAAACATTTTGGCTGTGATATGTATGGGATGTGCTATATTGGGTGACCAAAGTCTAGGTGGAATGAGAATACCCTCACACTGAAAGTTAGAAAGAATGCAATGCTATTGTGGCCTATAATGGCACTGACCATGTGTGCATGTCCGGGATGACTCGTGAAAGCTTCCATGGAGCTAGTGGTAGGGACCTCATCTGGATCTTCCCATACATGTTCAATTTTTACTTGGTGTTGGGGGTCAAAGGATACCATGGCATTGTTAGGATCCATTGTTGGGTTAGACGAGCTAGTGGAAATATTAGGATCCATATCATTCGTCTTCTTGGAATGAGTTTCAGGTGGTATGAAATGAATGACCTAAAATATATGAAGAGTTATGAATGCAAATGAAACTAAGTCAATATGTCTAAGGATGATGATGATGTGAGAATTAGGATTTAATATGTAAATATATGGAGGATACCTAAGGATGATGGTGACGATGCAAATAGATGAGGATGTTCCAAGGACTTAATGGATGACTTGGTGTTAAAAAGGGCATGAGTTACTTTTCCTAATGTAGGCTCAAATGGATGTGATTAGTCCACCTAAGACAGACTGATGGTCTTTTGGAAGACAAGATTACCTGTCAATGCAAACCAACCTTTGGATCCATGTGATAAGGTTACAAGGACAAACTAAGAAACCCTTGGAAATGATTAGTCAAGGAATAAAGCTAAGGGATGATTTTGATAAGATGTAGACTCTAAGCAACTCATAAGGATGTGACACCAAATAAGGAAAGTTTTTAATTTTCCTGGGATACTGAATCAGATATTGGATGAGGTTTGATTGAGATGAATAAGGATGATCCTAAAGTGCAATGAGGAGGATGCAAGATTTGGGATAAAGAAGAGTGAATGGACAGGTTTGTGATGTGTCGACTAGTCATATCTCTCAAAGTTGACAAAGACGTGGTTCAAATGATACTTTCCCATAAAATGTGAGACTTTGTTTTTGAAGAGGATCTTGTCTTATTTATCACGTTGTTGGATATATTGTTGGACTGATTTCACAATATGTTGATACTTATTGGCCTCTTGATTGGCAATCTTATGTGTTCTGTATATATGGGGTAGTTGTACTTTCACTATCTTATGTTTCCCTGAATTGGACATGTCCCAGGAAGATGGATTCTATATGGTCAAAATGGATGGTTTTGATAAAGTAATCACTATCTTCTGACTGGGTTCGACTGATCTTAGTTATCTTGGTTGAGTTTGTTCAATGGAAAGAATGAGTTTCAATCATATATAAAAGGCATTGAATACGCCAAGTATACCTTGATTCAAATGGGAACTTTCAATTTTATGCAAACACACGTCTGAAGACAATCCAACAAGGGACAAAAAACCTTGAAGGATACAAGTAATTGTGACAAGTTTGATTCATAGGAAATTGTGATAGCGCAATGCGTATGTTAAATTTATTCCTTCAAGTCACCAATGTTTTCATAATTCAAAAACACCCAAGAAATACCTACCTAAGGAAATTGGCTTAGCATTGAATATCTTTGCTCATAAACGTAGGCACACACACAAGAGATAATCAAAATATGATCATCACCAAGCACGCAATGGCTCCAATCATGATGTCGTATTAGCTAAATCCAAATGCTCAAGGTGGCACAAATGTATGAGTATCTAGGGGAGGTTACTATCCTCCTTGCACAAAAATTATCAAGCTTTCAAAGGTGAATCAGGTAGGTTTATATTCTAGAGTTCTTAGTAAGGGTGTCCGTTCGAGTACATCCTTTGTGTCCATACAAGAATGATTGAGGTGTATAGCCCCACAAAACACCTTAGCACGAGTAGTCACGTAAACATGATTGAGACCCTAAGACCCTACTATGTGTTAGGCAAGAGCCGAGTATAAGCTCAAATGGTATCCAAATTTTGAGGCTTTAACCCCAAGAAGTAAACTTGATTAACGTGAGTTGGAGTGGTGTGGCTTGTTAAGAAATGTAGATATGAAGATAATGTATAAACTAATATGTAGTAGAATGCAATTGCCTTGGTGATTGATTGATTCTACAAAAATATATTTGTATTTATATATAGAATCTATAATGAATAGTT